>JANZXV010000002.1:26942422-26959779 GCA_027576455.1 Erythroxylum roigii
ACTGGACTTCGCGCCGAAGGAGCAAACATGACAGGGAGATGGGGAAGAAGAGAAGAAAGAAGGGAGAGGACCGACAGGGAGATGGGGAAGAAGGGGGGAGCTGCTGCATTTTAACCTAAACAAAACGACGTAAGTGAATAACGTGCAAAGGTACGACGGTGTATTGGTTTTAATTTTACCGACGGTCACGTTCCGTCCCTAATATATGTCGATAAAGCCCCTATTCCCGCCTTACTCGTCGATGGCTATCGTTTCGTCGCAAATTTCAAATTTTCACGAGACAAACTTATGTTTTCGTCACCAAATCTTCCCTTTCCAAGGCAATTGTACCAACCGATAACATAATTCAGTAGCAATATACCAACGTAACAGTACCAACGATTACTGTTACATTGGTAATATTCCATCGCTCAATTTTGCCGAGAAACTTTCCCTCAAAATATGGCAACGGACATTTGGACCGTCGCTATATTATGCGAATGTACCGACGGTATTGTGTTTTTCGTCGCTAATTTCATACGAGTACAATTCCATCGGTAATTTTCCGTCGCTACTAGACAGTTTTTTTGTAGTGAATGAAATACGTAAATCGTCGCCAAATATCTAGACTTTTGCGTCGATTCACGTAATCGTTGCTAAACAGATGCCTTTAGTGACGATAATATAGAACGTCGCCAAATCCTCAACTTTTGGCTACAAACTTGAAAATTGTCATTAAAAGTTGACTTTTAGTGACTTTTAGTGCAGAATTTGAAATCGTCAACAAAGGCAACGTAGCTAAATGTCTGTTTTGTTGTAGTGACAATTCCGTTATAAAGTCGTTATAACATTTAAATGAAATAGAATAAAATAAAAATTATTAAAAAAATATCAGGTGAGCGACGTCATCAAGTAGTTAGTAATTCCGTTATAATGTAGTTAAATTTTAACGTTTTGTAAAAATTAGGATCTTAAGTGTTCACGCTGAAATATTATGATTAAACTTGTTTAACGGTGTAAAATTTAGGGTTAAAATTGACCCTTTTCGTTTTTGAATTCCCAGCACATTTCTTGTATCATCTGATCTTGTAGTTAGACGTTTTGTGATAGATAATGGTTTCCTGCTTTTACTCTGTGCCGACGTCGATCCTAAACACCATTTAGTACACCTTTGCACTACTTCGTAGCTAGTTGATTGTTGTCGTCTAGTGCTCATGTGAGCTAAATCAAGAATCAACTTCCATGGGGGCCTCCAAGAATGTTTCAAAGACTGACCATCGACATGATCAATTTCTTGCCAGGAACCGACCCCATGAATTGTGATTTTCGAACCTTTTTCTACGGAGGGTTTTGCAAAGTTGGCTTTACATTTATTAATAATGGTCTGGAACGCCTTGATTTGACCTGTCTGGCAAGTGACGTAACACTCAATTATTGGCATCCTCGTCTCTTCGTCTCCACAAAATTTTCTCAAGCAAACAACAATATCTTTAAAAACACAATAACTACTAGAAATTGGATTTCTCATAAGACCGGCGGGGTCTCCCATTAGGTGCAAGTTGCTTGTTAGTGATCACTTTTTCATCATCCATTTTTAGTCTTCTAAAATTAATCCTTCGTGGGCTCCAAAGCAACCTCTTAGTTTTATAAATTGCCTAACTTACTTCCAAAAATTAGCTGAAGAGGGGGAAGTTTGCACACTATTATAAACTCTTGAATGCGTTCATAGTTGTCCGATATGGGATTCTTGATACACCCCCTCAATCTAGAGCATGACTGAACATCTGATAGATATATTGGGCAAAAGGACATAACCGGGCACCGCCCCAAACCATCGAGAAAAACTGGCTCTGATACTATGTTAGAAAGTGTCTAACTCACCCCCAAAAGCTAGCTCAAGAGGGAGAGGTTTGCACACTATTATAAACTCTTGAATACCTTCATAGTTGTATTGTTAGAAAGTGCCTAACTCACACCCAAAAGCTAGCTCTCTTGAACTTCAACCTAACTCTCCCAATCATAATGTATTTTACGATGTTTCTTCGATAAAACGTCGCAAAATAAAATGTTATTTAAAATTAACATTTTCTTATGGCAAATTCATTTCCCGCCCGCTAGTTTATACTCTAATTCTTCTCTGGTTTTTCTTTCTACCTTCTTCTCTCACAGTCTGGCAAGGACCTCTTTCGAACTTCACTTGCACTTGATTTTCTATTTGGTTGTCCGATATGGGATTCCTGAAACTGATCGTCGTCTAGTAGGCCAGATAATTGAAGGGAGATGAATTAACATACATATAAGTTGGAAGATTCAATCAAAAATCATGATCTGGCTATTGATGCCGACCTTAATGGACGTTGCTGTAGTGACAGTTCCGACTAGCAAAGTGACGCATTGAGCTATTTCAATGTGCATGCGAACGGAGCAAATCCACTTTAAATTTGTCATTTCTTCAATATTCAACCTTCACAGACACAGCCCCGTTCTTGTTTTTTCTGCTGTATGTATATTTAATGTCAGGGAAACCTTTTACTTAACGATAAATATTTAAGGTTATTCACTATTTCTATTCATTGTGAGTTATTATCAAGTGCTTTTCTAATTATACGTAAATTTATGATTAATTTCAATGATAAGAAGTATAAAAATGTGAATATTGTAATTACAATCACTAATGATATTACAATTTAAAATTAAATGTGTAATAAATACTAAAATTTGATGACAATTAGATTTTAAAAGGTACATATTCCTTCAAGGAGAGAAATTTTCTCTGCTTATTGTCATCCATTGATTGATTCCCTTTCTTGAAATGCTTCGGTTTTTCTCTTCTTTTGATGCAATAGAAATGGTTTTTCAAGTAAAGCTAATGGTTTCCTTACATATATACCCTTTTTTATCGAAGAGAACAATCAAAATTATCCCGCCTAATCATTTATGAGACTTTATTTTTGTAAAAAAGGAAAAAGTTCAAAGCGACTTGATTTTGCATATAAATGGTATACCATATCGATATATGGTCATAATAGTAATAAGAAAGGAAACATGTAGTGGGAAACAAGGTTCTTCAATTTTATGAGCAACATCAAAAGAATGGAAAAATTAACCTATCAAGTTCCATGTATGTTTAAGAAAAAGGGAGAGAGACGGACTTGGAGTTCGATTCTACACCTATGTACTTGGCCACAATCAGTGGTTTGATTACTTCTTCGAAAGAAGAAAAAGGAAAAGACAAAACCATTTAACAAAAGAAAACCATCAAAAGTAGTAATATCAATATGAAAACCGAACAAGGTAGAGCATAGCTTAGGAATCTTACGTTAATTACAAAGGAAAAAAGGCCAACTAAAGAAATTTAAAGGACAGATGCCACAAGGAAACAGCATCTTTCATATGTGCTAATGGGAAAAAGAAGTGAAAGAAATGCCACCTGAAGCGTGCAAAAGCAAGAATAGCAGCATCAGAACACTTGGCAATGGCAAATATTAACAAACTTTTTTTTAATATGAAAAAGAAAACAAAACCAAAAATCGTGCATGTCCATTGATCGTACAAGGGGTTTCCAGGCCTCGCATTACTTGTTGCCGCGTATACGCACTGCGCCCAAGAGACTTGGTGGAGTCATATCTCACACTAGTCCAGAAGTTGAGCCTTTAATTTGTAATTACAATCCATATAAAAGAGTAGTTAAAATAGAAGGAAGAGATTAGGAGTTCTATGAATGTTGAAATAGATGTTCTACCAGCTGTAATAAATTGAAGCCAAATTTCACCCTTCACAACAGGAACTCTGCACCAACTTCCAATAGTTTCTGATACAAAGCTTAGTATGGCTTATATCATAAGGCAACAATGATTGGTGCTTACACAGTGACATGCATTTTTGTATAGACCACCAAAATAGCAAATACCAATACACCCAGCCATATTACTAATCTACCTGCCTGCTTAGCCCATTATCACCAATATAATATTATAATAACATAATATATGTATATGTTGGTGGCGTAATTGATTTTAGCCGTGGAACTCAGTCAATGAAGACCAGAATGAAGAAATTGATTTTAGCTGTGGAACTCAGTCAATGAATTGACCACCATATATGAAGACCAGAATGAAGTAAACTAACATCACCAACTCAGAAACAGTTGCAGCTGGAAAGTATCAAGTGAAGAAAGAAAGAAATTCTTAAAGAGTTTCATGGAAAAGAAAACTATCAACTCGCATCTTCACCTCGCCGCATCAGGAACAGCTACAACGTTAAAAAAAACCTTGTCTGTTCTGAATGGTCTCACACGTGCATCGCACATGTCGCATCCTTTATCAAACTCCATTTATTTCGCCCCTTTTCCTTGTCATTCTCTCGAAGACTGAAAATCTTCAGTTTCAAGTGTCAGGCACGAGAGACACCTGAAAACTTTCAAATCATGTTCTTTTCATCCCCTGGAATACTTTGGTGTGAGCTTGGATCTCAAATTACTTCAGTTTCAATTGTTGAAACTGATTAATGCATATAGTCTTGTAACAGATTGATAAGTATAAAGAAGAATAGCTTGTTCTTCCATTAAAACCTGAACAAAATGTGCATTTCCCGGATTGTAGATCGACAGAACCAGGACAATTAAAAGGAGAAAATTTAGCTGCTAGGTCACACCATAGCCCATATATAGACGCCAACTCCCAAGGGAACCAACCCAGTTAACAGAGTTCTAGCTCTCTGAAGACCTAAGACCTATCAAAAGTAGAAAAAGCTAAAAAGAAAGATTAAAAAAGAATTATTGAGTTTGATCTGAAGATTCATGGGTCTCCATCTGACTCTCTCCTCCTACCTGACGATGATTATCACCACACCCCTGCTTCATCATTATATCCCCATCACTATTCTCCAATTTCTCAGACTTTCCACTACAAGAACATCTCTTTTCACTCCCACTGCTGTCGCCAAAAGAAGTTGACCTACTAGACATTGGTGTGGCCAGGAAAGTTGGCCTATTTTCCCCAGCCATAATAACCAATATCTTCTCTGCAAAAGACGACACTCCTTGCTTCTCACCATCTCCGCTTTTGTTCTGTCCTTCTCCGGCTTCCAAGTCTCTTTCTCCGTCGTTGCTGTTGTCTAGGAAACCAGAAAGCTTCCAGTAGGAGCATGCAAGAATCAGCAGCGCAAAAGCGATCAAACCAAGCATTGCTGCAAACCCACCGAACAAGTATGGAACCGGTGAGTGCCACGGCGAGTGTTGCCCAAGCACTGGGGTGGGAATATTTGGAGTGGCGTTGAAGGGCTCTCTTGCAGCCATTTGTATGAAAAGAACAGACAGGAAGAGAGCAGACGATAAAGAAAATGTGGAGTAACGGAGATGAGGTGGAAGATGAATATAGAGCTTACTTATAGAAGGAGAAAAGGCAAGTGACGGTGGCTTTTCGCTGAGGAGGGGAGCGGCTTTTGGTGATTTATGTCGTCATTTTGCATGAGGAAGTCGGGTCTAACAGGCCCCATTATCTATATCAGTTTTATTTTATCCACATCTTGAAATCGAACTTGAACTCTAAGCAGCAGAAGGTGTTTAAGTGATTTGGATTAAATGGCGAATGGGTATCTCTAAGCATATATACACACACACACGTATACATACATACATGTATTAATAATATTTTGTAGGAAGGAAACAGTATATTAAAGGACTAATGCTGAAACGAAAACAACGTCACTCCATGGGACAGCATTGGGGATTGTGTCCAATTTACAATCAAAACTATTTAGATGATGCAGGTTCGGCCTACAGGCTGCGCAGCTTGCTTAGTGCTCTGTTTACTGACTGGAGATTATTTCTTTTAATATGCTTTTGGTTTCTTAATCACTTCAAGGAGCATTACGAGACATGACACTTTGATTATAGACAACAATTATATGCAATAATATTTTCCCGAATAAAAACTACGTCACTTCGTAACAAACTTTAATTTCTTCATTGTTCTGGAGGAGATTTATCAGCAAATAATGAATTAGCTAATTAATAGACTCATTAATCATAGCCTTTGTGTCTTAGCTCCTACGAAGAACATTTAGCAACTAATTTTAACAGTTGCAGATAGAGTTTATATTAAAATTACAAACATGTACATGCATTCTATTCTCTATTAACAGTCGAACTATTATTGCATCCATACAAGTCCGAAAATTCCCATTTTTTTTGTGTAATCTCAATTATCTATTATGTCGGATTTATAAAAATAAATGGGTAAGATCAAACGTAACAAAATTTTACACAAAGACTCAGACAGAAATTTTGAGTGCCAAAAATTATCACCTTCTGAGCACGAGATTATCCCTATAGCTGCCATTCTGAACGTACCAGTAGAATCTAAAGTTTAACTGAAATTAGTAAAGACAATTATAAAAACATGGGCATCACCATCATTCATACGGTTTTAGCTTTTCGGCGTCCGTTTCCCAAATAAATAAACATTTCCTGATATAAGTAACCTGAGAAAAAGGCAAGTTTGATTGGCGGATCATAGCAAAGTGTCAGGTGGCTGACACTACCATTAAATGGTACTCATTTACAAAACTCTTGTCAGAAACGGCTTCTGATGCGTGAGGTTTTCTGCCACCCAAAAGATAAGATGAGCTTTTACTTTTTCTTTCCTTTTTTTTTTTTTTTTGGTTAAGTGAGATATTATTGCTCTTTGTTAAAATATATTATGGTTGGATCGGTCATGTTAGGCCTAAGTCCAATCCTAGAACGGCACGCAAACCGATCGACCTATTCTTAGATGATGACCTAGCCCCAGCAGGTATTCACTACATAAGATCACTACCTCATCATGACGCAGGTATGAGACCAAAACCCTAATACTCTTTATTCACAACCATAGCAACTACCACAAAAGAACTGACTTAGGCATCGAAGGGGCCGACTGGCGATCAACCCTCAATGTGCATTTTATTATTTTTGCAGGTATTTCCTGGTTAAAGCTAACTGAACTCATGGATCCAAACAACAGCGCCCAGCCTCAACAAAATCAGACTGAACCAGTTGGCGCCTACCGTGGGGCCGGGCATCAGAGCACCACGTCCAGAAGCACTCAGATAAGAAAAAGGATTTAAGACTCCTGTCTGCTACCATACGAATCTTTGTTATACTTCTTCGTTTATATATGGAAGTTGGTGATAGAGATTTGGGTTTTCTTGGTTCGTTTTCAAAAAATTGGATGATATATACGGTTTACAATCGGATAACATCTATGTTCACATTCTATTTCTGTATATTAAAACTCGATTCTTGCAGTATTCTCTTAAAAAGTCAAATTTTCGTTACTCTTAAATCTTTCCGATTCGTTTTAATATATTCTTATCTTTTATAGAACGACTATTACATGAGCTTCTTAGTGGATCATACAAATCTATTCTAGAAACAAACTGACCAGATTGCCCTAAGTTGCATGCGCACTGTATACATGCACTGGATTCCGCTGGACGGCTAGAGCCACCCACAAACGAGTCTAGATCATCTGTCTGGTTTTTATAATGTCTTATCGTGTCCAGTGAATCTCAGTCATTCATTTATATGGACCTCATGTTAATTTATGTGTGACCTACGTGGGACCCGCATAAATTAATGACTGAGATTCACTGAACACAATAAGACACCATAAAACTAGACAGAAGATCTTGTCCCCCCACAAACACGTAAAATGCACATACAATTTCCACACAAGTCGCTTAAGTCTTTGTGAGAGACGAAGTTTTCTGAAGTTGTAATAGTTTTTTTAAATGATTATTATTTATCAAATAAAATTTTAATTGTTAATAATATCTTAAACCCTAAAAACAATCAACTACATAAAATTATAATTTATCTCAAATATAACCAAAATACTAGTGCATTAATGTTATATCACTAGTGATGCTCACTCACGTGGAGGGAGGACCATGTAAGGTGTTGTTAACCTATTTAATTACTGTCGTGTAATCTATAACTCTATCTATACTATAAATATATAGATCGTATCTTTATAGTATAATCAGTATTGTTCCTACAATAATGGGATTAATTATCTAACAATTTTTATACACTTTGTTTAAGGTAAACAATAGAATAAATGTGGATCTAAAACAAACTAAAATTGGCAATTAAACAAAATGACAAAGCAATAATAGATTTGTTTTTGCCTTACCTTCTTGATTTAATAATACCCAATCCTAGATATCCAATAATTATGAATATCTTTTCTTGAGATCTAAATAAGTAATCTCAATTAAAATAGATAAAAATTAAATTGCATTTTTCAAAACCATTGCTAACTACCTAATTGGATTTAAAGTAATTCAATAGGTAACTAACAAATAATTAAGATCTCTCTTCAATTACCTACTAATATAATTTTTAAAGGTCTATTATATATGGTACTAACTCTCATTGTGCAACATAACATAGATAATTCAACCTAATATGTCAATTCAGATTAAATATAAAATAATAAATACCACAAAGCATATCTCTATTAAATCAAGAACATAAAAGTTTAACAAAAATAATTTAGGAGTAATGCCTAAAACAACTTAACATTCCATAGACAAAATATATCTCAATTTAATCATAATCAACATTCGATAACAAAGGAAAAAATAGAATAGAAGTTTAAATTCTGGATGTCCTCTTCTTGTCCTTCAGTTAGAAAATTTTGCAATTTTTTTCTTTTAGAATTTTGCCTTTTGATCTTTCCTTTGATGTTCTAGCTACCTCTTTTAGGGTTTCTTTTAACCTTTTATAATTCTTAATCTTCCTAGGGATCTTTTTTGGGTTTTATTTACCAATTTGAAAATCTAGGAAATCACTAAGTATCCTCTTATAGATATTTCTAACACTTCATAAGTAACTATGCAATCTTAATTTTGAACTATAAAAGGGCATTTAAGAGGTCAAAAGGATGTTGAAGTCTTGGAACAAGAGCCTATCTTTTCGTGGTTCACTGTAATCAGTCTCCTAGTCTAATATTTGGGTATTCCTATGGCTAATTCATACTTCTAGTAAACTTAATTGAAGGTTACTAAAAGGTGCTTCAGTAGTGATGAGATACAACTATTTCCAGTGTTGGGTGTAAATGGTGATGGGAAGCTTTTGAGGCAATGGTTCTTTGTTTCTTAGTGAGGAAATTTACTGGCAATTGGATAGTGTTGAGTAATTCCTTGCTTCAATTTGTGATGGATGTTGAAACGAGCATGTTCTAAAGAATTGGTGGATGTTGGGAGTTTGCTAACCTAAATAGTGTGGCTGTAATTTAGGAGGAAGCAAGACAAACCAAAAACCACAAAAGAAAGCATAGAGGAAGGCTCCTAGATGTTTTCTTACAGGTATGTGGTGTGATGGTGGCTAGATGGTAGGGATAGATGACATGAACTGAGTGGTGTAATTTTTGCATTGTACAACTGGTGGTTGTTAAGCAGGGAAACTAGGTGGTGAGGTATTGTATGAATACATTACAAAATAAAAAAGGGCTAAATCACTTAAAATAAAAGAAGAAAATTATTTTATTATATTAATTATTAATTTTAACTCTTTTTTAGTTTTATATGAAATAAAAAGTCTATACTAATTATTAATAAACCTAAAAGAAATTAATATTAAAATTAAAATATTTTTTAAAAAGAAATATGCAATCTTATGTGTAATACCATATTTCTTTAATAATGCTTCCATGGCCTGATTACAGAAATACATAATTTGATCACTAATTAAGAGTTTTGGAACTCCAAACTTACTAAATATGTTAGATTTCAAGAAACCTACAACAAATTTCAATTCATCATTTTGGGTGGCCTTAGCTTTAACGCACTTTAGAACATCGTCAATAGCTAGTAAAATGAAAAATGTGCCCGCTTTGAAACATATTTAACAGCTAGTAAAATGTATACATAACCTATGATCCCATAAAATTAATAACCCATAAATCACAAATCTCACATATTAAAATTGGAGTTTAAGGCATCTCATTTAGCTACAAAATATTAACTTTTTTTGACAACATTCATAAGATTTACAAAAGAAATATGCATCCTAAAATAAAGAAGGCCAATCAAAACCACAATTAACAATTTTCTAGCCATTCTCCTGGCTCCAAAATGTCCTCTATAAGCCTACGAATGGCAAAAGGTTAAAATGGTAAAAATTTCAATTTCAGGTATACATCTTATTACTTGATTGATGAAATGCTTCTAGTGATATGAATCATCTCATACATAATATTTTGCATCACTTCAATCTTATCTCTTTCAATACAATGGTTTTGATGATTGGGAGAGACAAATGTAGTCCCGAGCTTGAGCATAGGCCAAAATGGTTTATCATAATTAGAACTGCCGAAGAAGCATAGGGTCAAGCTGTGCCAAAATGGTTTTTCATAATTAGAACTGCCAAAGAAGCACAGGGTCAAGCTGGGGATTTATGTTCTTCTTGGAAGTCTTGGCCTCAAAAACTAATATCTATTTCATTATGGGCAATGTTAAGAGGTAAATTGTTCGCTCCTTCTTATGGATAATTGATCTTGTAAGGATTGATACTGGCATGGATAATAGGTTAATCTCCTGAACAGCAAAGATGTATTACTATATTGGCAGTTTTGACTTTCTCGTTCCTAGCCTATTCCACAGGGCAAAAGCTATCACACCTTTGTTAGGAAGCACCCGAAATAATATTGAACTTGATATATGTTGAACCGTGACAAGGAAAGCGAAAAATCAGGAATCTTAATTAGTGTAAAGCTGGACATGCCTTGGCCAAACTTGACCATAAACGTCCCTTTTACTATATTTTCTATCCCAAGACCAGGGGATATCTGAAATCAAGATAAGAAAAGGCATCAGATGAATGTAATAAGAGTAAGGACCAGCAAAGAAGCAAAAGAAACAGTATAATGACCTTCGGAGGAGTATAACCGTGGAGGAAGCTCGTAAGGTACTGGCAAACGTATGATATGTGAAGATGAATCAGCACTCCCTCGCCATGCCAAGGTAACCAGCATTGATTTCAACAGCTGAGAATGTTCTGAAAATCCACGTTTATCCTGAATTTCCCACAAATTGTGATGTCATTACTTCAGAACAATATATCATTAACTTAACCCATCATCTCTGAAAGTTCGGGTGAATCACTGTAGACCACAAAAGTCCAAATCAAGTTACTGATATTAGCTGTTAATGATAACATCACCATTTTTTTTTCTTAAATGAAGTTTATGAATAGATGTCATGGAATGCCCCATGATGAACTTTGTACAATGGTGATCGTGACACAAGGAATGTCATCTCACCTTTCCATCAACCATCTTTCAGCAAGTTCGACAGCTTACAAGAGAATAAGCTTCTTGACTTGATTTCATATGAAAAATGAAATTTAACTATAACTTCAATGACCAACAATTATAGTATAGAGAGACAGGAGCGCTGGTACCTCTGATGCACTTGCATTGTTTGTGCACTTGAATCCATTGCCACATCCAACAGCAGATGGCAAAAAGAGCACACCCAGTTGAAATAAAGCATGTGAACGCTATATTAAAACTGTAAATTCAGTGAATCAAGAAGCAGGAAACATTCAGCCAGATAGAGTGCAGACATTGCCAGAGAAAATATCAACACCAAACCACTCTGTTTTCTGACTGCAAAAATCATGCTATTCAAAAGGTATTATGAAGACATTTAATCTCACAGATGTGTGAATTTTAGAGCACATGCACATACCTCATAAGAACGAATCATCAACTGAGAATTATTCTTCTGCAAGGTTCCCCAAGCTGCTTTGCTGAGATTTGCTGAAGTTAACAAGAACCAACTGTTCAAGGAAATTAGAATTACTAGTTTAACTGTGATGAGCTAGGATGAAATCTTGTAGTCAAAGTCACTTAAGGATGCAAACAGTTAATCAGAAGCAATCCTTACGCAAGTTTCTGCTCATTGTAACGAGTGAAAGTCTTAATGTGTGGCATTGCACGACTGAAACATTATACAAAAAAAGCAATTACCATACTTAGATAACAAGGAAAACAAGACAAAGTGACATTAGATTGAGAACCAGCCATCAATTTCAGGTTCAATTACAACTTCCAAATCAGCAGGTTTATGAAGCTGTAGCTACCCACAACTTCAAAAGAACATTCAGTTTAGCTTCAACCAACAATGTAATTGACCAGGCTGTAACTCGATATAAAGCGGCAAGGTATGAAATTTTACAGCACCAATCATTATTTTATAAGCCAAATTTCCATTAATAAAGACATATATATACCATCGGCCAGTGTGAGTAGCATTCCATTTTGCCCAATACTTTTTCAAAAATCCTTTCTCCACGTTCTTTAGTGGGCTTGGAATAGCATTTCCAGCTGCATAACCCTGGAGAAACAAAAACAACAAAATTTCAAATGTTGACTTATATTAGCAAAAACTTAATGGGAAAAACAAACAAAAAGTTCTAAATACTAGACTAGAGATAATTACATGATGAAAGAGCATTGAGCTTCATTTGGAATCTACTAATAAGAGACACCACACGATTTTGGAAAAGGATAACCAGTTTTTCCCAAGAACATATACGGAAGTCATGAAATGCAAGACTGAAGATGAATAACTATAGGTGGTGAGGTTTATGTTTAATAAAATATTGTAAAACTCAACCCTAATTTGTCTTTTTGTAAGTACAGATAACACTAATTTAAACATTGTTCTACGGGGTAAATCCAAATGCAGGTGCTAAAGGCAAAATGAAATACAAAATCAGGCTATAATATCTTAAAATGTCAACATTTTGTTTTAATAGTTAGAATATATAGATTCAAATCAATATATCAATCAAATTATGTCTGCAATATGTGGCCTTTATTTGAATGATAATGAATGAGATAGTAATCCTTGCAATTTCATAAAATAATTGATGCAAATATTCTTTTGCATGTAATATATGCCACAACCAGCTTAATTCTATTCCATGAAATATGATTTTTTTTCCATCATAAGTCAAGGATGCTTTTTTTTTTCATACCAATTGCAGAACATGTGAGAGAAACCATATAAACATCAATGCTAGCAATAATCAAATACAACTAGAGATTTAAAAAGAATATATAACTATAGATTTTACAATAAACAATAAGCAACCAAAAAGAGCAGAAACAACCTCCTTGTCAGTACCTCTAAGGAGCATCTAACATCTTCTACACTAGGCCATATTATTAGAGGCTCTCCAAGACCAAGAGGTGTTTTATCCTCTGAGAAACCAGATGACATAGAGGTAGCCAGCTCAGTCATCCACTTCTCATCTAACGAACCAAGGGATGAGAACTACAGGGAAAGAACAATTATTAACTCTAGTCTCTAGAGTTGGGATAAAAATCAATATAATTGTTTGCCTCTCTAAGATTAATATAATAAAACATACCAAAGTTTTGAAAGTACCCATTACTCTGCATGCTACATGCATAGAAAAGCAATTGAAAACGAGAGCTCATACGAGGAGACAAAGCAACTAAACAAATCTTTAGTACCATAAGGACAAGCTATTATATTTTCCATTTCATTTGATTACTCGATTGTTACAGACACTTTCCATATGTTTTCAATCAAGTCACAATATAACATATACTGTCATGTCAATGGATGAATCAGACCATTAGGTTGCATCCATCCTCAACCACCAAAATCTATCAGTATAACAGTAAAAGAGCAGGAAATAATACCTGATAGATCAGAGGTGAGTTTATAAAGTCATTGTCAAAGGAGCATTCCTGGAGAATGCTTCTTAGCTTCATATGTCCCCACTTCTTCAAATTGGCACCACTATGATAACCAGGAACTGATGCAATTAACCTGACCTATATTTAATGCAAAGAGGTCCACATGTTACCCCATAAAAGCATATGATAGACTACAACTTGTCTTTCAGAACATAAGAAAATTTTAATAACCACAAACAAGCAAGAGAATAAAGAAACATACTGCGGCATTTCCATAATCAAATTTCCTGAAAAAGGACGGACTGATATTGAAACTCCCAAGACCTTGCAACTTGACAGTAAACTCAGGCCACTGTAAATGTCAAACAGGAGTTACAGGAAATGTCATAAGAAAATTTTGATTTGATCTGATAATCCTTCTTTGTGTATAACGATATACCTTCAATGCCTTCAGATAATCAAACAAGTCAGTTTCAAAACCACTTCCTTTGCTTTGACTTTTTTCATCTTTCCAAGGGAAATCTTGCATCCACAAGCCTTGGCTTTTGTTGTTCCAGTCAACATATATCAAATTTGCTGTGTGTACAATAACTCTCACTCCTTGAGGATAAACAAGAAGCATGGCCTTTGAATGGTGTGTCCCAAATGAAATAGGAAGAGGTGGCTTATGCAGAATCCAATTTGACGGCTTGTTTTTCTAAGAAAACAATAAAAGCTTATCCAAGTTTCCTACAATAGAGCTTTAAATTCATAAAATAGGGGCTAATGGGAACAGGGTCCTAGGCAAACCTTCATATATTCTACTGTGCCATCACCCTCCCCATGAATAACCAACACATGAGGAACTTTCACAATTGTTGGGCATGCTGCATCAAAAATTGAAGGGAAGCAGTAAAACAGTTGCCCAGAAAGGGATCACAAATTGCAGTAGACAAAGCCATCCATATTGAAGTCTTATTGCCAAAACTCTGAAGTCATCATTTCTTACAGTGATGTCAATGTTTATAGCTATAACAAGATGTCAAGTTTATTACAGAAACTGAACCTCCCACCCAATAAAAACAGTGTTAAGGCTCAAATGAGAAAGTGATCCATATAGTGCAAATTGCCAATGTATTTACAGCATTTCAAGAACTCTCCGTAAGATTAAAACAAAAACAACAGAAAGGAAAAAGCATAGGCATACAAATACACTAGTGTTCCTGTTTTCGTCATCACATAAGTAACATTAAAAAAAGGTTAACATTAGCCCTTGTAAATACACAAGATTGGAACAGCAATAACTTATGACCACGAGAGTAGATATTTATTTTTCTAGACATGGTTAGCATGAACAACAGAAAATAAATCTGCACCAAATTATCAAATGTGCAACCCCAATACAGAATGAAAAGTAAGGTAGGAGAATATATTCAGAAACAGGTGATGATGGAGGAGAACTACTAACCAGACATCAGCCAATCAATGTCCACCATGTAATTTGAAAGAATGGCAACCAGAATGTCTCCCTATTGAAAGCAAACCAATTAATCTGCCATCAGATGGATATCCACAAATAGACTCTCAAAACCTAACCTAGCCTCAGAAGATGCTGAATTTTCTACATAATCATCAAAGAGAAAAAAAGCAAAACATTTGAAAGATTTGAAACAGTAGTACATCACCTGAATTACATCCATGATAGAAACACAAGATGTGTTTGCCCATGTCGGTAACCCTTGCACTTTCATAAGTCGAAAGGTCAAGGGCAATTTCTCTGCTGGAACACAAAAGTTACGAATGGCCTCCTCACTACTAGCTGTCCCACTATCATTTATGTGTGGCTATAAATTTACAATCAATCAATAAAATGAATTATTCCAACACACAAGACAAAAAGATCTCAGTCTTGATACACAAGCGTGAAGTTTGAACTAATTCAACAATTAGCATTAGAGACTCTAGAACTCAAAAGTAACGAAAAAAGCTTGCGTACAATTTCAATACCTTTGAGTCGTTAGCTCCAGGGGTTTCATCTTGAGAGATTTCTCGCATCTTCTTTTGCTGGCTTTCACTAGTTTCTCCGCCGCCGTTAGAAGCCCTCTTTTGTGGGGTAAAAGAGAATGACTTATTATCAACATCCAGTGTTACAAACTTAAAAAAATGGCAGCCGGGGATCAACTCTATTATATCACCACTACTAATGGACACTTGCTCTCCGTTCATCAGTTTCTTTCTTCCGTTTACCGATTTAACAACAACCGGGTTAGTGCCCTCCTAATATTTTGCAGAAAGAAAGAAAGAAACATCTCATTTAGGCTCAACATTAAAACTCAATACAGAAGTAAGGAAGAAAAAAATTACAAACAAAAAGAAAAGAAAAGCTTACAACGGTTAAAATGGGAGAGAAATTGCCGGAGGAGGAGGTTAAAGAAATGTGCTTGCGGCTGAGTCTTTTATCAGAGACAAAGAGGCTGTCGCGGCCGATGACATTTGAACCTTTGGTGATAGGTAACTTTGGGACAGAAATATCTTCTTCCTCTGAATTGCCTCGAAGTGGCACCAAAAACCCGATCTTTTCTCATGCAAAAAAAGAGAGGGAAAAGCACTTTACATAAGCACACATATACACACACACAAAATGAAATGGATGTTGAAAAACTTAAAGAGACATGAGTATGTACCCCAGAATCAGCCATTCATTTCATGCAAGCAGTCAATTACACTAGTCTGTGGACGGAAGCTATCGATTAAAACACGAGAGTGATGCTGAAATGAAGTGCATACACCGAGAGTATACAAGTACTTCCCGTCGATTGGGTGAATAGTGAGCTTAGAAGTGGGGCTGCTTGAAAAAGTTTTGCTCGGGCCCTGAACACAGCCAGAGCCCAATTGAGCTTGGGCAGCTCAAAATGTTTTTCTGAAACTTTCAAGCTTCAAACTAGACTTAACTAGCCGAAAATTTAACAAAGAATAAAAAGCGTGAGCGTACCTGAAGCCTAAGCAAACCAGGCTGAGTCATTTCGGGCCGAATTTAATTGCTGCCCCTAGTAATCACGGTGCATTCTTCATAAAATAGACCCTTTTGAAAATTAAAGGGGCGGTTGATTTATACCGGGGAATGATAATAAGAATAAGAATAAATATAGTAAGAAATGAGATTGAATATTATCATTATAATTATGATAGTTGGTTAAGAAGAAGGAATAATTACCATTACTATTGATAGTGGTTGTTTTGTAAAAAATAATGTAATTAATTAATTACAATATATTAATTAATTAATATATCGTAATTAATTAATTAGAGTATTTTAATTAATGAATAAATTATATTTCAATTAATTATATTTTAACTAATTAATTATTTTTTAATTAATTATAATGCAAGTAATTAATTAATTATAATATTTTAATTAATTAAATTGTAATTAATTAATTATAATATTTTAATTAATTAGTTAATAACAATATTTTAATTAATTATATTTTAATTAATTTATTAATAACAATATTTTAATTAATGAATAATTATATTTTAATTAGTTATATTATAATAAATAATAATATCTTAATTAATTAATTAATTACATTATTTTAATTAATGAATGAATTATATTTTAACTAATTATAGTAATTAATTAATTATATTTTTTAATTAATTATATTTTTATTG
>JANZXV010000002.1:26986280-26997655 GCA_027576455.1 Erythroxylum roigii
CGGTCCTCCGGTATCTCCATCTGCTTAAATGCGTCATAATATAGTAGATCGACCGAGCTGCCTGTGTCAATCATTACTCACTTGACCTCGCTACCCCCCATGTTCAAAGTGAACACTAGCGCATCATCATGAGGACAGCTAACACCATCTAAATCAAATTCATTGAATGAAATTATTCCATCACTCTGCTTCTTTTTCTTGGCTGCCAAGTCTTCGAAGACCTGTTTAGCATACCTCTTTCTTCCTTTATCGGTCGATCCTCCTGCTGCACTCCCCCCAAAAATCATATTGATGACCCTGACCGGTCGGTCATCTTGTCGTTCGGCATTTCTATCATCTCTTGCCCTAGACTGAGCCCTCGTACCGCGTCGATCGTCAGTATTCTTATACTGCCTCCCCCAATCGTTCCTATCATTGTGCATTCCAGGCCTTCACCAGTTGTCGGACCGACCGGTGCTACGCCCATTATCTCGATCGGCATTGTTTCCATACTTCAAAAATCTACCCAATCTTCCCCTTTGGATGAGTAGTTCTATTTCGTTCTTCAAGTGCCAGCAGTCTTCCGTGTCATGACTGACGTCTCTATAGAAACGACAATATAAAGAAGGATCCCTCCTGCTCGAGGGGGTTCTCATTGCACTGGGCTCTTGGAAGGGTTCCCCTTCAGCTTTCATGACCTCCAATACTTCCGCATACCGCCTGTTGAGTGGTGTGAAGGACTCACTTCGTTGGTCCTGTCGGTCGATCGGCCTTCTCCAACTAGATCGATTCTTCTGCCGTTTGTGTGAATCTTCGACTCTGCAGCTCGGCTCACGGTCTTCTGGTCTATGCTTCGTGTTTTTCAACACTTCCTCCAGCTGAATATATTTATCCGCTCGATTTCTTATCTCTTGAACAGATCTTGGTTGGTCGAGGGCCAAGGATTTCTTAAATTCCTCATCCCTCGTGTTACTCATTAAGGCGGCCAATATGGACGAGCAAGTGAGGTCAGGGACTTCAACAACTTCATTATTAAAGCGAGTGATAAACTTTTGTAAGCTCTCATTCCTTCCTTGAGTCAGCTGCATCACCTCCAAAGCAGTCTTCTGTGGCCGCTTACTAGTAGCAAATTGGTTGAGGAACAACCTCTTAAAATCCTCAAAGCAAGTTATGCAACTCGGGGGTAGACTATTGAACCATCGCCGAGCTCCTTCTTGAAAGGCAATACAAAAAGCCTTACATTGAATTGCGTCAGGGACGCAATGTAGGTTCATCATTGACTGGAAGTGCTGTAGATAATCTAAGGGGTCGGTCTTTCCAATATACTTTTCTGGCGTCGGTATTTTGGTATCGACCGTAGGAAGGCTGTCCAGGATCTCCGGAATGAGAGGAGAGCTATACTGTGTGGGCGTTCGGCCCAGGCGAAAATTCATGGCCAGATTGATTCTATCGTCCACGATTTTTTCTAAGGCTCCAGCAGAATAGTGATCGGCCATCACACTAATCTGCCGAGTGGGGGTCTGCTGTTGTTCTAGCCGAGACTGCAGGATTTGGAGAATCAATAGATCAGCCGCTTCCTCTATCTGTTTTTGGGTGAGGGAGGTTTGTTGTGGTGCAGGAGGATTTGCGTCCAGGGGGCGTTGGGAATTAAGGTGCGAATTGGCCTCAGCGTTATCCTCCAAGGCTACACTCTGTTCTTCCTGATCCTGGTTATGAAGCTGTGGTTGATCATTCGGATGCGAAGATTGTGTAAGATTTCTAATGCGGCGGTGGAAGGGTGACGGGTAATTGCAATCCCATCCATTGCATCGCAAGTGCCGTGACGGCGGCTATATCAGGATTGGCTGCTGCCACCTGACTGACCTACGTATTTCTGAACGTGGTGCCCTGATGTCGAGCCCTACGGTGGGCGCCAACTGGTTCTGCCAGATTTTGCTGGGGCTGGACATTGTTATTCAGATCCATGATCTTGAGAGATTGTGGTTGTTGAATACCTGCAAAACAAGCAAGGCACGCTGAAGGTTCTTTCCCGGAAGGCCCCTCCGACGCTCAAGTTAGTCTTTTTGAGGAGGTTTTTGTCACTGAGAATAGAGAAAACTAGGGTTCTTTTCTCGTACCTGTATCATGGCGAAATAGTACCTTATATATGAGATAGATGTCAGGTTTAGGTATTCACGTAGGTCTTTACGTTTGCATGGGAGACTAACACCTGCGAATAGGCTTCGGACGTATGGACCTAGACCTGAGCCTAGGCCTGGCACAGCCGACCCAACCAGGTGTCAATTTCTTTTAGTTCAAGTTAGTTCCCTTGTTAACATGAAAAATAACATTATGGACCTTCCTGGCTTTAGCAGGTTGTGTATTATAAGGGGTAGGAATAGTTATAGATGAAATGATACCTTGAGTTTTGTGAATATCAATATTTGCTACACTATGTTATCAATTCCCATTAGTTCCTAGTAATCCCCTCCCTAAAACGTCTTTCTCATGGCTTTCCAAGTCATCCCTTGCTACTTTAGAGATGGGATTCCACTGGTAGGATAACCTTTATAGTGTCCTTAATCAAGGTGTTTTCCTCACCTAGCCTCATAGTTGGTAATTAATCAAGTAACAATTATTTTATCTCTACCAATATATAGAGTCTTGCAATTCCTATTCTGCTAGAGAATTTTTCAAGGCAAACAGTTTCAGAGCTAACAAATCATTCAAAAACTTATACGCTTGATCAAAGAGTAGCTTATAACCCACAATATTCATTTACTTTGTAATAGTGAAATAGCTGACGAGGCCAACTAATCACTAGCAAGTGAGATTCAAGATAACTCACCTCTTAAGAATTTATCTTTGCAAACAAAAAAGTTAATTTTCCAACTACTTTCTCAAGTTGCTATTATGCTTTTAAACCTTAGGATGGGTGATTAACTCTTTTACTAAGCTTAAACTGCTGTACCTTAATGCCTGTATCTCATCTTTAATTAATAGAATTCTTTTTGTTAAAAAAATTTTATTAACCGCATTTATCAGTTTATGTAAAATTAAATGATCAGACACTAACTATGGTCAAGGTAATTGATGGAAAAAAAATGGACCACTCCCCAACAATGATGTTGTGAACAGAATAACTCGCCATACGTATCCAAATCAAGTTACAGCTTACCATGTCATGTTCATAATCACAAACCTCATTCAATTAAAACTATATGACTAATCTTCACCAACTCATTCAATTAAACCATCTATCCAACCTATCCAACCCCCTCTTCGATGTCGGTGTTGAAGGTATACACTTGACTAGATGGAAACAAATCCTTCTTTCAGTAATAATTAGCTCAGCAAATCGCCTATTATACAATTCATGTATACGATTTGTTGTCCAGTATGAGCATCATAATGTGAAAAAAAGAAGCTGAAAAAGTTAGCTATCTTCTGCGCTTAGATTCTTTGCGAACTTCTGCCAGGTAACTGTCCAAGTTAGCCTTCTCCCACAAACGCTTCTGAACAAGGTCTTCCAGTGTTGATTCATCTAACAAGAACATAAAAACATCCATGTACAGTAAGAATAAGCCATATTCTGTCATGGTAATTATGATTTTATAAAGAACTATGGAAATGCCAACTCAAAACTGAGATATCCAAATCCCCTCCTAGCTAATGAATCCTCTCAAATTAAAGGCATCAGTCGAACAAGTTTTCCTAAGTTGTGAACGCAGAAACATATTGCTTATGAAGACCAGCAAATATAAGTCCCCACTTAATAATTTAATGGATTCATATGGTCCTTTCAGGAGAAAGTCGGGAGTAGGAGTGTAGTTACCAATGCCTTGCCATGTCTCAAGTGGCACTCTCAGGGACCTCCGTGTTAGGTAGGAAGCATCTTCCCAAGTGTAAGGAGCTTTCTTTACCTTGTATCTCCAGAGCCAACTTCCAGTCCACAATAGCAACTGGATAGACGCAACATGGTAATCAATAAAATATTTTTCCAACTCTAACGAGCAGAAGTCATGTAAGCAGTGTTTGCATACAACAACTCTCACTATTTCATCCACTGAATACTTGCCCGCTGGAGCCTTGAACTGGGTAAAGGATTTAATATTAAAAGAACTTTGCCACTTAGAACCTTATTTCATCAATGCTGAAAACTGCAGATTCTGTACTTTTTCTTGCTTCATTGGGTAAACCATTTAAATAGATGTGAGGTCCTACTTTACCTTGCCAATACTGTAGGGTAGAAGTACGAATCGGACACCAATGAGATCCCAGAAAGAGGGTTTCTGAGCACCTTTTATGTCCAATTCAAGTTCTTTGCTAAGATCTTCCACTTTCCTGCCATTAGAAATATGGCTTGCCATGTCATAAATTGAAGATGGTTATCAGAGAGTGGTTTAACCTAAACACGCTTTAGATATATGATAGCATGGAGTGTTTGATAGCATAACCATTCAAATTGATCAGATCTATCATTAACAGAATCAAATCTTATGAATTAGACAGATATTTCTTGTTAAAGATCATACAAATCCATACTTGTCCATCTGCTTGCTATTTTTCTTCTTTGTTGCAACACCTCCAGTTCTTTCAAGTTCCAGTGCCCGCAGTCTATTTTTATAAGCAGGTGTCTTCCGGACCATTTCCACAACCTGGAAAAATAAAAAGATCCATTAAAATTATCCTAAAGAAGCTTCTTCTACTATGCACTGAAGCAAAAGACAAAACAAAAATAATTTGCATGAGTAAAGTCGCAACACAAGCTTTCCACAATTTCATTATCTGAGGCTTAACACTTCTTGAGTCATTTTTGCAAACTTAATACCAAGTACACGGAAAAATATAACTAAAGCAGTTGATGCCGGAGCAATATCAGCAATAATGACTGATGATCCATCAAAGGTTAAGTTGGTGCAAAGGTGAACAAGCCAAAGGCAGCCCAACCACACACCCATCAAAAATGTCATCAAGTTTCAAATGCAATTAACTTGAAGCACTATGTAACACAATACCTGATTATACCTTGTCCAC
The DNA here is from genome assembly GCA_027576455.1 of Erythroxylum roigii. Taxonomy (NCBI): domain Eukaryota; kingdom Viridiplantae; phylum Streptophyta; class Magnoliopsida; order Malpighiales; family Erythroxylaceae; genus Erythroxylum; species Erythroxylum roigii. The sequence goes on from JANZXV010000002.1 coordinate 26,991,276, forward strand.
TGATTTAGATATTGAAAAGCCGAGAGAATCAGAAGAACTCCAACCAGGACAGAACGGGGATCCTAGAATGCATTAATATCGTCATTAGGAGCCAAAATTTTCAATGTTTAAATTATGCTACTAGACAAAAGGAAAACTCAATATAAATGCAACATCTAAACTACTGGCATGAAAAAAAAATGCTTACTGTCTTGTGAGCATAATATGCATGATAGTACCGTGCCGTATTGTAGAATACCTACAAACAAGTGAAATTGGATTAATCTCAGCAGTAATGAAAAAATATGAAAGTTGAAAAGTTAAGTAGAAATTAAGCTTATTGAAATTCTGATTGGAAAAGTCTTCTGTGAAGGTAAGTATGATCTAATGATTTCACTGCTTTGATTAAATTCATTTAACCTCCACAATCCCTAAGTATTGATATGACAGGAACTTTCTCCTGATATCAAGTGGAAGTATAAATGCTGCATTAAATGACTGTTTTTATTTCACTTCTGCAAAAAGTTCTCCATAAATCTTTGAACACTAATTAAGTGACATCTAAAGTAACCAGAAACACAGATGTCCACGAGAACATAGGAAGTACCAATTAATGTAAGCTAACAGAATATCAATCTCACCTCCTCGGGGTGTGCAATTGCATAATCATACTGCTCCCTAGTAGCCTCATCTTTCAAAATCTGTCGTTCAAGGATTAACATGGATCAAACTAGGATATCAACTCTAACAGGACAAACAACCCCAATCCCCCTTCTTTCTCTTTCTTTCCACTCCAGTAATTTTAGAGATGTTATTGTAACTGCAATAGCAGATGTGGAAAACACTATGTCCCCCGCGAACCACATGATCCAACATACTGATTGCCACATACTAAAAATTCCTTATTTTCCTAAAGCACACAATATGCAAATCAGTTTTTAGTTACAAGCAAAATTTCCAACATTATCGTATGTAAAGACTAGGAATTGTTTAGTACCTCGTAAGCATTAGCAATTTTCACAAACAACTTCTTCGACTCAGGATCGGGGTTCTTGTCAGGGTGACTAAAAGACAAAAATCCCACGATTCAAATTTAGAAATACATTCAAAATAAACGAGAAAATTTCGCGAAAAAAAAAAGGACGTACTATTTCAAAGAGAGCTTGTAGTAAGCCTTCTTGATCTCCGAGGCATTAGCGTTTTGAGAAACCCTGAAGTAAAAGAAAAAAAATTGCCCAATTGAGTAATCAATCAGACGACGAAATCTACGAGTAGAAAGAAGACATATAACTGGAACTGACCCCAGTAGATCATAACAATCGTCTTGTTCGCAGTATATGGCCGATGATGGCGAGATGATGTGAGCAAGCAGAATAACCGATACCGCTGCGCACCACCTAATCACCGCCGACGGCGACATCCTTTCTCTCTTTTTGTCTCTCTCGTGGACTGATTCACAGCAGATAATTAGCTCTATTTTCTTCCATCTTCAGGGTCTCATTTATCTAAAAGCCCTTATTTATATGGAATTAATAATAGCTTCTTTTTTTTTTTTTACATTATATGATTAAATTGTTATCCTTTTAATATTGTAATTATGATATCATTAATACATTTTGTCCATAAAATTTACTGTGTAAAATAATTAGATTTTATTTGAATTTTTACAAAGACTTTAAGCCTTTGTTTGGATCCTTACTTACACAAAGAAAAAGAAATGAAATATTGAAGGCAAAAAAGGAGAAAAGAATGAAGAGAAATGAGACTTCCTTTCCCTGTTTGTTTTCCTAATTTATCAAAGGAGGGAATTGAAACTTATATTGGACAAAAGAATTTTTTGAGAACTTTATGCCCTTGATTATAGAACTTGTTTATCTTTTGTTAAATAAGGATACAAGGTCATCATCATCATCATCATCATCACACCCAGTCTGAAATCCTGCAGTGTAGCGGGGTCTGGAGACGTCTAATAGTACGCAGCCTTACCTCTACAGAGTAGAGAGGCTGTTTTCGGTAGACCCACATGCAGATGTGATAGGCAAAGTAATGATGCAGGACACAAAAAGCCACCAAAACGTTAAGTATATAGAATGCCAAAAACAGACAAAGACATACCTGAGGCATAACCCGATCTGGCAGGACATGACACTTTGTAAAGACCTTACGCCTGTCACTGAGTCTGTCGGAGGAGAAGACAAATCCTACGTTGTAGGCGTCCATCGTGGGAATCCTTCCCCAATAGTGGGTTGGACTTCCTATGTGGGACATGAGTCGCTGACCCTTATTCTATCACGTCATACTTTCCTACTTCTAGCCACTACCTCCGTGAGGCCCAACTCTGACATATCTTTTTTGAGCACTTCCCTCCAGGTCTTGTAAGGCCTTCCCCTTCTTCGCTTATAGCTACTCAGATCTATAATCTCACCGCGCCGTACCGAGGCATCAGAGGGCATCCTGCGAACATGCCCAAACCACCTAAGCCTTATCTCTCTCAACTTGTCGGCAATACTTGCTACCTGTAGTCTCTCTCGCACAACCTGATTTCTGACCCTATCCCTCATGGTAATGTCACACATCCACCTAAGCATGCGCATTTATGTGACTACCATCTGTCTCGTGTGTTGACGCTTAGTCGGCCAACATTCGGCTCCATAGAGCAAGGTGGGCCGAATCGCCATTTTATAGAACTTTCCTTTAAGTTTTACGGGGACCTTTTTATCACACAAAAGGCCTGATGCACTCCTCCATTTGCACCACCCCGATCTAATACGATGTAGTATGTCGCCTACCATCACTCTGAAAGACGGAGCCTAAGTATCTGAAACTTGTTTTCTGTGGGATGATGTCAGTGCCAATTGCTACCTTCGCCTGTCCCATCTGGCTACCTGAGAAATTGCATTCTAAATACTCTGTCTTGGACCTGCTCATCCTAAAGCCTTTCTACTCTAACATGTCTCGCCAACGTTCTAACTTGACATTGACCCCCTCCTTGGTCTTATCCACCAGGACAATATCATCAGCAAAAAGCATACACCAAGGTACCTCCTCTTGAATATTTTTGGTAATTTCATCTAACACTAAAGTGAACAGAAAAGGACTTATGAGACGATCCTTGGTGTAGGCCAACACCAATAGAGAACGCTTCTAAGTTGCCTCCTACCGTCCTGATGCTAGTCAGGGCTCCTTTATACATGTCCCAAATCACGCTGATAGACGTTGACGGAATTCCCTTTGCCTCCAAACACCACCATATAAGTTCTCTAGGAACCTGGTCATACGCTTTCTCTAGGTCTATAAAAACTATATGTCGATCCCGTTGACGTTCCCTATAGGCTTCTATTAGGTTCCGAAGAAGATGGATGGCTTCTGTCGTTGACCTACTAGGCATAAACCCGAATTGGTTGGCCGAAATCGAAGTAATTTTTCGGATTCTCCTTTCAATTACCTTCTCCCACAACTTCATGGTATGACTCAGTAGTTTGATGCCTCGTTAGTTTTGGCAAAGTTGGATGTCTCCTTTGGCCTTGTATACAGGTGTTAACCAACTCAACCTCCATTCATCTAGCATCTTTGCAGACTCAAGGATCACATTAAAGATGTGAGCTAACCATTCCGTACCTACAACACCTAATTACTTCCAAACCTCGATAGGGATGTCATCTGGTCCTATGGCCTTGCCTCTCCCTATCTCCTTCAAAACTTTTGTAATTTCTCCCCTCGTGATCCAGCCCCAAGTGTGCCTAGTTAGACACGAACCCAACCTGGGGGGTTCCCCTAACACTTTGTTTACAAAGATGTCGTCATTAAAAAGACTATGAAAGTATGTCTTCCATCTCCGCTGGATGGCTTGGGCGTCCGTGAGTGCTAGGCCTTCGTCATCACGTATACAACAGACTTGGTTGGACTCCGCTGTTGTACGTGCCCTATCCTTCGCTATCTTGAAAATTCGTTGTGCCCCATTGACCGTATCTAAATCTCTGTATAACTACTCATAAGCTTCTCCTTTAGCCACCGCGATAGTCTTCTTCACCTTCTGTTTCACCAGATTATACCGTACTCTATTCATAATCCGCTCTGCCTCCGATGCACTTTCCAAAAGATCTTTATAAGCTCTCTTTTTTGCCTTGACCGTCCCCTGGACCTCGTCGAACCACCACCATGATTCTATGCACCCCCTCCCCTGTCCTTTAGATACCCCTAGTAGTCTATTGGCTGTCTCTCTCACTACGGGGGCTACTACCTGCCACATCCAATTTGCATCTCCAAGTGTAGCCCAAGTAGCATTATTCTTGACCTGAGTCCTAAAAAGCTCCACCATGTCCCCTTTGAGTCTTCCCCGTCGGATTTTGCAGCCTAGCTTGGTAAATTTCTGTGCCCTCATCCTTTGATTTCGAAGTCCAAAACTAATAATTTATGTTGGGTTGAAAGACATGCGGCAGGGAGAACTTTACAATCCTTGCACCAGGACCTGACACCTGTCCTGACAAGGAGATAATCAATTTGCGTCTTATACGCGCTACTCTGAAATGTTACCAATTGTGTTGCATTTTTCTTAAAGAAAGAATTCACTATAACTAAATCACAAGCTAAGGCCATGTCTAATAAATCAACCCCACTATCATTTCTAGCGCCGTATCCGAATCCCCCATGAGTACCTGAATAGCCTGCTGAATTTGCTCCTATATGTCCATTAAAGTCCCCCTAGAACGATCTGCTCGGTATTAGGGATTTGCAAAAGCACACTCTCCAGCGTCTCCCAGAATGAAGGTTTTTTTTGTTCGTCGGCGCCAGCTTGAGGTGCATATGCACAAATGACCCGGAGGACCACACTGCTTAAAATAATTTTTGCCAGCATTATCCTATCGTTGGCCCTTGTGATTCCTACGACTTTGCCCATTAGTCTCTTGTCCACTAAGACACCGACCCCATTATGCTTCTGCATACTTCCCGCGTACCATAGTTTGAACCCCCTATCTCCTTTACTTTAGCTCCTGCACACTTAGTCTCTTGGATGCATGATATTTGTATCTGATACTTGTCTAAAAGCGCAACCAATTCTAGGGGCTTCCCCGTAAGGGTCCCCACGTTCCAAGAGCCTATTCCACGTTCACTTATATTAGAATTATCTTGTCTTGAATTTCTCCTCCTTTCCCACCAATTTGGTAGGAAATACATTTAGTCCAAATTTCTTTCCTATTCCTCTCCATTCTCTCACTTTCCTTTTCCTTATTTTTGTCCAAACAATGGAAACCAAGAGAAGTACAATTTTCTTCCTTTCGTTTCTCTTTCTTTCCTTCAATCCAAACAAAGACTAAAAGTAAATCTATACTTTTTTTATACAACAAAAAATAAATGAACAAGCTAAGGACTAAATCCAACCCTGATCAAGTTCAACTCAAGAAGGGCAGATAGCTCCCCATGACGAGAATCTTATATTGAACATTCAAGATCCCTATTAAATCCCTGTTTTGCCAAGAATATGCACAAAAATTTGCCTCAAAATAGATTTGTCTAATACGATACTCTCTATTGCGCTTAATTAGAGCCTGACAATCCTCAATCAAAGCTCCAAGCGAGTGGTGAATTAAGGTAGATGAGTAAATAAGATGAATGGCAAACTATGAATCAAACTCTAACCCCACTCGACGATACCCTGCATCCCACGCAAATTGAAGCCCTTGTTGAATTGCTTGAAGTTCCACATTAACGATAGAACATCATCCCACTTTAAAGGAAAAAGCCAACAATCAAATACCTTTATGATTCCGCAGAATCCCCCCTACAGTAGCCTCCCCTGGATCACCACAATAGCTCCCATCAGTGTTGATTTTAATCCATCCAATTGACCCCTGATCTCCATTGGGTAAAATTAGGATTGGAGCACTTGTCAACCGCTGCTTGAGTTCCTTAAAGCTCTTCTGACATTCCTCACTCCAGATGAACTGCTGATTCTTCCTTAGCAACTTAGTCATCGGAGCAGCTATCATTGAAAATTCTTCCACAAACCTCCTGTAGTAACCTGCCAGGCCTAGAAAACTCCTTACTTCTTTTACTGTCTTAGGCACTTGCCAATTCACCACTGCTTCTACCTTCCTTGGATCAACATGAATCCCTCTTCTAGAAATCACATGTCCGAGGAAAACCACTTCATGCAGCCAAAATTCACACTTGCTGAATTTGGCATAAAGCTCTTGCTCCCTTAACCTTTGCAACACTATCCTGAGATGTCGTTCATGCTCCCCTTCATCCTTGGAATAGACCAGAATGTCATCGATAAACACTATGACAAACTGATCTAAGAATTCCCTGAAAACCCTATTCATCAGATCCATGAATGCAGCTGGAGCATTGGTCAGTCCGAATGGCATGACCCTGAACTCATAGTGCCCGTAACGGGTCCT
>JANZXV010000002.1:27027293-27041605 GCA_027576455.1 Erythroxylum roigii
TTTGGATAGTTCATTGAGCATCTCATTATTGAGCATCCTGATGTATTTTGCTTTCAGCATGGATTGTATGACCATATATTCATGGATTTGTTGTAAATTTTGATACTATAATGACATTTTGGATGATTGCGCTTGGCTTGATAAATTTTGATGTGTGTGAATGTAGGGTTGAGTGAGATAAGTATGCTTCCGCAGATTATCTCTTTTGTCTGTCCCGACTGGTTACCCAGGGTTCGGCCTTGGAAGTCGGGACTAGGGCCCAACGGTCTTCGATTGTGTTTCCGTTCGGGATAGTTGGGTTTCCGGTAACGGTCCAGCACTGTTCGACTGGGCTCCAGGAATGGGACCCAACAATGACAGTCTTATGGAACAAAGGGCAAAATTCAATTGGTTAAAATATGGTGAAAAGTGTTCAAAATTTTTCTTTAACTCTATTTTAGCTAGGAGAAATGCAAATAGAATCAACTCCCTTAAATTACAAGATGGAGAGAAAATTTCCCAGCAAAAAGACCTTCTAAAAGAAGTAGAGAGATTCTTTAAGAGTTTCTATGGTTCTTTTCGTACACAAGAAAATATTATCCCTCTTTGCTCCTTTAGTCATAACAAGATATCCCAGCAACAACCTATATTAAACTAGTGGAAGAGAAGGAAATAGAAGAGGTAGTGTTTCAAATGCATCCTAATAAATCTCCTAGACTATATGGTTTTAATAGATACTTCTTTCAAAAGACATGGCAAGAACTGGTCCTATGATTAAAAGAGTTATTTTGGAATTCTTCTCTAGGGGGTTTCTACTAAAGAAGAGCAATAGAATTCATATTTGCTTGATTCCTAAGTCCTCTTGTTCTTCTTCATTGGATGACTATAGGCTTATCGCATGCACCACCTTCCTTTACAAGGTTATTTCTAAAATCTTGGCAAATAGGCTGAAACTAGTCTTGGATTCTTTGATGTCTATTAATTAAAGTTCTTTTCTATATGGTAGAAGAATTGGGGATAGTATTTCTATAGTCTAAGAACTAATAAAAGGGTATCAAAGGAAGAACAACCCTCCTAATTGTACCATTAAAGTGGATTTCAAGAAAGATTTTGATCATGAGGAATGAGATTTTATCCTTCAGACGTTATGACTTTTGGGTTTCCCTAAGGAGTTTGTCAGATGGGTTGAGGCTTGTATCACCACTCCTACGTACTATATTCTTGTTAATGGTACACCAACTGATATCTTTAAGAGCATAAGAAGTTTGAGACAAGGAGCTCCCGTCTCTCCTTATCTCTTCATCATATGCATGGATGTCCTAAGCCAGTTGATCCAACTGAAGGTGGATAATAATAAGGACTACAAATTTCATAGTAAATGCAAAAGGGTTGGGCTAATTAATCTATGTTTGGGGATGATCTGTTACTTTTTTCCAAGGCCTATGGGAAGTCTATTGAATTACTTATGTCAACACTATCTATATTCAAAGACCTTTCAGGTTTGGAGATTAATCTTACAAAAAGTCATTACATCCTAGCTAGTAGTGTTACTATGATGAAAATTAGTATCTCTGCAATCACAGGGATGAGAAGGAAGCTAACTCCTTTGACTTATCTGGGTCTACATATTACCACAAAAAGAATCCAATTCACTAAATGCTTTCCTTTTATAGAAAAAATACAGAGAAGATTGGATATATAGTTTAACAAGGTTGTCTCTTTTGGTGGGAGATTGCAGCTCATCAAATCTATTCTAAATTCTCTTCATATTTACTGGTCCTGAAACATATCATTAGCTAAAGGTGTAATCAAAACCATTGAAAAACTTTTCAGAAGATTTTTATGGGGAAACTAAAACTCGGATAGTCACTTTGCAAAAGTTAAATGGTCAGAAGTTTGCAAAAGTAAAGAAGAGGGGGGATTAGGCTTAATTCATATTGCCTCTTTTAATAAGTCAACATTGATGAAAAATCTGTGGAATGTCCTATTGGAAAAGAAGTCTCTACGTATTCGATGGTTTCATAGCTATATCCTTAAAGGATCTAGCCTTTGGTCTATACTAATAAAAACTTCCTTCTCTTGGCCCTTAATCCAACTGTTGATGTTAAGAACTATCTTAGAACCTTTGATGTATTGCAGGGTGGGAATGGTGATAAGGCCTATTTATGGTTTGATAATTAGACAGGTAAAGGCATGCTAATTAGATCTCCCCAAGCTTTCCAATTTTGGAATGGATTTCCTATCAATTCGAAAGTTAACTCCGTCTTACTAAGGGGCCAATGGAACATACCATCATAATTGTATTACCTCACTCCTAACTACCAACCAAATCTAGATAAAGAGGACATATTCCAGTGTCAACCTGCCTCTAAACACCTTCAACATTGCTAGATTCAAAAAGTGACAAAATCAGAACAACTCAAAGATGATATGGTGTTCTATCAATTGGTATAAGTCACTCAGGCCTAGTTACTTTATTCTTCTATAGCTTACCGTGCTTAATAAGTTAAGCACGATGGACATAATGCACTTCATTATTATCAATGTTGTTTTGTACTATGAGAGATGGAGGAAGAATCTAGGAATCACCTATTCTTTCATTGTCCGATTTCCCAGTTTAATGGGAGAAGATATAGGAGTTATGTTTAATTTCTAATGCAAGTACAATCTTCACAGAAGCACTCGAATGGCTACTAAAGCTGAACCATATTTCAAGATATAATGAACATATTTATGTTATATCCTTCGCCTCCTCCATCACGGAGATATGGCGAGATAGAAACAACAAATGATTTCAAAACGAAGCTCGTTCCAAAAAGGAGGTACACTACTTATTAATCAGTGGAGTCAGAGAGCAACAACTATATTCTACTAAGTTAGAAAGGGTTAACCCTAGTCTAGCATCTTCATGAAGAATCAGTTAACTAACGTGAAGAATGGGCTACTTTCGATTAAAAATAGATTGTAAACTTTGAGTGAAAATACCTCGAAAGTAGAATCCTTCCCCTTCAGATGCGATTGTTGACTTTGAACACTACGAATATAGCTTCAATCCAAGATGTGGATGATACTCAAGAGGTGACCACGAATCGCTCTTCTATTGTAGATCGGCTACCGGATCTAGAGGACGCTAGACACCCAACCCTAATTTGGTAGGGTTGGGTGAATGGGGTAAGACGCGATCTGCACTTACCCCATTTCTATCAAACGATACATTTTGCTTATGTGTTATCTTTATTTAAAGATGTTTTTGAAACGCCGTCATTCATGGCTAAACGCTATCGTTGTACTGTGTGGTTTGATTTACTTGTTCTTATAAAGACCTCTTATACTTAATACAATTCTTTAACTTTTCCAAAAAAAACACATTGTCTGTAACCCCCCCAAAAAAGGAAGAATAAACTTAGCCTGGCAAGTACAAGAAACAAAAAGGAGGTCAATTTCAGGGCAAAATTCTCCTCTTTTTCTTTATGGACGATGTGATGCCAACCTCGTTATTGATTGTTATATATGCTTGTACCTTTCCTTGCCAATTAGATTGGTTTTCATGTCCAAATCCGAAAGAAAATGCGCACTCCATTATTTGGGATGCAAAGAGAACGAACGAATGGAGTTTCTGTTCAAGTTGACGAGTCACTAATGAGCATTGGAAGTGGAACACCGTAAACATCCAAGAATAATTTCTTTAAAAGGACCATTACGTGATGCTTTTATATGATACTGTAGAATTTTCAATTAGGTGGCGTTCGCGTCTTCTGTTCCCCTATTTTGTTTCGCTCTGATCCAAGCTCTTTCATCCATCCATCGCTTTGAACGAAGCTCTTTATGGATGGATGAAAGGACTTGGAAAAGAGCGGGAATAGAGAGATAGAAACAAACAATCTGTTACCAAGTTCAGGACCCCATTGAAGTTTTTAGACACACTCGTATGAACATAAGAGATGGTCGTGGTAGGTCTGTGTCGTGTTCCTTGTGTCAGAAAAGAATTCCATTCCTATTGATAGATAATTTCGGCCAGAAGCGTTGAATGAATGAAGTTTAGGTTGTCCAATGCCTGAGATCCGATCTCTAAAAATTATTGTTTTTTTTTACCTCGATATTGACATACTGGTTTACAAGTACTATTAAAATCATGTTCCACTGCAGGATTAGGTTTCTTCCTTAAATTTGGTAAACTAATTAAAAAAAGATATCTCCCTAAACTTTTGACAATTGGCTGAATTCGAAATTTTCTTTCTAAGCATGAGGTCAGCCCACTTCATATATATATCAAACAATAACTCCTGAGGGTAAAGATGTTGCTGTTTCAACTAGATGAATGTCTTAAATTCTCATCTGATTGATGTGATCAATGTAGTCAAATGATTCTGAGTAAACCAATTAGATCAACGTACTTAAACATTTCAGAAGAAAGGTTTCCCAATAAGCCACAGCCAATCAAGAGCAACTCCTGAAAATATGCCTGCTAATAAGAACAGCACAAGCAAATTCCCCAGAGCATTTTGTTCAGGACCCTAGAAAACCCGAAAAAGAGCTGAATTAATCTTCCTGAGAAACCACAATCATGCAATTTATTTACCAACTGACCTTGTAACCTTTCGGTGCCTCCGTCATTATACACACAGTGAGATAACCGTTTGTTAGTCCCAGAAAAGACGTAAGCATGAGCATCCATCCCTGATCACCGTATTTTGCTGTAAAGTAGAATGCAGGAACGAGAAGGAAACGAGAGAGAGTTGCAATTATGAGTCCTTTTCTGGACTTCAATTTCACTCGTTCTACAACGGGAATGTACCTTGATATAAGATCCCACACATTGTACATGGCAATGAGAACAACAGCATACCTGAAAGATCACAACCTTGTTTATTACAACAAAATCTTATATCTTTTTATTTTATTTCTCCTGTGCCATTAACACGGCAAGGAAACTGAAACGTTTCCTTTCTTTGACTTTGTAACAAGGTTAGTTATTCTTATATCTATATGAGCACTTACCATCCACCCAACTTGTGTTCACCAGTGTTTTCATACAAGAACCCGGGGAATATTGACAACGTGAGGACGTATGTCAGATACAGGCTTATTGCATAATCTATATTTTGAAGTAATAACTGTTTGTTGCTCAGACGGTCGAGCTGTTTGGCATCACCTAGACCCTGCAAATGCTTCCACAAAAGTTATCTTTCCCGCATCAGAACCAGCTCTTAAGCCCAAAAACAGTACTAATTTTCGTTACCTCTTGGTTTCCTGATGTTTGGATCCCAGCAGCTGCAAGATCGGCTGAAACAGTTTTTGAACCTTCTTTGGCTGCTTTTGCTCGGTAGAACTTCACTATTGGTAGTTTAGGGAAGTAAATTGCGTATAGAAGGACGCACAGGAACTCGAGAAACGTTGAGATTGACAAAAATAAAACTGCAAGATAGAATAAAAGTAAAAGTTATCAAGGGAATCCTGGAATTTATTTGAAAAATAACCACAAACATTAATGAGTTTGGATCTCAATTAAGAATCTCTGGTCTAAGAACTAGAGTAGAACTACCCGCTAATTGCTAATGAGATATGAGCTATATGGTCCAGAAACACTCATAGAAAGGATAACATACTAGCTCCCTTGCGAAAGCCATTATTAGACTTGTCGAACGCTGCTTTTGTCACCAGCCTCAAAGCAGAGGTCAGGGCACCAGATGCAGCTAACCCAGCGAAGAAAGACTGCAACACATCAACATTACCAGGACTGCACAAAGCATCAATTCAAACAGAACACGGAACGAAGCTAATGCATAAGGACAAATATATAGTCACCTGAATAAACTCGGGGCACATTAGCGACAAGTCTCCAACCATTCCTCCCTGAACATGAGCATCGGCTACTCCAAAAGCGGCAACAATCACGCATATACCAAGAAAAGGCCCAATTCCTCCTTTTCCTGATGTGGCTAGATCCAACTGTTGCCAATTTGTACTGTAGTCAAGCAGGAGTAAAGCAAATGATAAAACAACTGTTTTAGCCAAACTTACAACTACAAGCATCAAGGTACTTAAACAAAAGAGCGTATATCCAGCCAGGTTCCGCTTTCTGGTATTGAGGCTTGCCTCCTTGTAAGCTAGTAATGCCATTGTCCCCACCGCAAAAGGTTGATAAACTAGGGTAAGTACCCTTGATGGATGATATTTCTACTTGATACAGAAAGATTCAAAAAAAGAAATGAAAACAATCATCAAAACATAGCTCTGTAGCAACCAATTTATAGTGAAACAGTTCAAAGAAATTTAAATTTATCCTGCTCAATAGGCAGCAATTAAACACAGATGACGTCCCATTCATCTATGTACCTAAAAGGATAAAGGTCAACAAGCTTTTGTTTATACGGTAACAACAATGATAAACCTACTGGGAATAAGTTGTAGTAGTAATCGCCGATTGTTAGCATACTATTCCATGACACAAGGGACCCAAGTCCTAGCACCCAACAAACCACCAGTGCTTTGGTTTTGCCCTGTATATCATAAGAACCAAGTCAATATTACTCGCATCAACTAACAGGAATAAATTTCAGACCCCCGGGACTAAAAGATTAGATAAGTTTGATCATATATACCTCAAGCCTGGATGAGTCTCCAGCTTCATCTGCAAGAATCATGGCTACGACCTTCAAGATTGTGAGCCAATGCCAATATCCTAAAAAGAAGCCTGATTTTACTCAAAACAAAGCACAGGATAAAAAAGAGGAAACCTGCGCAGCTGTAAAAGCAGCACAAAGGCAAAGACACAGAATCATTGAGAAGCAGAAACCTTATCAAGATTAGCCACAAAATACAAAAGAGACAAAATCTTTGTCTACTTTATTGCAGCTCTGAAGAGGGCTATGATGCCATACTCAAAATGAATCATATATATATATACACACACATTTCATCTCTTTGGCCTTATAAATGTACTTGGAAACTGCGTTAACGTGTGTGCGCTTAGAAACTGCATTATGTCAGCAATGAGAAAAAATCTTAATAGAAATCGAACTGAGTCCCAAGGCGCTTTGACTTTACGTTAATTAAGCGTCGTAGATATCTACTCATCGTCACCATTCATGATTAAGCAACCACCAATAATGTTATCATGATCACGGAAATAAGCTTTTGACTCAGATTCAATTGTACTTTTCTTACAAAAATAAAGAATAGTATTACCTTTTTTTTTTATCGACCAATAAGAATATTATATTGTATTTGATAACATGTGCTAATGGTAGTCAATGTCAAGAATTCTGGTGGTGCCTACCATGTTTAGTAAGGAAAAAATGGCTGACTATTTAGTCAGCCATTCACATAAGGCATTTACACCTATAAAAAGGCAGAAGTAGCATAAATAAACACACAACAAGCAGAAAAAGAGAGACGTAAGGTGAGAGAGAGAGAGACAAAAAGAGAGACAAAAATATTATGTTTATTTTTGTGGGTTTAGCTTTTTTCATTATAATTCTCCAGTTTTTTTAGTAAAATTCTTCTATCTTTGCCCGTAGTTTTTATCCTAATTTAAGATTTTTCACATAAAATCTGTGTGTCTATTTTATTTTTAATATTTTCAGTTTCAACATAACTGCGACCTAGTTCTATACAAGTCCTAATTATTCCTAATAAGTGGTATCAGAGCCAACTTTGGATGCGTATATTTGCTTATTGTATACTCTGTGATTGCCACTAAATTTGGATTCTCTACATCAAAAGCTAAGTTAGAATATTATTCATCCTGTCAAAGGCATTAATCATAAAATAGTTGTGGTAGAAGTAATGTTAGCAAAGTACGACATTGAAAAATTCAACGGGAGCAATTTCTCACTGCGCAAGATGAAGATAAAGGCAATCTTGATGAAAGATAATTGTCTAGCAGCCATTAGTGAACGGTCAGCTAGAGTTACATACACTTTACGCATGGCAGAATTTGCATTGATGACAAAGCACTTAAATACTTTAAATGCTATATTTTCCTAACTCACGTCATTGGGGCACACAATAAAAATAAGTGAACGTGCAGAACTTTTACTCCAAAATTCTATCAGATTCATATGATCAACTCGTCAAAAATTTAACAAACAACATAGACACTTCAGTCTTCGACAATATTGCAGCTGTTATTCTAGAAGAAGAAAGTCAGCGTAAAAGTAAAAAAGACAAGCTAGCAAATTCGTAACAAGTAGAGGCCTTGGTGGTAGCGAGAGGAAGATCAATAAAACGTGGCCCAAGTGGAAATCATAGTTATGGTAGATCAAAATCCAAGAGTAAGAAGAATTTTAAGTGCTACAATTATGGCAAGAAAAGGCAACTGAACAAAGATTGTTGGAATATGAATAAGAAAGATTCTATTCCTCAAGGAAATGCAGTAAATACTTCAGATGATGGAGATGCAATGGTCTATGAAGTGGCAATGACTAGTGGAAGCAAGAGAAGATTTGTTGATGTATGGCTTCTCAATTCAGAAGCTACTTTTCATATGACCTTTCGAAGATAATGGTTTCATCAGTATGAATCTGTTTCTGGAGGATTTGTGTACACCTGTAATGATCAAGCTCTGAAGATCGTTGGTGTCGACACCATCAAGTTAAAGATGTATGATGGGACAACTCAGACTATTGAAAAAGTGTGACACGTGAAGGGCTTGAAAAAAATTTGATGTCTGTAGGGCAACTAGATGATGTCGGTTTCAGATTTAAGATTCAAAACAAGATCATGAAGGTGATTAAAAGAGCGCTTGTATTTATGAAAAGTAGAGAATATAGCTGCAAATTTGTACATACTGAAGGGAGAAACTTTGCAAGAAGGAGAAGCATCAGTTGTTGTGACAAGTCCAGGTGAAAAATCTGCAATGACATAGCATAAAAAGCTTGGATATATGTCTGAACAAAGAATGAAGATACTTGCAGAGAAAAATCTAATTCCAGGTCTCACAAAGGTATCATTACCCTTTTATGAGCATTGTATTATAAGCAAGCAGCGTCGACTGAAGTTAAACACATCAAATTTCAGAAGCAAGGAAATTTTAGAATTGATTCACTCTGATGTATGGCAAACACTAGTGACATCCCTGGGAGGATCAAATTTCTTTATATCATTCATTGATGATTATTCGAGGAGATGTTGGGTGTTTCCTATCAAGGGGAAGGCATATGTGTTCCCAATTTTTAAATTTTACAAAGCATGGGTGGAACTCAAATCTGGTAAGAAGATCAAGTGTTTGCGCTCAAATAATGGAGGCGAATATATTGGTAAAGAATTTGATGAATTCTGCAAGCAAGAAGGCATCAAAAGCAGTTCATAGCAGTATACACTTCTCAACAAAATGAAGTGGTGGAGCAGATGAATAGAACTCTGTTGGAAAGAACAAGAACGATGATGAGAACTACGGGCTTAGACAAAAAATTCTGGACAAAAGCAGTCAATACCGCTTGTTATATGGTAAATCGGGCTCCATCAACTGCAATTGCGTTGAAGACATCGATGGAGATGTAGAAAACTACGAAGTTCAATGCCCAAAAAACTACGAAGTTGGATTAAAAATCCAGAAGTTGTATTTTCTTGGGATATGCTGAAGGAGTAAAGGGGTATCGTTTGTGGGATTCCACTGACTATAAGATTGTTATCAGCAGAGATGTTATTTTCTTGAAAGATAATGATCAAAAGCAAATAGTAGATGTTAGCACTTCAAAAGAGAATTCAGAGCCTACAATAGTACAGGTGGAAAGACAATTTGATCAAAATGATTTTTCTGAAGCTGCATTAGAGCACGAGGAGCAAGAGCCAGTTGAATCTGATGTTTTTGATACTCAGAGATCAACTCGCACAAGAAGAGCACCGAGCTAGAACTCTGATTATATTATGGCAAGCAATATTGCATACTGTCTTTTAATTGAGGACAGAGAGCCATCAACTCTTCAAGAAGCAACGAATAGTTCAGATGCATCTCAGTGGATGATAGCAATGTAGGAAGAAATTGAAGCTCTGTATAAGAATAAGACATGGAATCTGGTATCACTACCACAAGAAAGAAATCCTATTGGCAATAAATGGGTTAAAAGAGATCAAGCAGAGTGGTGATGATCAAGTAGAGAGATATCGTGTTAGATTGGTGGTAAAAAGATATGCTCAGAAGGAAGGAATTGACTTCAATGAAATATTTTCTCATGTGGTTCTACTCACTACAGTTCGAGTAGTCCTGATAATGTGTGCTACATTTGACTTACATCTTGAACAGTTATGTGTGAAAACTGCATTTCTTCATAGAGATCTTGAAGAGGAAATTTATATGCTCCAGTTAAAAGGTTTCAAAGAACAAGGAAAACAGAACTTGGCTTACAAGTTGAACAAATCTCTGTAGGGTCTATAGCAGACATCGAGGTGTTAGTATAAGAGATTTGATTCCTTCATCATAAGCCTTGGATATAGCAGACTAAATGCAGACCCTTGTGTATATTTCAAGAGGTTTGATAAAGATGATTTTATAGTTTTGCTATTATACGTAGATGACATGTTGATTGCAGGCTCCAACAATGATCGTATCAAAGAATTGAAGGCACAGCATTGGAATACTATTAAGAGGATTCTCAGATATATCAAGGGAACCTCAGTTGTTGCATTATGTTATGGAGGATCCGATTTTACTGTCAAAGGATATGTTGATGCTAATTATGTAGATGATCTTAACAAAAACAAATCCACTACTGGATATGTGTTCACATTAGCTGGAGAGGCTGTGAACTAGGCTTTAAAACTGCGATCAGTTGTGGCTATGTCAACAATAGAAATAGAATATATAGCAGTTATACAAGCCAGTAAAGAAGCAGTGCGGTTGAAGTTAATTATGGAAGAACTCAAATGCAAACGAGAGAACGTTACTTTGTTTTGTGATAACTAAAGTGCTTTGCATTTTGCAAGGAATCCAGCATTTCATTTGAAGACAAAACACATTCGAGTTCAATACCACTTCATTCATCAGAAAGTGGAAGAAGGAACGATGGATGTTTAGAAAATTAATACCATGGACAACCTGAAAGATTTTATGACAAAAGGAATCAACGTTGACAAGTTTATGTGGTGTTGATCCTCATATGACCTAACATGAATGTAAGCAACATGAAGCGACAAGGTAGACAAAAATGGTGTGAAGATATGATTGATCATCAATTAAATCTTCAAGTAGGAGAATTGTCAACAATTATGGTTGCTAGAAAGGGCAAAATTGCTATCATTTTGTCAACTATTCACATAAGGCATTCCTGCCTATAAAAAGGCAGGAGTAACATTAAGAAACACACAACAAGCAGAAAAAAGAAAGACGTGAGATGATAAAAAAAAAAAGAGACAAAAATATTCTGTTTATTTTTGTAGATCTAGTTTTTCTTCTTAATTCTCTAGTTTTTTTTAGTAGTAAAATTCTTTTATGCTTGTCTGTGATTTTTACCCTAATTTAGGAGGGTTTTCACGTAAAATCTGTATGTCTATTTTATCTTCAATATTTTTAGTTTCAATATAACTGCGAGCCAACTCTCTCAAAGTCCTAATTATTCCTAACAGTCAATAGTGTGAGAATTAATTGCGTTAGAACAGAGAACTTTGGATGCCTACAAGTTCTAATCTCAATCTCAAAATTAAAGTAATCAGGTAATCTATGTAGGCAAAAATATAAGTATCTGTCATCTTATTTTTAAAAAAGAAATAATAGTAAAAAAGGTGTTACAGTAAGGTAGTAGGATAAGATTTATAAGTACGATATATAAATACTAACAAACGTTAAGACTCATGACAGCATCGTGGTGTTTCTCAGGTTCTTCTCAATACCAAAAGTTTGAAAAATTTAAACAAAATAATATTATTCTAAATACGCATTTGTTTCTGCGGCGTCGACTTGATGAGTTTGTGTATCGATCAAAGATTCCTAGTAAAGGGGGTAAGTGTGAATCGGGCTCACGAAGATGCTGTTGACTTATTATTGGGTGGACCTATCGAAAAAGACGATGATATAAACAAATGGTCCAAGTCCCACCTCTTTTTTTTTTTCCCTACGTTCATAGGAGCCCATCCAATGCACCACTTTGACTTCGCGTAAACGTGTTCACATGCATTTATTGGAAAACAAAATGCTAAGGGATGGCATGTTTAGTCGTCCAAGGAAAAATAAGAAAAAAAGCTTTATCTTCTCAATGAATTGTCGATTATGAAGAAAGGCCAACCATCTAATTTCATAGATAATGCCAAAAGATTTCTTCCCATTGAAATGTGTAAACAAGTTTAACATAAATCTCGCGAATTGTTATACTTCCAATTGTGATGGCCAGTAATTAACATCTCATATGCTTACTTAGCTAATGTCTCATTTATACTTTCAGCAGACAAGAGAGGACGTTGTCAAGAGTTTTGATTTGTTGTTGCGTGGGAATCGGAAAATTTGGTGGTCGCACCTACTTTGAAGTGGGATATTTTAGTCAACGACTCAGGTGGAGATTACCTTGAACCATACTATTTTTGCCGTCACAAGACAACTAACAAAAATCATAAGCCTCTTTACATCTTTGGAATCAACTGCTAAGCCTAATTAACAAATATGGAGCCTACATCTAAAAAATTGTTTACATGGCTAGGTTATTCCTATCTCTACAGCTCTTCAACATCATTATTCCTTTAACACGTGCTCTTCTCACTTCACAAGATGCCACAAAAACTTACTTCCGCATCTCATAAAGCATGGAACTTCGTAGCTATTCGCGTCACAGATGCCAGTCTCCTGTTTACTTCAACATTAATACATGCAAGAAAGGCTTCGTGCCACTTTTTATCTTGAACAATTTTAACAAATGAAGTTTAATTAGAGTTTAAATTAAATTTAGACTTAAAATTTTTTGAACACATCTAATGTTAGGTTAAAAGATATGAAATTCATCTAATTTAAGTGATAAGTCTAAATGTCCGTAAGAATTAAATTAGTTAATAATTTGGCAGTTTTATGGCATGTATTATGCGGGATTATGTGATGGTTTCTCGTATTTGGTTTATTGACTTATAGGTGAATATTTGAGATAAAATATATGATTTGAGTGTAGAAGGCATCAAAGATTAGCTCAAACTCGAAGATAATGAAAACTTGAGTAAAATAGAGAATTAGGCAATATAGCAGCAATATTGGACTGAGTTATACTCGTGTTGGTCGTGTTTGTTTATGAAAGAGGTTTTAGAAGCAAACTAGTACAGTCATAAAGAGAGACAACAACAGAATCATCAATTTTTTTATATGAAAACAATCTAGATCCTAACTAACACTAGTGTGGATGCTGGTTTGACGTTGGATTCATAACACACAATTTGTGGATGCACTAAATTATAATTTCAATTACCTTAGGACTTTTTTTTAATGCAACTCTAACTTTTAAATACTTTTATTAGGGTTAATTAAGGAGGAGTTTTAACGACTGCATGTCATTGTGTAGTTCATAATTATAGGATTCTTAACATTAAGGAAGGATTTAGAGTAATGATTGGAAGGAGATCAACCTCAACTTGGACGCAATTGGGGATATCTTGTTCTATCTTTTTTTTTCTTCTTTCTTTCATAATCTTTCTAACTACGAAAGAATGAGATTTTCGGTGAAAAAAATTACCCTCTACGATCTTATATGTTTTCAAAGTTTTTTTTTTCATTATGATTAGTTGCTAAATTCGTAGTTAGGATTAAGGATGTAGTTTATGATGAACATTTAAATTTTTAATAGAAGAGTAATTATTTCTTTGGTTAAATTTGTATTTTTGTTCTTAATTGTTAGATTTATGCATGATGATCATAATTCAATCTTAAGGATTATATGATGGACTGGGAGATGAAGTAAATTATATGCACTAGGAGAATAAACATTGTATATCTAGAGAAAGTGATTCCCTAGACTATTATGATAACTAATAGGTTAATTATACTTACTTTAATTAGGTTAAATTTTGAATCAAGATGTGGTAACTACCTAGTTAAATATACGACTTACACATAGGCACATCCCCTTAGATATTCTTATGAAACTCATCCATAGTTTTAACACCTTCATATGTGTTGGACCCCGAACTTTTTTATTAAATGAGAAATTATTGGCAATTATTCATGTGTAGAGAAAAGGAGGATCCTTGAATTTGAAATGAAGTAGGAAAGATGATGTAGGTACAAGATGAATTATATGTGAAGATGTTGGAAATTAAAGGTTGGAAATTTTAATTGAAACATGTTCATTGAGTATGCTTCGGTGTTTTAGCCATAACTTTTTCTCTAGTTATCCAAATGAGATGATTCTTGATTTAGATTTAAA
>JANZXV010000002.1:27059333-27073733 GCA_027576455.1 Erythroxylum roigii
ATTGGGATTGTATATGGTTTGGAATGCCATGAAGGTTTGTAACAATTATTTTTATGATGGAAATGAGTTCTGAAATTTTATATGGGCTTGGATTATGGATTTATATAATTTGAATATGAATATGGCTGTATATGATTATGATTTGATTGCGTTTGGATTCCGGACAGAAAGTTCGATGAATTTGAGGATTGAGAATTATTGAAGTGCTATGGGTATATGAATGTGTTTGTTTGTGTTGGGATTCTAGACAGGAGGTCCGATGAATTGTGTTGATGGATTGGAAATATCGAAGTGCTTTTGTATATGGTTTAAATTGGTGATATATAGACATGTGTGTGTCTTGATGGCAAAAGAAAAAAATAAGTTTTTGTTTAAATTGACGGTTATGATTCGCATATGAGGGATAAAATGAATTGAGGTTATGGAATTGATGAATTCAAATGAGGAAATTGAATTTGCTTGATTAAAGAATAAAAAAAGAAAAATTTATATCGATTTGGCTTGGTTTAGATCAGGATCGTCTTATAGTTTTTCAACGCGTTCATTTGTTTGTTTTCTTCTAAAGTATACGTTTTCGGATATTGGAGTTAAGTGTTTTGCCCTTAAGTGTTTTGTTTTCTTCGATTCCTTCACTTTCTTTGTTTCCGAGCCTTTCGATTTTTTTGGCTCCTTAAGAATTCGATTTCCTTTTGTGTCCGCATGCTTTTTGATCCGATTTGTTTTTCGTTTGCTTTTGGCCCATTTTTCACGCTGCGATTTCCGTTCATCCGCCTTTCGACTCTACTTTTGATTTGTTTCCGTTGTATGTTTTGAGCAAGAGTTGGGTTCCAAAATTGATGCCCAACATCATGGACTTAGAAGTCCATAATTTCATTGGTATCATAACTTTAACAATTTTTATGCTTGCAACAATTTTTTTTCAATCATTCATCATGTACTAACAATTAAAGAAATATTAGGCCTCTTCAAATTTCAAGTTTCAACCAATCAAGTTAATATAAATGACATTCAGGGTTTAAAAATAATAAAAAGGTTTCAAGAAAAATCAGGTAAGGGTTATTAATGTGGTTATAATCAATGAAAGTGCTAAGCCTCAAAATTGGTTATTCTTAAGGGATAAAATATGGTGAGATAATTATCGAAAAAAATAGGCTAAACAAAATGTTGAAGCCAAATGCCTTTATCATTTCAATGATTTTAATTTAACAAATGTGATCTCAATATAAATAATAAAAACAAGTTCTAGAGTTATCCAACTATGCATGATAACCCACATGAAAGAATAAAAGAGCTTAAAATAATGGTGTATTTGCTTTTAGCCTCAAATGCTCACATAAATAGTTTTGTGTTTAAATAATTTGCAATTTCATTTGAATTGCTTATCTTAATGATTACTAAAAATTTATAACTTATAAAAGCAAGTTTATTATAACTTTCATCCTTTTACATACTAATGCAATTCAATAATAACTAATAATTTAAAGTATTTTGGAAAGATTTTAACTAACGCAGGATATTGGTCAATAAGATTTAAAAGAAGAGATTATAATAAACTTAAAAAATATCTTCCCTACATTTAAAATTGTACATTGTCCTTATAACATAAACATATGAAAAATAAAATAAAATAAGAACAAAAATTGAGAAGGTTTATTGGTACTGCCCTGAAAAATAATATGTATAGAGTCATGAATTAAAGGAAGATCTATCCTATATTAGATAAATCCACCTTTGCAAAATCAAAACAAAAAGGATAAAAAAGATAAAAGAAAATAAAATTCCTAGGGAACTGTTATGAGTTTAAAATGAAGTTAGTTAGCCATTTATCTTGGCTGCAGTGGACTTGGCTATCTAATCATGGACTTAGAAGTCTTTAACTTTAACTTGGCTTCTGAGGGCTTTTGACAAGTTGACCTAAATGGATCTAAGAATTGAGACTGGGCTTTAAATCATTTGGATATAGGCTTAAGAAACTTTGACCACTTGTCATGAATTTCCCTATGACTGATTTTTCATTGATTAAGCTTGCTTTAGTAGCAATCTAGTCCTTTGACTTGTTAACAATCTGAGAATTCTTAAAACATTTTTTGTTTTTTAGTCCAATTCGAATCTTCTCCCTCTTACGCACACTCACTTTAAGAAACATACACAAAGGAAAGAACTAATTTTTAACTAATATGAATTCTAATTATTTTAAAACCTTTTGAACCTGAGATTAGTTCAAATGAGCTTTTTCTAAGCTTGCTTTTTAAGGAAATTTTCACAAATCCTGAAACTCTAAGCCAATTTTTTAAAACTAAACCATGTTTCAGAAGACATAGAATAGTTCAAATTTTGATAGACCTAAAGCCTAATCCAATAATGGAGTGAGCAAGAACAAATTACTCTACATAACATAATAACACTAACATATCATGGAAATATGAACCCTAACATTCCTTAAAGACAAACGAATTTTACACTGCTTACATAATTCCAAAGCCCCTTAAATTTCCTAAATATTCCAATTTAAGGTCATTTTTGCTTGCAATCGATAGTTAACCATATTGAACATGAACATAGCAATTTCCTAAACAAAGAGTAATTTTCGACAAGTACTCATGGTTTTAGTCTACCAATACCATGTATCAAATTGTTATAATCAATTATGGCATATAACTTTATAACCCAATTCTATTATTTTAAAGACCAAATGTTATAATAGATTCTAAAATTACCCTAACCTTAAATGTTTACTAATAAATATCCTATGATTCCTAATGTCTAAATTTTTGAAATCCCGAAGAATAATTTCAAATTAATCTACAACTCCAAAGGTCTCTTATCCATTCTTGCGCTTCTCATCAATTATTAGCTAATGAAGAAAATAAATATAAACTAATTATGGCAATTGGAAATTAAACAAAAGGCTACGACATAAAATTGAGGAAAAAAAATATGAGGGTAATTTCGACATAGTTAATAGAATACTAATTCCACTTTAGTTTACCTATAATAAAGTAACAACTAAAATTAATAATGTACATATCAAATCTAATGAAAGGATCCTTAAAATCAAATAGACAAAATGCAATGATAAAGAGATAACATTATAAGTCTATAATTAAATTCTTATTTATGTCTTTCTATGATCATTATATCATTTGTTATGATTTTACATTAAATTTCTACTATAAAATTTGACCGGTAATGCAGTAATATTTTATAGAAAGGAGCAATCCTCATCTTACGTATAAGTATAGGATATGATTTTTTATTGATTGAAACATGAAGAGTGATGATGTAAAAGAAACCAGAGAATGACATGTGAAGCTACATAACAAGAGAAACAGAAATTAGCACCAAGCTCTCAATGATAATCCGAATAGCAATAAGGCAAATAAAGAGGATGCCTACCTCAGATATATATAGTGATTCAGGTGAAAGAAAGAATAAAAAATGGAAGATGAAGAAACTATCGAACTCTGCAGAGGGAAGACATCTTACTCCTTAAGTGTAAGACACGTTTGCCTAAATGTCCTTTTTTTAATTAGCTTATCTGCTAACCGTCAAAGTATGAATTGATCTTTATATCAAATTTTGTAAAGTACTTTGGAACTAAATTTCTTTTAATTTTCATAAAAATCATGGTATCATCTATGCCTAAATATTTATTCTTCTTTATGGGACATATGGAATCTTAACTTTTATAGAATGTACTCAACCGACAAAGTACAATGATGCATGAATTAAGGAGAAGTGACATATTTCATGTTACTTTGGCATTGAGAAAGCATTTTTTTAATTGATTATTATCTAATTCAATATTACTAAGTGTTGTATATCATATATATGTATGCATAAAAGAAGATTAAATTGTTAAACCAAAGAAGGTTCTAATCCATGAATTATATATATCAAAAACATGTTGCTATTAATCTTGTATTTTTAGTGATTTTAATAATTAAATTTGTTAAAGAACAAAGCATGAACTGACAAATTGAACCAAAATTAATGAATGTAATTAAAGTTTAACTAATAGAGCAAAATCAAGTGGAGAACAAGATAAGATTGCAATATCGATCATTTAAGTTTGGTTGGAACTGTTAAAACTAATTTAGTTAAACTATGAAAACGATATTATTTTGATGAATGTTTTTAACAAAAGCTCAATTAGTAGGACAAAAGATTTTTCCAACCATTTTTACACTAATTTATTTGTTGAGGTGAGATAAGAGAAGAAAAAGAGCGGACAACAATGGTGATGTAACACGCACTTAATGCATATTTGGTGAAGAAAGCCTTGGCTTTCTACTACATTAGTCAAGGATATTTTTATTATTAGCTGACATTTGTAGGCCTTGGGAAGAAAATTTATTGAAAGGGGAGAAGAAGAGAGAACTCTAAGAATTTTGTATGCATGTCGTAAGCTAACAGTATGTATAAACTAGGTATTCTTTAAAACTGATATATATATATATTGATACCAGTTGCCTATGGTCAACTCAAGATGAATAGAGTGAGAAACATTTATCGTGAATAACCAAAACAAGAAAGTATTTGCGTTAAGGTGAATTAGATGCATCCAAACTATTAATTCCAGCATTGATGATCGAAGTATGTGTGGTAGCTAAAAGAGTTTTCAAACCAAATTTGGTCCATGTTCATAACTCCATCGCCCCTCTCCATGAGCAATAATTCCTCTAAAGAATAGGACTCCGCCATTAATAATATATCATCCTGCAGGTGTCCAGAAGTACTTGCTTCAGCTACGCTCACAAGAGTCCTCTCACTTATTGTCTCATTTTCAACATTCTCACTAGCAATAGCAAGATTAAAACTTGATGAAGAGGTGCTACCAGTTGGCAAGTTTATCGACACAGGAATGATGCCCTCAGATCCGGTTCCTTCTATAGGAAATGCCTTCTCATTGGTAACATTTTCATTAAAGGAGGTACGATGACCCTTACTGGACTTTTCAGGCCAAACATTTTCTCTCGACCTGCTTTTACCGTCCTTCACGTTACACGAGTCTTCTACTGAAGATTGCGAGTGACTCATACCCTCTAGTTCTTCAAATAATCTAGACAAATCAGTATTTTCATAATCCACGATGTGCGACTCAGCAACTTGGCTGAGAGAATCAGGACTTGATGACAAATCAGCAGTACTAAGTAATAACGGTGACATTGGGATTTTCTCAAAATCTTCCCAGTTCGACGTTTCTGGAGTATACCGAAGAGAGTCACCATCTTCCTTTGAGCTCTTAGCTCCTTTGGGTTCTGTTATTAATGTTGTCAATCCCTGCAATATCGTTGCCTCTACTGTAGCGTTCTTCAAGCGTTTACTCAAATGGGTATGCCAAAAATTCTTTACTTCATTGTCTGTTCTACCGGGCAGTTCAGATGCGATTGTGGACCACCTGAAACAATGGAAACGAACATCTCTGATCAGAATACATCTTCCTACTTTTTAATAACTCGTTCAGAATTCTCCATTAAATGCAATCTTGGATGTATGCCTAGCTACAATTACAAAACTTTTATGTTTCACTAGTCAGCAAGTTGATGACGAATTCTCGCAAGGAAGTAAACTGAAATTTCGTTATAGATCGGCCATGTCCATGATGAGGTGAACGCTGAATTGACGGAAGAAACAGAACCCAGAAACACAAATTAAGTTCAGAAGTGGTTTTCAAAAGATTTTTCTTTAACAATATTAAGCAGCCAATTTTTGCATGTAAGAGGCCAACCTCCATCCTCATCCCATATAAGTACAGAGCTTGGCAAAGGTAAATTATGTTTTTTTGAAGCTCGAGTATTTTATAGAGTTAGGTACCTATTTCCCAGTGTTTGATGCATCTGAGTAATGGTGTGAACCTCTTCCTTGGTGAAGTTTCCTCGCTTTACACCGGGCCTCAAGTAATTCATCCATCGGAGCCTACAACTCTTTCCGGACCTTGACAAGCCTGCAGTGACGGGGAAGGAAAAGGTTAGATAACAAATTGAGTATTGCGAGATCAGAAGACAGTGACAGTGTACACACTCACACATATCCATCTTCTCCTCCAATTATTATAAAATGAACAGCTTGTTGTCATTGTCATCAACGATGGCTAGAAGGAGAAATTCCTTCTACTTATTTCAGATGCAAATGCAATTAAGATAACAGAAAAAAGCGATCGTTTAGCTTTGTGAAACTACGGAGAAGCGACCCAAGTATATGCAGTTAGTTACATCTCAGAAGATGAAATACGCTACTCAATTCTATTTAGTAGAAGCACAAATTCCCGAGTATTAGCAAATAGTGCTTGCAAAATTAGTTAAATTAGCAGGAAAGAAGCATACCAATTTCACTGATAGTATCCAAATCTAAATGTTTAATTCCAACTGAACAGTTTAGTTCATGATTTGACCTATATCGGACGTTTCTTACCGGCAGCTTTTGGCATCTCAGTCCAATTCCAAATGCCATATCTTCCAATATAAGCAATCAACATGCGATCTTCTTCAGGACTCCATGCGCCTTTTCTCAGAGGCATTATCTGAGAATACGGAGATTTCCCCATAGTCTTTCCTGTACTTGCTGATTTCTTTTCACTGCACAACAGCACCCCTCAGAAATCAAGGCTTTATATATTGTGTCCCAACAGCAAAGCGTGTGCCCAACTTGGAAGAAACCAAAAAAAAAAAAAAAATTACACGTAGATCTATTCAGGATGGATAGGGGTCTCTCCTGGAGCATTCCTCACTTATTTAACTTTAATTAATTTCACCAATTGTGTTACTTTAGCAATTTTCTATTTTTTTATGTTTCTAAGGTACACAATTTGACCTTAAATTAGCTGATAACCCTTATAAGAAAAAGTGGTCAAGATCAGGTAAAACCTGTCCGGTTGGTTACTATCCTCGCTAATAAATATAGTGCAATAGGTGTAACACCTGTTAGGATGCCTATTGTTACAACCATAAACATCCTAGCAGTAGTGATTCAAATTAATAGATAAAACAAAATAAATCGGCAATTATTTGACACATTAATATAGCAAGCTTTTAGCTCTAGTCTACCCCATCGTTTTTCGTTCAGGAAGGTAATAACCTGAAATCCAACTTGACATCACATGCAGGTCGAGAAATATGCCACCATCACTTACAGGTTGACATCACATGCAGGTTGAGAAATATGTCTACATTACAAGATGTTTGGGATCACAAAGAACTTCTACGCCCTATATATGTATGTATATATATTTCTCTTTATAAGTGATGCTCCTTGATTTCATCTTCCCAACGTCATCATGAGCTAGGCTAACGAGTAAACAGGAACAACTTGAGCATTAGGGGAAAGCGTAAGGCTATAATTAAGGACAAAATATTAGCAACTTGTCCTTTGTATAATTGTTATTAACCATCTGACCAAGTTGCTCCTGCTGCATACGCGCATTTGGTTGACGAACACTTTCAAATGTTATTTAGAGGAATTGTACTTACATCGTCGAAGGATCCAGGATGAATCATTTTAAAAACGTGACGAATTGCATTTGTATATGCATTTCGTCTGGAGTGTCATCCTCAAGATTAATTGCATCTGCTAAATTGCTTCCGTGGAAGATTCTAAGAAAGGGAGAGTTGAATTTCTGAAAGATTAAATAAATAGCAAACGAGTAATGGAATCTTCACGTGTTGAAAAAGTGTCATTTACTTAAGTTTATTAATTACTATAATCAGTCAAATTAAACAACAAACACCCAACTCAAGGCCAAGCGTTGCTGTGATTAAAAAAAAAAGGTGATTTATCTACTCCTTATTTTATACGAAAAACTAATCAATAGCAGGTTCCTGGGTCATACAAACTGAAAACAGGATAGAGTGAATGAAGATTATGGATAACATTATCACCTCAATTGTTAAAATGGAGAGGATATGTTTGATCATGAAACGCGTAAGAAAGAAATGAAGTTGTTTTGGTACATAGGAGAGCATGAATCAAAACATTTTTGTTGGTCAATTGTAAGCAGGAACTTAAAATTTGTCGTAAGAACTCAAACAAGAAGTCTTTATTGGAGGCATTGAATTAAGGTCGTGGTGACCCATAATCAAGTCACAAGCCTCACATGTTTACACGCTAATAGGAAGTCTTTCTTAATTACATTCTCAAGTCATTAGCGCTTACTTTAATGAGATGAAATGATATAAATGGACCAGTAGGTGAAAAAGAAGAGGGCACAAATGAAACAAACGTAACGCGCTTATCATAAAACAGCCCACATGAATGAAAGAATTTACTTACACCTTTTAAAAGATATTAGCATTTAATGTAGATCATTGAATATTGTAGTATTTTATGTTCTATTACTTGCTATGTTTTGCCAATTAACTCATACTCTTTCCTTATTTTACAAATCAGACCTTACTTCCATTTCCATTTCTTTTTAGTTCAAACCTCTTTTAAATTTCAAGTTTGACCACAAAAGTCTAATTTAACTTCAAATTAGTAAAAAATTCCTAAAACATAAATCCTATACTTTTAGAATGAAACACCAAAGTCTAGAAAATTAAACTTGTTTGTAAAAAATACAATTAGTCAAAATATAAACTAATTATGGCATTTGGAAATTATGGCATTTGGGGTAATTTTGACATAGTTAGTAGATTACTATTTTCACTAAAATTTACCTATAATAAAGTAAAAACTAAAATTAATAATGTCCATATAAAATCTAGTGAAAGGATCCTTAAAATAAAAAATATAAAATGCATTTTAAAATTTTCTTAATGTTAAAAAATAAAACAAAGATAAAACTATAAGAGATAAAATTAAATGTCTACAATTAAATTCTTCTTTATATCTTCACTATCTTTCTATGACCATTATATCATTTGTTATGATTATTACATTAAATTGGTTTACTTAATATTAATTTTACTATTAAATTTGATTGGTAATGCACTAATATTTTATAAAAAAAAGGAACACTGCTCATCGTACATATAACTATATGATATGATCATTTACTGATTGAAACATGAAGGGAGATGATGTAAAAGAAACCAGGGAATGACATGTGGAGCTACATAACAAGAAACAGAAATTAGCACCAAACTCTCAACGATAATCCGAATAGCAATCAAGGCAAATAAACCCAAGACACATGTCCTAAAGCCAAATGAAGCATTGCCCATTTGTCTTAATGTCTTTTTCATAATTAGTTTATCCACTAATCATCAAAGTATGAATTGATCTTTATATCAAATTTTGTCAAGTAGAAAGGGAATGCTACACAGGGGATTAAATAGCATCAAATGTAGCTCAAAACATATCAGCTATATAATCAAGCAATGAATTTACACTATTTATATGGACTCACTAATAGCTACCTCAAGAAATCATAAGCTAGCTTTCTAGTTCAAACCAATCCAGCAATTGATTTACGAATAACATCAGCTACAGCTAACAACAAATTGCAAAACTACAGTTTGATTCATGTTTGAACCACATGCATGCATAGATGCTACCTAACTAGGCAAGGAAATCTCACAACTTATAGAAGAAGAGCTGTTGTCAAAGCTGATCAAACTCCATATCTTAAGGAGTTAAGAAGTAGATTAAAGTAGTGAGCAAGTAATCCCAGACTAAACTTTGAAATCTCGAACCAAAGAAAATCATGCAAAGCCTCAAAAAATCATTAACAGCTGCACTTGCACCCTTCTATTATGAATATATTCAGTTATATTTTTAAAAAATCATAATACTCTTAACCTATTAAAGGAATATGAAGTAGGTTAATTCTTAAGAAGATATAGGAAAATGGGCGTAGATCAAAAGTATGTCCAAACCACTCTAAATTAATTTTATTAATTCTTTCTTATCCTCTTACTTATTGTGCTTTTAAGTTGTGTTTGTTTATGTTATTCCAATTAAATTAAGTATTCTTTGAGTATATCATTCTATAGACTCTTTCACCGGTAGATTAATTTTCAAAAAGTTAAAAACTTACACACATTTAATTCAATCATCTCTTAATTTGCATTTAATCCAAATATAATATTCTGAGTCAATTGAAAATTTTCTCGCGAATAACCAAAACAAGAAAGTAGTCCCGTTAAGGAAGAATTAGATGCATCCAAAATATTAATTCCAGCATTGATGATCCAAGTATGTGTGGTAGCTAAAAGAGCTATCAAACCAAATTTGGTCCATGTTCATAACTCCATCGCCCCTCTCCATGAGCAATAATTCCTCTAAAGAATAGGACTCCGCCATTAATAATATATCATCCTGCAGGTGTCCAGAAGTACTTGCTTCAGCTACGCTCACAAGAGTCCTCTCACTTATTGTCTCATTTTCAACATTCTCACTAGCAATAGCAAGATTAAAACTTGATGAAGAGGTGCTACCAGTTGGCAAGTTTATCGACACAGGAATGATGCCCTCAGATCCGGTTCCTTCTATAGGAAATGCCTTCTCATTGGTAACATTTTCATTAAAGGAGGTACGATGACCCTTACTGGACTTTTCAGGCCAAACATTTTCTCTCGACCTGCTTTTACCGTCCTTCACGTTACACGAGTCTTCTACTGAAGATTGCGAGTGACTCATACCCTCTAGTTCTTCAAATAATCTAGACAAATCAGTATTTTCATAATCCACGATGTGCGACTCAGCAACTTGGCTGAGAGAATCAGGACTTGATGACAAATCAGCAGTACTAAGTAATAACGGTGACATTGGGATTTTCTCAAAATCTTCCCAGTTCGACGTTTCTGGAGTATACCGAAGAGAGTCACCATCTTCCTTTGAGCTCTTAGCTCCTTTGGGTTCTGTTATTAATGTTGTCAATCCCTGCAATATCGTTGCCTCTACTGTAGCGTTCTTCAAGCGTTTACTCAAATGGGTATGCCAAAAATTCTTTACTTCATTGTCTGTTCTACCGGGCAGTTCAGATGCGATTGTGGACCACCTGAAACAATGGAAACGAACATCTCTGATCAGAATACATCTTCCTACTTTTTAATAACTCGTTCAGAATTCTCCATTAAATGCAATCTTGGATGTATGCCTAGCAACAATTACAAAACTTTTATGTTTCACTAGTCGGCAAGTTGATGGCGAATTCTCGCAAGGAAGTAAACTGAAATTAAGTTCAGAAGTGGTTTTCAAAAAAAAATTTCTTTAACAATATTCAGCAACCAAGCTTTTTGCAAGTAAGAGGCCAACCTCCATCCTCATCTCATATAAGTCCATAGCTTGGCAAAGCTAAAGTATGTTTTTTTGAAGCTCGAGTATTTTAGAGTTAGGTACCTATTTCCCAGTGTTTGATGCATCTGAATTATGGTGTGAACCTCTTCCTTGGTGAAGTTTCCTCGCTTTACACCGGGCCTCAAGTAATTCATCCATCGAAGCCTACAACTCTTTCCAGACCTTGACAAGCCTGCAGTGATGGGGAAGGAAAAGGTTAGATACCATATTGAGAAGGTGAACATTGTTTAAATATAAGGCCGTGTATTGCGAGATCAGATGACAGTGTACACACTCACACATATACATCTTCTCCTCCAATTAGTGTAAAATGAACAGCTTGTTGTCATTGTCATCGACGATGGCTAGAAGGAGAAATTCCTTCTACATATTTCCGATGCAAATGCAATTACAATCACGAGAATATTAAAACCAAAACCCTAAAATAGGAATTAGTGGTTAAGATAAAAGAAAGGATTCGTGAAACTACGGAGAAGCGACCCAAGTATGCGCAGTTAGTTACATCTCAGAAGATGAAATTATGCTACTCAATTCTATTTAGTAGAATATTAGCAAAGAGTGCTTGCAAAATTAGTTAAATTAAATTAGCATTAACAAGAAAGAATCATACCAATTTCACTGATAGTATCCAAATCTAAATGTTTAATTCCAACTGAACAGTTTAGTTCATGATTTGGCCTATATCGGATGTTTCTTACCGGCAGCTTTTGGCATCTCAGTCCAATTCCAAATGCCATATCTTTCAATATAAGCAATCAACGTGCGATCTTCTTCAGGACTCCATGCGCCTTTTCTCGGAGGCATTATCTGAGAACACGGAGATTTCCCCATAGTCTTTCCTGTACTTGCTGATTTCTTTTCACTGCACAACAACACCCCTCTGAAATCAAGGCTTTATATATTGTGTCCCAACAGGAAAGCGTGTGCCCAACTTCGAAGAAACCCAAAAAAAAAAAAAAATTACACGTAGATCTATTCAGGATGGATAGGGTCTCTCCTGGAGCATTCCTCACTTATTTAACTTTAATTAATTCCACCAATTGTGTTACTTTAGCTATTTTCTTTTTCTATGTTTGTACAGTACACAATTTGACATTAAATTAGCTGATAACCCTTATAAGAAAAAGACAAACAAAGATTGACGGACAAGATCAGGTAAAACCTGTCCTGTTGGGTACTACCCTCGCTAATAAACATTTCTGTCTTCTGATCATGTGCTGAATACATTATTAAAATCAAAATGATGTCCAAAAGACGTTAAATGATGTGACAGACCAGAATCTAAGGTTTGCCGTTGGAGATCACTTTGGTCCTGTGTAATGACACTAACCCTCTTTATCTATTTCACTGCACATCTGTATATCATTATAGGCCTCGTTTGTTAAATGATTTATCAACTATTTTTGTACGGATTGAGAGGTATTGAATTATTTGATTATATTAAATTATTGATAATTATATTTAGTAGTTAACTGATTAGGATGACGGATTGAACCTAATTTGTTGATTTTAAAAATGCTCGTATGAGGAGCGTTTTGCTCCGATAGTTAAGAAATTAAGGGACAAAAAAAATAATCGTGTCCAAAAATTATTACAAATTACTCGAGTTATTATCTTTTATTATTGTTTTTCCTTCATCAAAGATAGGGATGGCAACGGGGCGGGTATGCCATCTCCCGTACCTGCCCCCACCCCCATCCCCGCCGGGAATTTTTCTGAGACCCCCATACCCGTACCCGTTGGGGGTTTGACTCCCATCGGGTACCTGTTTACCCACCTCTTTTTTTAAAAGGTAAATTATTTAATATGAATGGACTATTTGTTTTTTTTTTAAATTTTCATGCAACATTCATACATACATACTGAATTTAACATAAAAGAAATGAGTAAACAGAAATTATAAATTGATAGTTAGTACAAATCCAAGAGTGAATTAAAAAAAAAGACAACAAATTAAAATAACATACATTAGTTTTAATGGAAATTCCAAAACATAAAAAGCAATAGAACTTGATGAGATCCTTGTATTGTAATTGAAGGTTCTGCTCGAGGATGCCATGACAGATCGACAGATGCTTTGAAATTTCTGCATTGTACTTGAAGAGCATAAATTGCACAAATTAAATTTAACAACACGTACATGTTAACTAGCACTTAGTTACTTTTTCTTTTCTTTTCTTTTTTTTTGAAAATAATCAATTAGCATATCTTTAATTGAAATGTTTGTTTCCAATTTAAAGCTAACCATGCAATTTGTGCAACGAGTAACATACATACCTTAAACATGTGGCTTAACTGCTCAACAGTTTCCACAGTCAATTGCTGGTGATTCAACACTTTTCTACTCTTCATTATGCGAACAATTGCTGCATCAACAGCAAATCGCCTGCCTTTATCAACATCTTTAATTATCTTCTTGCCTTCATCAACTGGCGGAAGTGGAATCTGCAAATGAAATCCAGCTTAATGTTTGATGAATAGTGAAAACTATGAAAACTGGAAGTGGATGGAAATTAAATACTACTCCAGTGAGAAATTCAAACCTTGATCCTCCTCATTCTGTCAGTAAACTTATGATTGAATTCAAAATTCTCTGCCCGAGAAACCGTCTTCGTGTTTGGTTCCTTGTTGAGGATCTTGTATTTAGCACATGATAGAGACTGAAGCAATCTAACCAAGTCGTCATCAGTCAAGTTTGTCTGAGCAATGATATCGAAATAGTTGAGCCTATCTGCTTCATTGAAGAGCATCAAAATTGCTGCCTGTTAACACAAAATTCGCAATTCAGAAAACGTATCCTGTATAAAAAAAAAATAAATATGTAGTACTCTATTCACTAGCTCCTTATAGCCATACCTGATAAGTCGACACAACCAATTCGATAGTCTTTTGCTCAAACTTGCCATTAAGATGGCACGTTCCCAGTGAAAATATCCAGGTGAGTTTTCTGCTATTGGCTTTTCTGTTATAGAAAGACTTGAAAACTTCAACACCTCTAGCCTGAACGTAAAAGGAGGAGATGAGACTTGAAACTTTCTTGATTAAAAAATTCATATGCAAATTAATGTAAATCAACACATGACTAAGAAAAATTACTTACCATTTCAAGAGGAAGAATAAGATCAGATGACTTATAAGTTGGCCAAAATCCAGTTGTCAGAA
>JANZXV010000002.1:27094209-27105551 GCA_027576455.1 Erythroxylum roigii
AACTTTAGCGTTAGTGGAACACTTTTAAATGTCATTTAGAGGAATTGTACTTGTATCGTCGAAGGATCTAGCTAGGATGTATCATTTTAAAAACGTGCGAGTTGTTCGTCCCATATAATTAAGATGCATGGTGATTGACTTAGGTTGGTTTGATATTAAATAAGTAATGCATTTGCATATGCATGCATTACGTCAATTGCACTTGCATATGCATTACGTCAATTGCATTTGCTAAATCTTTACATTTAATTTATTGACAAAATTAAATGGTAGCTTCTGTGAATGGGAGGGTTGAATTTCTAAAAGATAAAACAAATAGCAAACAAGTAATGGAATCTTCACGTTCATTTTACTTATTATAATCGGTAAAATTAAGCACCAAACACCCAACTCAAGGGCAAGGGTCCGTGCGATAAAATGGTGATTTGTTAATCAATAGCAAGTTGCTGGTTTATACAAAATGTTAAAACGCATAAGAAAGAAATGAAGCTGTTTTGGCGCACAGGAGAGCATGCTCAGAAAAAATTTGTAAGCAGGAACTCAAACAAATTAACAAATGTTCTTAAATTATACGAAGACGAAGACTCAGTATATTATAATTACTTAATCATGCAAGTGAAGTAGCTAGGAACACCAGATAGGTGAAGAAACGCGTTAAGACAGTCACGAGCCTTATATGTTTACACGCCAATTAGGAAGTCTTTCTTAATTAAATTCTCAAGTCATCAGCGCTTACTTTGATGAGATGAAATGTGTACGTCGGACAGATAATGTAATTTTTCCTTTTTTTATAATAAGCCCGCTAATTTAAAATTCAACATATTGGTCTAGTTCAAAACTGTTAACTGAAAACTGACTCTTTAACTTTGATTCAACAGTTCTGTAATTATACATGGCAGGACTCTTGCACGTGAAATTTCTGCATATTTGTATAATACAATATAGTGATAAACAACCGATGCAGCACTCTCTAGATTCGTTAATTACTATAAAAAAAAAATGCCATTGGTAGGGTTGAGCGAAATAATAATATATCTCAAAGTTCATCATCTTCAAAAGAAAAAGCTTATGTATCTTAATAATGCATTCTATAAAAAAAGTATGGTAAGCATTATAATATTATTTTGTACTTCTTTTATTATATATTGGCTATTTGAATTTTCTCTTTTTTTTTATAATCTTTAACCTTAAATTTTTCTGAAAAATGCAGCTTTTCATTGATAATAAAAAAATTATTACCCACCAATTAGGTAAGTGTGCTTATCGTTGATATATAATATAATAGTATGTATGAATCAAACGAGGAAGCAGAAAAGCCCATCACTATTAGCTATTCTAAAGATAATAAATCGAAAGATGATTTTAGCAACGAAACATAAAATAAAACTAAATTAACTTCAACAATTGATCAAAAGATAATGTAATCAAATATCTATGTCTAGATAACTACTTCTCCTAGTGACACTTTTTACTTCATGAGTTAAATAACATAAATTAGATATATATCTTCTGGATCAACAGGACATTTCGAAACAGTATTTTTAGTGACAACCTTTTTTTTGTTAAAACAAAAGAAGGGAACTGCATTAACAACCATTGTCAGCAGCTAAGGCTAAAGCAATACAAACAGGGAAAGATAAATCCCAATAAACAAGACCTGACATAGAATTAGTATATCTCGCAGGGGAGTGAGCTGCACAGTTTGCAGATCTTTTACAAAAAACAAAATGAATATCATTAATGGAATGACAAAGAAATAAGCAATCATCAATAATCAAATCCTTTTAATTTCTTGTTAGTTAATTCATATCTATACCATTACTAAAATCCTTTTTTGAATGTGTAACACTATGACAAAAAACCTATGGAAGATTTTATTTTTAATACTAAGCGTATTTAGTTGGCGTGATTTATAAGTTATTGTATCAATCCGGAGACTTACTTAGTGCGCATCTAAAGAATAGCGGCTGTAGATTCCTCCGTTTAAATAAAATCATGTAGGTCTTCCTTAATTACTTATTTAACCCCCTCAACTTAAGCCACAACCTACTCACAAACAAGCTCTCTTGAGTTGTCTATAGGTCAATTAAAATTATATTTACCTTTTAGTATGAATAAATCCGCATTAAGACTTACAAACATAGCTCACAAAAATATATCTCAAATTATAAATTAATTTATATCTATCCATTAAAAAAAGCATTAAAGTTTTTCATATCTAAATAGAGACAAAGTGTCTACCAAAAAATCATTGTAAAAATAATGAAATTATTAATCTAGAAGGGAATCTAGATAAACTCTTATTTATGCCAATAAATTGATCTAATAAGATGAAATACGGTCTTGATTCTTCCTAAAAAACAGCGTAAAATTGATTACCCAATGGTTGGAGAAGCCTTTCTATGGCTTCCCCTAGTTTGTAGGAAGAAAATGATGTTTCTTATATGTATTTTCTGTAAAAGACAACTAAATTCCCATAAAAATTGGAGTTTTAGGCTATAATACATTTTATTCTGAGTAACACATTGTTTGCCCCGTAGTCGTCGCTCAATCCATAGGCCTTGGTATATCTTCTGGGTGATAGACATAACCTTTAGCATGGTTGTGTCTCTAATTCATGGATATCGTCATTTTCTTAAAGATAAATACAAGGACTTTGGGCCTTTGGCACGACTGTATCTCTTAACCATGGATCACTTTGTTTTCTCTATGACTTCCACATAGTCATGTAGCTGTTACATGGTTACAGCTCAGGCCATGCCACTTGTTGTACTTGATACTTCTAGGTCATAGATAGGTATATGGGCGTGGGCTAGACCAAATTCCTTCAAAATTATGAATTTATGTATTTTTTACTTTGAAATTTGCTTTAATTATTGAATAATATCATCTTAATATCTAATTTACATAAATACTTAAAAAAGATATAAAAAACAAGGTAATTTAACGTTTAAATCAAGTAAAATACTTAACAAAATATGTGTGTATAGTTCATGTACATGAAATATCTCCACACATAAACTTTTTCTTGTCTTCAAACAAATCAATTCCATTTCTCTTAACATAATTTTGTAGCAATTTTAGGAAAGAATTAAACAATAATAAGAGTAACAAAGACTATCCATTTTGAATTTAGTTGAAGTATTGATCAATGAATTAGGTATTTAAATAGTTAGATTAAGTCAAAAGTCAATTCAATTTACCTTAACAATCTTTCAAACATCAACTTAATCTACAAAATTCAACCTTATACATAAAGTACACATACACGAGCTTTAAACTTTCATATATTTTGATAACCTAAATTAATAGAAAAATAAAACCATAAACTTTAAATTAATGAAGAATTAGAGGTTTGTTTGAAAGGTCACCTAAACTTCTAAATTAATGTATTCATGTGGTTGGAGAAGAATAAAAAAACTATTGCTAAAGACTTTAAAGGTTTGGTAGTTATGAGCATGATTACACAAGTATTTATAACGAGAAATTACCTAAAATAAAAGAAGGAGAACGATTGATATTATACACAACAATAAGAGAAGCTTCTCCCTAAAAGGTTTATGGATAAAAGGAAGATATAAAAAAAACTTGGATAGTATTGATTCAGCCCTACCATTTTGTTAAGAGGTATATGGACAAGATCTTTGGATACTAGTTCCTTATTGATTAAGAAAATGAGTGACTTTTCTTTATATTCTTTAGTATTATTAATTTAAAGAAATCTTTGACAAAGATTACATAATATCGCAAACCTCTTATAAGGCATGAAAAGAAGGTCTCTAAATATCATAATGAATTAAAAAAAAAGTTGTGGAAATAGAATCACTTTTAAAGAAAAGTAAAGTATGTTTTTTAGAAAGTTGGTATGAGATACAACTAAAATTTCTAATTTGGACATGACCTAAGAAACCACAAGAAATTAAAAATTTAAGTGGAGAAATATCGAAAAAGATAACTTAGGTGTTTGAGTAGTGCTTGTACTTTGAACATCCACAGTAAAGATATTAACAATATATGGAATAATAAGAGTTTTTAAGACAACAAATATAGGTGAAATAGAGATTATATTATTAAAACAGGAGAAATAAAAGTACTATGAAGAGGAAGTTCCTAAGATGACATACAAGTCAGAAAAAGAAATAGTACCAAAATCTAGTTAAATTTAACATAGAAAGGCCTATGATCTTCCAAGGAGAATGTAAAAGAAGTTAGTAAATTCTCCATTTCACCCTCTATGGCAACAACCTTTAAAGTAGACTAAGAGAACTTAGAAAAGAAGTTAGTATATTCTCTATTTCATCTGGCCTTCGAGTAGGGTTGAGTATCTTTTTTAAGTAATAATACAATTAATATTTAAGAAAGATACACATTTCTTTAGCCTACAAGTCATAACATCCTAACTTTAGTGATTCAAATCGACAATTATTTGATCTGAACCTTACCTAATGTTTGGAAAAATTGTTCTTACTAATCGCCGTTACCCCACTGAATATAGCAAACTTTTAACTCTAGTCTACCCCATCGTTTTTTTTTCAGGAAGGTAATTGTTTTTAATAAGATTAATAGTTACTTCATTGTGCTATCCTTAAGTCAAATGTAAATAGTGGTGGTAGACGGTAGGACAAAATGTCCACATTACACGATGCTTCGGATCACAAAGAAAATCTACACCCTAGTTTTTTCTTCTTTCCCATTATAAGTGATGTCATCTTATCTACGTCAGAACCGCGGCTAACGAGTAAAAAGCAACAACTTTAGCATTAGTGAAAGCAAAAGGATATAATTAAGGACAAAACATGAGCCACTTGTCCTTTGTATAATTGTTAATCGGACCAAGTTACCCCTGCATGTGCGCATTTGGTTGAAGAACACTTTTAAACGTTATTTAGAGGAATTGTACTTGATCGAGGATGTAATTAAATAATATGCATGGTGATGATTGACGTAAGGCCGGTTTGATATTAAATAAGTAATGCATTTCGTCTGGAGTGTCATCCGTAAGATTCATTGCATTTGTATATTAAACAAGTAATGAAATCCTCACGCGTTGAAAAAGTGTCATTTACTGAAAGTTTAATAATTACTCAAGGCCAAGGGTATAAAAATGGTGATTTATTTACGGAATGAAATCACCTGTTCCATAATTGCTGTGTCAGTGCTGTTTCATTGTATCTGGTCCACATATTTTTGTGGGTCCCATATAAATGTATGGACCAGATACAATGAAACAGCACTGGCACAGCAATTATGGAACAGGTGATCTGTTCCCTTTATTTACACCTTACTTTTTACTAAAAACTAATCAATAGTTACACAAACTGAAAAAAGGATGGAAGGAACTAAGGTTGTGGATAAAATTATCGCCTCAAAATGGAGAGGATATGCCTGATCATAAAACGCATAAGAAATAAAAGAAACTTGTTGGTTAATAGTAAGCAGGAACTTAAAATTTGTTGTAAGAACTCAAACAAGCAGAAGTCTTTATTGGAGGAATTGAAGGTCGTGGTGACCCAAATTACCGATTATATTCTTAAATCTTATGAAGTCGAAGATTCTATATATTATAATTACTTAATTGCAAGAACACCAGATAATTAAGTGAAGAAACACGTCAAGACAAAGAGAAAAAAGTCACAAATTTCACATGTTTACACGCTAAT
Organism: Erythroxylum roigii; assembly: GCA_027576455.1. Lineage (NCBI taxonomy): Eukaryota > Viridiplantae > Streptophyta > Magnoliopsida > Malpighiales > Erythroxylaceae > Erythroxylum > Erythroxylum roigii. The sequence goes on from JANZXV010000002.1 coordinate 27,099,870, forward strand.
TAGGAAGTCTTTTTTAATTAAATTGTCAAGTCATCAGCGCTTGCTTTGATGAGATGAAATGTATACGCCATTGCTATACGATTCATTGTGATTTTTCTTTATATTTCTTTTGGCTCATTAAGAATGATAGATATTGTAAATTTTCCTTGCTGGGCTTTTGTATCTAGGGTGGCAAAATCTGCTTGGCCCGGCCCGGTTTAGCAATTTGTTGTGATTTTTCTTTATATTTTTGTCGGCTCATTAAGAATGATAGATATTGTAAATTTTTGTTGATGGGCTTTTGTATCTAGGGGTAGCAAAATCTGCTTCGGGCCCCGACCTCCAGCTATCGAGCCTCAGGCTTGGACCAACAATCTCAAGCCTAGCCTCAGGTTCAAGATTCGTACTCAAACAACAAAACAACATCATTTTGTTTTAAGCAAAAAAAAATACATAATAAGCAAAACAACTTCGTTTTTTCTTTTAATTAACTTCCAGAATCACATGCAACCTCCCATTCTTTTGTTCTTCTTCATCTCATCATCTGTTCTTCATTTTTTCTTCTTTTGTTTGAGTTCGACTATTGTTCTTCACTCCTCATGCTTTTGTTCTCTGTCTCTCCTATCAGTGTACACTCTCCCAACTCCCTTGTCAGCCGTCATAAGTCCACCGCACCACCGTACCACCATTGTGAAGTCACCGACACCAGTAACTAACCAATGTGTTAATAAGGTAGCATCTCTCATTAAATTTGGATTATTATTAATATTTGATTATTTGGAGAGTATTGTGGTTTGGTGATTTGACTAATTTTTATTGTGATTTTTACTAATGGGAATACGACATAATGCATGTATAATGTTTGATGAATGCCCCTGCTAACACCCAAAATTGAAATCGTTAATCAACTAAATAGTTTTATCCAATATTATCCTTAATGGCTTCATTTTATATTGTTTCAGTTAATTTTTCTTTTACATTTCATTACTTTGTTATTGACAACAGGTTGTAATGCTCGCCAAAATAAAATAACGAGACTACTATTATAGTAGTGGTGAGTCTAGGTCGATCTCACAGAGAGTGTGTGTAAAGTTGTCGAAATAAAATTAATCGGTGTTTAGGTTAAGGGGGGTTGTGGACTTTGAAATAAGAAAATAAAATAAAACTAGACTAATAAAAACGAATTAAAGAAAATATGTAAAAAATGATAAAAGTAGATAATTTGGTAGGGACTCGGTTCTTTGATTCAATTTAGGCCTACACCCTAATTAAGCATTTTTCATTGATTTGTTATTCTCAAACCTCTCCTGGCAACTATTAATCGTGGGTTAATAATTAACCTGAGTTTCCCTTAGGTTTTATTTAATTAAGATACGATCGTTAATTAAACCTAACCATCGAATAACCTAGGATACGATCTCTAGATTTAATTAGGTAGTAGTATTATGAATAGGAAAATCAATAAATTAAGGCAACAACCACATATGATGTGTCATTTATCCTAAGTCATGTTATCCTTAATGATTACGAATCATTAGTTGCTACACATGAATTTCAACATAACAATTATGTATTACATCAAAATTCTAGCAATGGGTTTGTAAATAAATGATTCAATGATTGCATTAAAATCATCTTTTCATAATATCCAATGGGTTCATACACAAATATCTCTACAATCGACTTTATGTTTATGGTTGAAAGTAAAAGATTTAGGATGTTTTGTAATTCTCTACTATCGACTTTCAAGGTTCCAAGTCAGAATATAGTGAAGAAGGATATCTTTAAAATTTACGATGATGAGAAAAGAGAGATTTTAAAAGCATTGTCGAATGCTGAAGGACATATTGTCATAACAACTGACATGTGGACAGCCGATAACCAAAGAAGGGTTATATGGCAGTGACAACACATTATGTTGATAATGATTGGATGTTAAGGAATCAACTTTTAAGGAAATTTATGTTCTTTAATATTGATATCATTCATTTTTCATTATATTATGAATTTATGATTGATGCTGGTAACATTTGTATATGATAGGTTCATTTATATGTCAGCATCACATACAAATGAAAAATTAGCAACCATGTTGAGAGACTGTTTGATGGATTTTAATATTGATAGCAAAGTACCCACCATCATAGTCGACAATCATAATATAAATGATGCTATGATTGAGAAGTTGAAAAGTAAGATATGGGTTGAGAGAGCTTATTGGTTAGTGGTAGGATATTTCATAAGTTTTGTTTTGCACATATTCTTAACTTGATTATGAAGGATGGAGATTATAAAGGAAGAAATAGATTGTATCTGGAATAATGTTTTATATTGGAGTGCAACTTTAAAAAGAGTTGAGAAACTTAAAGATGTTGCACAAATTCTATGCCTTCTGAGTACAAAGAATTTGCTTTTGAATTGTCCAACCAGATGGAACTTAATCTTGAAGATGTTAGAGTCAACAATCCCATATGCTGAGGTGTTTCTTATATAAAGGGAAAGAGATTCTCAGTATACATGCTTGCCTATGAAAGATCACTGGGAGTTAACTAGAGAACTTTGTGTAAATTTGGAATTATTTTATAATACGACTGAATTGTTCTTAGGAACAAAATATCCAACTTTGCATAGTTGCTTTAGCACTATGTCTGATATAAAGGATGCTTTATCATTGTGGATGTTTCTATCCAATGAGATTATTTGGATTATAACAAAGCAGATAATGGAGAAGTTGAATTATTATTGGTCTATAGTTGAACTTCGGAATTCAAATCCATTTCCAATTACTTAATAGGATTCGTCGTTTCGGAATCCTCAATAGGGCTTTATTAATCATTTCATTATGAATCCGATCTTCAATTCTATAGCACTTAGTACTTTAATTTCACAATCATAATCCTTCAATTATCTCTATGTACTGTCTCATTCCATATTCCATTCTTCCAATTTAAGAATTATCTCAAACATTGATAATTTGCATATTTATATATATCCCTATGTTTCTATACAAATAATGTCTCCGCATCCAAAATGATCACTCTTAAATCAATTTCAATTCATACATCAAATACTCATCTCATAAAGTTTGATTGTCTCCATGTATACAAAATCATTTTATCACGCTGCGTTGGATTTTTATCCTAATCTCTTATATTGCATCACGGAATACTATAAACTCTTCAATTTCAGATAATAATCAATATCGATGTTATAATTCCTCAAAATTCTCTCTACTTTCATTACTCATATAATTCACATATTTTTCCTCAAATATTTAAACTACATTTCTCAACTTTTCAAATACTCTTAATATATATCATCAAATTTCACTTGGATCGCTTTATCTTCAATACCACAGTATTACTGGGGCATTTGTTAACTCGAACGAATATTTCCAAACTCCATAGGCCCACGATTAGTTTTCTTAATTCCTTAAATAACGATTCCTCAATAAGGCTACATTATCTCACATCATTTCCAATTTTCCAACTGACTTACCCTTCGCTAACAATTTTCCTCAATTCATTCAGTTTCCTTTGATTTCGCATTGACTTATTCTACTATCTGCTCGATCATACTGGTTTCTCTGTGTATTTCAACTCATTTGCAAAATTATCTTCCTGCGTTGGTACTAATATTCTCATCAAAGTCTAATTCATATTTCATGCGCATACTCTATCTCTTATGCTTGAGTCTTCACTAAGGATATGACTCCAATATTCGCTTTTGATTCATTTCATATTCGTTTATGATCTGCTCTTTCATTAATCATTCTTAATATAGCTATCAATTCCAGACAACTTAATTCAGTGAAATTCTTCCTCATCAGAAGAAGATTTCTTACCATTATCATCCTATTCGTGCAATCTTTCTCAATCAACTACTATCATCAATGCTATTTCGGTTATTTTGAACACTTCGATACGATCGATTTCAACTACCCATGATATTTCAATAATTTCAATTCCTATCACACTTTACATGATCAAAATATCCTTTCTCATAGAATTCCATGAATTATAAGACATATTCATTTACTCGCATATTTGTCAAGTCACTAACTTAGATCTTATGCTACTGATACATCAATCATAACTTATTCTCAACAATATCTAAATATTATACCACTATTCAAAATGTTCAGCTCCATCATAGTTACCTTTTCAACATAATTATCTATTCCATATTTCCATCACGGTACTCTGTTCCATCTCATCATTTTAACCGTAGTGATCATAGCTTATCTTATATGCCATATCCAACCATAAATCTCGTATGTACTTAATCACATTATTTACTAATGTAACTGCAATATCAAATGAGTACTCATTAGAATGATTCAATTTAGCCTCAAGGACCTTCTACATATTGCTATCATCCGTTTCACCCATTTTCCCCTTACAAACCTATATTTAACCACATAGCCCTCTTAACATTCCAATCTCGAGTTACGAGCACAATTCCATTTCGGATAATGAATTCCGAGTTCGCTTGTCAATTTTGCTATGTTTGCATACCATAAATCTTGTCATTTCTATCCTTGTCTCTATTTCCTATTCAATCATTCACAAATTCATAGTTTCATGCTTTCCTTCTTTCCATTTAATCAATGCCATGACTTAGATTCAATGGCATGACCATCATTCTCACAATTTAATCATTCCTTCAAGTTTATCAAAATGCCAATGCAAGGCATATCACAATCATGCTCATATTCAATTCAAAATGTCCTAACCTTTTCAAGGTCTGACATGGTCATAATCCATCATATCAAAATGCCAATGCGTAGCATGACACGAATGCAACAAAACAATTCCCACATCATAGAAAGTCAAGCAATTCATAAAAATAATTTCATATCCATATCAATTCAAGCACATATACATCACTAACAAAATTCAAAGTTCACTAACATAGCCACAACGATCCTTATCTTACTCTCTGACAAACTACACACTTAGCAAATGTTCATACACATGAATCATGCGATTGCAAATTATGCGACTCTATACTCATCAAAACCCTTCTCCAAGGGTAAGAAATCAGGTGCAGCCGATCCTTGCAAAACTCCTCGTATTCTTTTACGAGGTGGCATCTCACTTCCTCAATGCAAATCCTAACATGTTTCATTCTAAATCTTAGTTCTTACATGTATGCATGACATGCATACCACTTAATGCAATCAATCAAATCATAATGCAAACAAGAAGTCACATAACGTAACAATTCATACCACAAAACATTTTAAACCTAGGAACCCCAAAAAGCCTAAGCCTTGATACTTTCGAAACTCATCGATCGCTCCAAATATCATAACATAAGACGTGCTCATAGCACCCTAAAGGGTTACTTCAATTAACCTCCATTTGTCATCATCAATTCAAGTACATATTAACAAACTTTCCTTAAATTCTTATTTTCTGACAAATTATTCTTCTCCCAATTACTTCTATCAACTTAAGCTCTTAACAATCTCCCTTGCGAATAACTTATACATATGCGCCCATGTAAGACCTCAATTCCGGCGCTCTGATACCACAAATGTTGGGCGCCGCTTCCGGAACCCAACCCTCAAGCGAAAACATGAAACCTTAAGCGTGGCAAAGACCTCGAAAGATTATTTCATTGAACCCTTATTAGACCTGACTAATTCAAATTCATTAATATCTTATAATATCCCCAAAAATTTTCAAATTTCTTCAT
>JANZXV010000002.1:27124097-27138555 GCA_027576455.1 Erythroxylum roigii
AACATGACTTAGGTTAAATGACGCATCGTATGTGGTTATTGCCTTAATTAATGTGTTTTCCTAATTCGTAATGCTACTGCCTAATTAAATCTAGAGATCGTATCCTAGGTTGTTCGGTGGTTAAGTTTAATTAACGATCGTATCTTGATTAAGCAAAACCTAAGGAAAAACTTGGGTTAATTTTTAACCCACGATTAATAGTTTCTAGGAGAGGTTAAAAATAACAAATTAATGAAATATGCTTAAATAGGGTGTAGGCCGAGGTTGAGCCAAAGAACTAGGTCCCTACCGAATTTCCCACATTTATCATTTTTGCATGTTTTCTTTAATTTGTTTTTATTATTTAGTTTCATTTTATTTTTCTTATTTCAAAAAAATCCAAACCCCCTTCCCCCCTATTAAGTGTAAATACCGGTTAATTTCATTTCATAAACTTTACACACATTATCTGTGGGATCGACCTAAATTCACCCCTGTTAAAGTAGTAGTCTAGTTATTTTAATTTTGACTAGTGTAACGAGGCGCAGTCAGACTTATTAAAGTCCAATTAGTAGAACTTTTGAGGGAGTGTTCCATGATATAATTTTTGAATAATTTTTGTGCCAGCAACACATTATCACAAATTGATCTTCCTAACATAAAGATACTTTGAGAAGGGCTAATCAATGTTTACAACAACCTTTTAAGCCAAGAAACAAGAATTTTTGCATTTATCTTATAGATTGTTTTAATATAAGATATAGGCATGAGATCCTTTAAAATGTTAGGATTGACAATCTTCGACATTAAAGTGGTAAAGGTTTTGCAAATTTCCTTACAAATGTAACCACTATTGACATTAGCGCATTGTAACGATATGCAAAATAAACTAGACCTACAACTGTAGCAGCAATGAGTCTAGGTTGATCCCACAGAGTCTGTGTGTAATGCAAAATTATTTTAGTTAAAATTTATACAACTTTCCTTTTTCTTTTTTTCTTTTTTTTTTACATAAAAATTTTGCCTACCTTATTGATTTAGCTAATCATTCTTATGAAAATGTACTAATAATGCACTTATTTGATTGGCCTAAAATTATAAATGAGTATGGAAAATTCCTAGGGTGAATGGACTAGCATCGTATCCTATTTAACCAGCATATTTAGCCCTAAGTAGCTTAGGTCACTAATTTCACAAGCTAATAAATCTTCACAACCTAAAAGGCTAGGTTTAAGGGTAAATCTATCCCGTTGAGTCCTAGCCATTGACGCATTCACACAATTCACATCATGCAACCTAAACAAACCATCATACAATATGCAAAATTCACACTCAAGGTAAAAACACACAACCGTCCTCACACTTGAACAACACATTGTCCTCAATGTGAGAAGGATACATACAAGCACAAAAGGGGGAACGAAACTATATGTGGAAGACAAAAGAACAAAATACTAACAAAAATAAAAAGAAAAGGGTTAGAACATGAAACCATCATGGTGACTGAGGTGGTGATGTTTCGAAGAAGGAGACCAAATGCATTTGATGCCCAAGATTGTTGCCCTATCCTATAATTGCTTTAAAAAAAGTAAGAGAGTTAGCACTCTAAAACATTCCCAAACATTAGGAACTTATTTTTTAAATTTAAAACAAATCTAACTACGCAACAATTTGAACCTAACTACTAAACATGCTAATGTATGGTCATTAGCTTGATCTTGTGTCATCGGAATCAGTCGAGATCAATTATGAGTGGCTTGCTTCCACCCTTTTTGTTCAACATCAATTTTGTAGCCTATATGTAAGCTATAAATTTCAAAACGATCAAAAGGACAATATTGATAAAATTGTGAAAACCAATTAAGCTTAGTAATGCCCTTTTTTTGAGTGAACTGTTAACAAAACAGGGAATATCAAAACTCTCTAAATCTTCCATAGAATCCAGCAATTTGCCCAGTAAGAGGGTGAGTTGTTCTCTTCTTAGTTCTTCCTCATTCGCCCTCATCTCCTCTTTTTATTTAGCTTTTTGAATAGAGACTTCCATAGCTTCTTCAAACTTAATGTCCGTTGTCATCTGTTCATCCTCTCGTCCTTCAAAGATTTGAGCACATCAATTTTTCTGAATGAGTTGCCCTCCTCTAGATTCTTTAATACATCATTCATGTTGAATGTCTTTGATCATCATTAATCCGAATGATGTGGTTCTCTTCATGGACATCTACCCAAGTTTTTTTTTATGTTTAAGCATGGTATACTAAGATCTAGGGAATAATAGGGAGAGTTGTCATTATTTTCTTCATCCTCTTTCATCTCTTGGTCTTCTATAAGATCCACTGGTTCTTCTTATTCTTCACCATTTCTATGTATGATAGGCTCATATTGCTCTCGTGGATGTAATTCCATATTGCTCAGAGAGTCATCCAAAATTCTCTTACAAAATTCACTGTCTCATTTGAATATCCAGGTTATGAATAGAAGAGGCATAATTTTCATTACTTCATCAATTTGCTCTTCTAGTCTCTTCCATGTCTGTTACTTATCCATTATTTTGTCCAATTTGGAATCCCATGAACTGAACTCATTTTACTGAAGTCTTAGTAGGTCTTGATGTCCCACGTAAGTGCTAACATTGTTAGACCAATAGAAATCTGGGTAGTTCTGCCACCCTGAAGTGTACAGGTTCATATAAGGATGATGATTTACCCAACTAAATTAGGGTTTATTGAAATCCGCAAGAGTCCTTTGCTCCCTATAATATACACCCTCCATAATCATTCTTTTTATCTCTTTTTAGCATTCAACTCTTGAGATTCCTTATTGTTGTCCAATGATATCCGAGTTAATGTGTCATCTACTTTAGGTGGTGATAGGTGGTGAAAAAGCCTTAGACTAAAGAACTAAACTAATTGCCTCTCTAGAAGTTGATTGGTGCTTAAGATTATGAAATTATTCCATAATACTTTGCGATTATTGACATGAAAATGCTTAAGATACCCACTTTAATTCATATATGATTTTTAGTACAATTTAGAAGCAAATAAATTAAAGTGAGTTGAAAGTACTGCATTTAGTTTGTTTTCTGAAGATCAATTTTTACTTGTCTTCATGGTACAAAAAGAAGAAAATTAAAAGACAAGAAAAATGGAACACAAAGAAGAAGAAAATTTTTAAAGCAAGTAGTTGGAAAAAGAGACAAAAATGACAGCGTAAGAAGAAGAAAACGTAGTGCAGGAGAACAAGATAGAAACAGCAGCAGAACACATATGTTGTGCAATGCAGACAGCAGCTGTGTTGAATACAAAAGAGGGTTCTGCACAAGTTAAAAGCAAGAATAGGATCTTTGGACAAAAAAAAACCCTTAAGCTTTATTCATCACATCAAGCAATAGTGAGGGGGGCTATAGTGAATAGAGAGGGGCAACAAAAGAGAGTGCTAAATGGACCATCATCTTTAATTGTCCCATCGTGAATAGTGAAGAGTAGAGAGGGCTGCGTAATAAAGCAGTAAAGGAGAACTGAAGGGATCTTCGATGGGGCTACAACATAGGGGCTGAAGCATTTTTCCAGGAAAGACCCATGAAGAGCTAGACATCCCGAAGCTGATTCGGAAGCGACATCGACGCCGATAACCCAGGTTCATTATTTTTTATTGTTTTGTTGTTTCTTTCTCTCATTAGAAATTGATTGTGTTATCCAATGTTAATTGATTTGGGTATTGTGTATAGATAATTGGATTTTCGTTATTGTTCAGTTATTTGTGTATGAATCCATTGGTATTGTGAAACTATGATTTTAATGCATTCATTGCATCGTTTAATTGTAAACTCATTGCTAGAATTTTGATATAATCCGTAATAGTTATGTTGAAATTCATGTGTAGCGATTAATGATTCGTAATCATTAGGGATAACATGACCTAGATTACATGACGCATCACTGTTGCCTTGATTTGTAACCACCCACAGTCAGCAATGCCAAAAACTTGATCGACAAGTTTTAATTATTAACCCTCAATAATCCGCAAGCACATAGTTCGTTTTGCATAAAACTAAAGATGTCGATCCCACGATGAGGGAATTAATCTAATCCTAAATTCTAAGGCTAGAAACAATAACATAAATTCAAGTTGCATGAAACTAATACGATAATTTAATTCAATCAATCAATTTAAGAATCAAACATGAAAATACTGATTACTAGGCAATTTGTAACACACCCAATAATTAACCGAAAGAAATTACCAATTGAGATAAAAGGAATTTTACCTATCCTTAATGTTAACCTAGCTTATTATGAATTATTAGATTGTTGACTCTAGACTATCCTAAGGTTAATTATTCTCTTTTGAGTTATAACCATTAACCTTAATCAAATTATAGAGGTTGCAATCTCTCAATTCTCAACCTATCCAAAACCTTATTTAGTTTTGAAGTTCTCTAATAAACTATCAGAAACCTATGCAAGATCTCACTTTACATGAATTCTCGATCTGATTCAATTCCTCTTTCTATTAAATCATCTAACTCTTGTTATTTCAATTTAATCGTTTTTCATTCAATTCAACCTCTCAGTTTATTATCGAATTATGCAAAAACATAATCAACTATAGAAAAATCCAATAAGCATATAACAATCAGATTTTCATTAATCCAATAATAAAATTCCGAAGGTGAGTTTATAACATCCTCAACATTCTATATCATATTATCAACTATTCAATCCAATCCTATACAATAATAAAACTGAAAATAAATAGACAATATAATATTAAATGGATGATCGAAGGCAGCAACGATAGGAAACCTCATGATCCGGGAAGTACATCGAGTCAGCTTCTTCTCCTCTACTCTCTACTCTTCCTGTATCTCTGATACAAAAGCTCTCTCTACCTCTTTTTCTTATTCTTTAAACATCATCTAGTGTTCTGGGTGACCCTAGGGTTTTTCTTGAGCTTTTGTCACGATCGTGGGCCAAATTTGATGCTTCTTTCACAATTGTCGTGGGCTATTGTTTCGGCTCGACTATCTCCAAAACTTCTCCGTTCTTTGATGTTGACCCTGAAACACTAGCAAACACATCAAGGTACCTCAAAAAACACAATATTTATGCTCAAAGGCTTGTACTAACCCAAAAACACTTAAAACATAAATAATTAACAAACTAACACAATTATAACCTAAACACTTACTAAATGGTTGAATTAACAACTAAATACACATCAAACTATGCTCTAAAGCACGATGCAATTTACACTTATCACTTCTGCAATTCTTTTAGCATTTTCTCGTCTTCTTTTTCTCTAATCCTTCTCTTTCTTGCTTCTTGAAGACAAGTAAGTGTGATTCTCAAAAAGAAGGCTCAAATATCATGCTTTCAACTCACTTTAGCTCTTTTGAACCTGAATTGTACCTAAAACCATATAAAAACTATAGTGAGATCTTAAACATTTTGATATCATTAATCATTAAGTGTTATTGACTAAATATAAAATCAATTAAGAACATATCAACTATTAAAGAATTTCAACACCACATCATTAACCAAAGGCTTCAACAAATTCATGGCTTGTGAAAAAAAGAGAGCCTTTAGACCATTTACACCCAGAGTCGTATTTCGATGAAGAGTAAAGAAGGCTTTCTTAACTTCAGAATCTATAATAAATTTGATCGATAAATTTTGCATCAATTGAAGAAATTTTATTAGTAATAAATGATTGTAGCAATTGAACTAATAATTGGTAGTTTGATGAGAATCTAAAGAACTTATTGAAATGATCATAAGTGGTCTCTATAAGATCAAACTAAATTGAGATAACAAACTCACCATGTATTGTAAAAGAAGTAATTAGGTTATGATTACTTCTTAAGATCACAGATTTATAGGCAAAAGAAGTACTTCTGTCTCCATACTTAAGCCATTGAATCCTCAGTCTCTATATGAGAAAGGGACAGTTAATCTCAACTACTTGCATATATTTAAATATTCCTTTCTTATCTTTATATTGTAACAAGATATTAGGAGGATCTTGACAAAGAATTTGTTGCACCTTGTCCTTCTTATCTTTAGCTTATGTAATAATGATTATTCTTTTTCAGCAATTTAAGATATCGTTTAGTTTCATGTTTGTTTTTTATTGTAAATTTTAGTTTCGTTTTTTTAGTTTCTATGTTTTTCAAACAAAAAATTTTAATAGAAATTTAAATCCAAATAAATTATTTTTTTACTAAAATAAAAATAAGAAATCAAAAATAATTTGCAAAATGACCTATTCCAAGATAATGACTTTTTACGTGTGAATGGCCACATTTGATTAGGCAACATAGTTGGGCATGGTAAGTTTGGGCCCAATTGATTGACGGCCTTAGTTACTTGTTCGATAGTGGTTTTTCCCCCGTTTGCTTTCTTCCTCTGGTCTATTACGTCTTGTGTTTTTCAGGAGAAAGAGAGAAGATGCTAGAGAAGATCGGATTGCCGGCGAAGCCGTCGTTGAGAGGGAATAATTGGGTGGTGGACGCCACTCATTGTCAGGGCTGTGCTTCTCAGTTCACCTTCATCAATCGCAAGGTTAATCTTTTCTCTTTGTTTTTTTGTTTTCTTTTTCATTTCTTCTGATCCGCCACTTTGTTTTTTTTTTCTATACCCATGTCTCAATATTTGTTCTTTTGTGCCAATAAACTTTGATCCTCATCTGGGTCTTCTGATTTTTCTATTTTTGTAACTTATCCATATGGTTAATCAGGAAACAGGGAGATTTTGAGTGAATTTTGTGATCACTCACTTTTCTTTTCTTTTAGCTCTTCCTTTCTGTTTACTTAAAGTATTGAGATCACTTCTGCTAGTTCAAACTCTTGATATAAGAGTTGACCAACTATTGATGGTTTTGAGGAATGGGTTTGCAGCATCATTGCAGAAGATGTGGGGGTTTGTTCTGTGGAACCTGTACTCAGCAAAGAATGATTTTACGTGGTCAAGGTGATTCACCTGTGCGTATTTGTGATCCTTGTAAAAAGCTAGAAGAGGCTGCACGATTTGAGTTGCGATATGGACAAAGGAACCGGGGTGCGAGAGGTATATTTTTATTCTGCTATGTTTATGTGTTGCACAGTTACGAAATCTGCAGGCATGACAAACATATGCCACAAACCACTTTTATTCTGCAGGGTGCATCTGTACCACCTTTTCTTCAGATGACATTTATCTAACTGTTACTTTATTCTGTTAGGAAGTTCAAAATTAATGTCAAGGAATGAGGACGAATTGTTGAATCAGATTCTGGGCAATGATGGGATGGAAACCTCCTCATCTGGATCACACAGGAACACGGATATGGTTTCTGGCATTCATAGTGTGGGTAGCAGTGCTTTGTGCTCGAATAATCAGGAAGTTACTGTGTTTGATGCTGGGAGAGAATTACCTAGGAGTCATTCTGTTGGAAAACCCAATGAAGTGCATACTGAGTTAGGTTCAATTAGTCCCGGAGAATTACGTCAACGAGCTCTGGAAGAAAAGAAGATGCATAGAATTCTAAAAGGTGAAGGAAAGTCCGAGGAAGCTCTAAAAGCCTTTAAAAGAGGAAAAGAGCTTGAGAGGCAGGCAGATGCTTTGGAGATGTCTATTAAGAAACAACGTAGGAAAGGTTTGTCTTCTGGCAATAGGGCTGAGGATCAGGGTAATGCTGGTACTAAAGAATCTGCTGAGAGGTGCACACCTCTCACTGCAGTGGGTAAAGACAAAAATGACTTAATCTCTGAACTTCGAGAGTTAGGATGGTCTGATAAGGATCTCCATGATGCTGATAAAGAATCAGCGAAAATGACTCTGGAGGGGGAATTGTCTTCTCTTCTTGGTGGCAATTCCCAAAGTAGTAACCGACATATTAGCAGTGGTGGCAGTGGTAAGACCCAGGTTATGGAACATAAGAGAAAGGCTCTCTCACTGAAGCGTGAAGGCAAACTTGCAGAAGCTAAGGAAGAGCTAAAAAAAGCAAAACTTTTGGAAAAACAGCTCGAGGAAGTGGAGCTCTTGGGTCCGGATGAAGATTCCGACGATGAAATAACTACTTTAATTCGCAGTATGGAAAATGATAAACAGGAGGAATTGCTTGTTGGGTACAAGCTAGATGATGATTTTAATTTTGATAAGGTTGTTGGGCCAACTGATAATTTTGTCTTCGATGATGACCCGGAAGTTACAGATGACGATCAAATCGACCCAGAAATTGCAGCCACATTGCAGTCATTAGGTTGGGTTGATGATTTCGATGGCTTAGATAGTGCAATCTCTCAGTCTGCCATTATTGATAAGGAAGTGCTGCAGAGGGAAATTCTTTCATTAAAGAGAGAGGCAGTCAATCAAAAACGGGCTGGAAATATGGCAGAGGCAATGGTCTATCTTAAGAAGGCCAAGCTGCTCGAGAAAGAAGCTGAAGACCTGAAATCTCAAGAAAAGTCAATTTCAGAGCATCCTTCGGTTAATAACAAACGTTCTACTTCTCAAAATATTAACACCAAGAATGATGTTAACTCCAAACCTTCACCCAAAAGTAGATTGATGATTCAGAAAGAGCTTCTTGCTTTGAAAAAGAAAGCTCTTGCTTTGAGAAGGGAAGGAAAATTGGATGAGGCAGATGCAGAACTTAAGAAAGGTAAGTCCCTTGAACAACAGCTTGAAGAGATGGACTACGCTTCAAAGCTTAATGCACAACACGTGACTATTGATAGTCCTGCTTTGGCATATGAGCATCCTGACATTTCTGAAAATGCATCAATTCAAGAAGGAGAAGAGGATGTGACAGAGCAAGATCTGCAGGACCCAACTTATCTTTCAATTCTTACGAACTTGGGTTGGCAAGATGAAGATAATCAACCAGAAAATTGTGCAGCTAATCCTTCTGAAAAAATTGATAATCGTTCTATGAGAAATAGTGAGTCCTTGGTTTCTAAGGCCTCATTGAGTGCTCCTTTGAAAACGCCAAGAAATAAAGCTGAGATACAGAGGGAACTTTTAGGCTTGAAAAGAAAGGCTCTTACGCTCAGACGTGAAGGAAAGATTGATGAAGCAGAGGAAGTACTTAGTATGGCAAAGCCATTAGAGGCCCAAATGGCAGAGTTGGAAGGATTAAAGAAAGAAATTCATTATGAACCTAACATCACCGAGGAAGAATTCATTAGTCCCATTAAAAGTTCAGCAGGGGAAGGGGATGTAGAGGATTTCACAGAAAAAGACATGCAAGACCCAGCTATGCTAAATAATTTAGGCATGAAGAAAGAAGAGCATGAAACTCTTCCTCCTCAAGGAAAGGTACTTATATCAGGTTCTGTTAGTTTTATGCCTACTGACCAGTCTGAAGTACCTTCGTCTTTCAGCACCTCAGCTGGAAGACCGAGAAATAGAGGGGAAATCCAAAGAGAGCTCCTGGGTCTGAAAAGAAAGGCACTTGCTCTTAGGCGTGAAGGAAAAACTGAAGAAGCTGAAGAATTGTTAAAGAATGCCAAGGTATCAGAGTCCCAAATGGAAGAACATGATGGCCCAAAGAATGAGATTCTGCCAAATCCTCATAAAGTAGTGAATCTTGAAAGCACTGAATCATTTGTAATTAAAGAACAGGAGAAGAATGCTAAGAATGCAGTGGAAATGGCTGGAAAATCAGACTTGATAGGAGTTGCTCAAAACAAAAGAGTAGTTAATTCTTCCATAAACCCTTCGACACAAGTTGGAATTGAAGAGGATCTTCAAACCAGCAAAGAAGAGCCACTGGTTAATTTAGACGAGAAACTAAATCCTTCCGGTGCAAATTCTGCGTACACATCACTAAACAACCAAAATCCCCTTCACCTGGAAGTTTCGGCTCGTAAGAAGAAGGCAGTTACTTTAAAGAGAGAAGGAAAATTGGCGGAGGCTCGCAACGAACTCAAGCAAGCAAAGTTGATTGAGAAACGTCTGGAACAGATCCCTCAGTCTGAATCTGCCAAGCACGATATGTCATCATCAATGTCTAGCGCTCCTCTTAAGCAGAAGGAACCTGGCACTTCAGATTTGGCTCCAAAACCATTGTCTGGGCGCAGCCGTTTCAAGTTGCAACAGGAGGCCCTAAGCCACAAGCGACAGGCCATGAAACTACGAAAAGAAGGTCAGATGGACAAAGCAGAGGCCGAGTTTCAGTTGGCCAAGGATCTTGAATCGCAGCTGGAGGAATTTACATCACAAGATTCCTCAAATTCTTCAGTCCACATGGCAGTACCTGTAGATAATTTGGGTGTTGAGGATTTTCTTGATCCTCAACTTCTATCTGCCCTAAAAGCTATTGGAGTTGCAGATACTAATACTGCATCTCAAGGTCTAGAAAGAACGCAGCCTGCCCCAAAAGCTGTTGGAGTTGAAGATGCTAATGTTGCATATCAAGGACCTGGTAAGGTTAGCCCTCTAAACAGTGAAAGTCCTAACCAGGAAAGGATTCAGTTAGAAGAGCAGATTAAGGCAGAAAAGGTGAAAGCAGTGAACTTGAAACGTTCAGGAAAGCAAGCTGAGGCCTTGGATGCATTGCGGCGATCCAAATTGTTGGAAAAGAAACTAAATTCCCTGTCTGCGAATTGAGGAATAAAAGATGTTTCAAGATTATTTCACCTTCAAATTGTCAGATGAGGCCTTTTGAAAGAAGATTGTATGAATGTACTTGACATTCTTTGTGTCATTGTATAGCAAATATATTGATGGTGAACTTAAACATTGTTCGAAGTTGTAGCACAGATAGGAATGTACAGTGAATTCCCTTTTTCAACTGACGTAGGATTATCGAAGTGAACGGCTGGCCTCTCCAGTTCTTGATTGGTAACAATGATGGCATGTTACACGCTAAGAATTTATCTTTAAGATATTTAAATTTTATACCTTTTCAGTTTGTCTTAAATTTCCTAGGTTGACCGACATGCAGAGTGCCTTGTTTTTCTTTCGGTAGCCACTGTAATTGGTTAGGAAGGAAGCTGTGCAAAGCGAACGATACAACAGCCAGCTTAACAATTAATCTAGCTCATAAAATTATTAAATAGAAGGGGTATAAAAAAATGTCAGCAGCTGGAAATATTAAACACCAACAAAAATCAAGTCTTCTTTATTATTCTCTTCAGTTTTTGAGCTGGTAAGTTTGTAAATGTATCATCTCTCTCTTGCCCGTGAAATTTTCCTCATTTGTTTTCTCATTTTGTTCGCTCTGCAACAAATTGTGAGAAAATTGTGAAGATTAACAATCCAAAAATTTCCCAAACCCTTAGATAGAATTTCAGTTATAATTACATGCATTTTATTGTGATTTTTAGTCATCCTATACTAGTTCATAGTTGAATTGTATGTTGTAAATGTTTAGGACAACAAAATTGAAGTATGGAAGGAGACAAAAATAGAGAAAAGGTGACGCGAAAATGAAGGGGAAAAAAAAGGTAGGAGAAGAGGAGAGGGTGATGAAGAAGGCAATTTTGAAAATTTGAAGTTGTATTAAAGAGCAAAATAGGAAATGCAAAATTTTAAGAGTAATATTGGAATTTACTTCCAAGAAGGGTATTTTTGTATTAATATAAATAAGTAAGGGAAAAATAAGACTTTTAATAGTTAAGAATATTTTAGTAATTATGTTGGTTAGGTCAGTTAGGATATTTTTATAATTAAGATGAAAGTAGAAAAAGGAATAATGTTGGATTATTAAGTGTAATTAAGTTGAACATTTTTCTTAAATTAGTCTGATAAAATTTTGTAATCTCTAGGTCTGAAGAGCAGATTAAGGAGTAAATTGAACTATTAATTAGTTGAGTATTAAATTCAGGTAGGGATAACCTTAGACTATATTCTTAAAATAGTTTATTGTTTTGTTATTAATAAATTATTTTACAACGAATTATATTTTGAATTAGTAATTAATTAAATTAATGATTAATAGTTACATTTGTGAATTATGTTTATTTATTTCGCAAATAATTAACAAAGTACAAGGTATTTCAATTTTATATTTTGTTACATATTATAATGTGTATTGCTTGTTAATTCGGTGAAATAGAGAGAGACTGATATAGGTTGTGATTTAATGATGTAAATCAATAATTTGTAGCTTACTTAGGATAAGCTACATTTGATGATCATAGATTGATAGGTTGTTTAAATATGAAAGAGTGATGACTAGGAATCTGTTCGTAGAGTAGGTATTAGGGCCATAGATTGATAGGTTGTTTAAATATGAAAGAGTGATGACTAGGTATTTGTTCGTAGAGTAGGTATTAGGGCCATCCTGAGTCTAAAGGAGGTCCTATGCTGATGGCTAAGTACCGAAGTGGTACCGGGATATCTTGTGTTAATGGCTAGGTATTGGAGTAGTACCAAAGTATCAAAATAGATTGAGAAATTAAGCAACCATGTGCCGATATTTATACATCTAATTACATTTTTACTTAGTGAGAGATTATGATGAGTAGAGATGAGCTAGTAAACCATTAAATGTAAGCCTACTAGGTTAAGCAAAGCCTAGACAATTTAGTTAATTATGAGATAAAACATAAATAGTAGTAATAAAATAATATTAGTCTTACTCATTGCGGACATAGTATGGAATCATTGGTAAAGCTAAGAGCATTAGACGTGAGATTGAAGATTGTATTATGTGAGTCGACATTATAGGTTCGACTATATTTGGGAGATAAGATTAAAGAGGCACAAGCTAAGAAATCTTATCTGATGCGAATAAGAGAGAGAGTGTAACAAAGTAAGGGGACTAACTTTTTAGTAAGAGCAGAAGGAGTGTTAGTGATTAGGACATAAGTTTTTGTGCTAAATGCAAATGTATTACGAAAGGAGATTTTCAAGAAAGCTCATAATGCACCATATGCTATGCATCTTGGTACTACAAAAATGTATCGGAACATGAGACCTTATTACTGGTGGCCAACAATAAAGAAAGATGTAGCAAAGTTTGTGTCAAGGTGTTTTGACCTGTCAGTAGGTCAAGACAAAGCATTAGGTAGTAGCAGGAAAATTAAAACTCGTAGTTATTCTGTTGTGGAAGTGGGAGAAAATTATAATGGATTTCATGGTAGCATTATCGAGGACCAAATGTAGACATGATTTAGTTTGAGTGATTGTGAATAGATTGACTAAATTAGCTCATTTCTTACCTTACAACAGACATAATCTGTGGACAAACTTGCTAAGTTGTATGTTGATGATATTGTTAGGTATATAGTTTCAATGTCTATTGTCTCAGATCAAGATCCACGGTTTACTTCCCAATTCTGTATGAGTTTACAAACAAGTTTGGGGACTAAGTTAAATTTTGAGTACTGCATTTCACCCTCAATCAAATGGATAGTCAAAGCGTACTATTCAAACATTGGAGGATATGATGAGAGCTTGTGTGTTGAACTTTGAGGTGATTGGGATAGATATCTACATTTGATGGAGTTTGCATATAACAATAGTTATCACTCTAGCATCAGCATAACACCATATGAGGTATTATATGGCAGGCAGTGTAAAGATTCAATATGTTGAGATATAGAGGGTGCTAGATTGTTAGGGAGACCAGAGTTGGTTCAGGAGACAATGGAGAAAATAGGAGTAGTAAGGTAATGCTTAAACGTAGCTCAAGATCGAAAAAAGAATTATGTTGATCAACATCATTGGGAGATGGTGTATAATATTGGAGACATGGTATTTCTATGGGTACCACCTTGGAGGGAAATTTTAAGGTTTAGTAGGAGAGGGAAGTTGAGTCCCATATACATTACGTTATATGAAATTATACAGTGCGTGGGGCCATTAGCTTACAAATTAGCATTACCAGCAAAATTATAACAAATTCATGATGTGTTTCATATGTTGATGTTGAAATGGCATTGATCGGGTCCTAGCCATGTTAAATCAAGGCTTGAAATCGAAGTTACAAATGATATGACTTGTAAAGATGAGTTAGTGGAGATATTGGATAGACATATTATGAAATTAAGGGGACGGGAGATTCCGATGGTGCGAGTTTTTTTGGAGTCATCATCATTCTTTAAAAGAGGTGATTTGGGGGGTAGAGGATGAAGTTTGACATTAGTATCCTCATTTGCTTCGATCCTTAGGTACACAATTTAATTTCAAGGAAAAAATTCTTTTAAGGGGGAGAATTATAAGGCCCATAAAAGGAATCCACTTCTTATTACTATTTTGGAAAAATGAAGTGGGTCCAACCAAATATAAAAGATGCCAAACATTAAATCTAATACGATGAACATTGATTTAATGAATGTCCCAAGCACAAATATATTGCACTTGGTTTTTTTTAGGTTATATATATCAAAATTAAAGCACATATATATTACACTTGGTTTTTCTATTATATCTATCAAAATTAAAGTGAACATAAGAATATATTGTTGGGCCCCGCTTCCGGAACCCAACCCTCAAGCGAAAACATGAAACCTTAAGCGTGGCAAAGACCTCGAAAGATTCTTTCATTG
>JANZXV010000002.1:27143139-27161567 GCA_027576455.1 Erythroxylum roigii
TCTAAGAATCGAGTTGATAGTTGAGTTAATAGTCTCTGAGGGATCGATATTATTATTACTAACGGCAGAAACGTATATTTGCGTTTTTGGCGAACAATAATGGCTTTGTGAATATATCCACTACTTGATCATGACTTGCCATGTGATTCATCTCCACATCATCATCTTGCACATGCTCCCATATGAAGTGAAAATGCACATCAATATACTTGCTCCTTTCATGATGCACCAGGTTCTTTGTCAATTCATCACTGAGTTATTATCCATTCAAATTTCTATTGGTTTCTCTTAAGCAAAGTTAATCTCCTTTAGTAACTTACGAAGCCACAAGAAGTGACATACGCATGAAGATATGGCAGCATATTCTACTTCACAGGTTGACAAAATTAACTATAGGTTGTTTCTTCAAAATCTATGTAAATGTCATGCTTCTTATGAAAAATACAAAAGCCATAGTGCTCTCTCTATCATCTATATCTCCACTACAATCACTATCAAAATATCCAACAAGATCAAACTCATTAGTATAAGAGTAAAATAAGCCATAAGATAAAGCATCTCTAATATAACGAAGAATTAGTTTCATGGCTTTCTAATGCGTCATTTTTGGCTCCTCCATGTACTGGCTTGCCAAGCCAACTCCATATGCAATATCTAGCCTTATGCATGTAAGATAACACAAACATCTAACCAAACTTCTATATAATGTTGTATCAACTGCCTTGCCTTCATCATGTCAGGATAATTTCGTACCACTCTCAATCCAGTTTCTTACAAGATTACAATCTTCCATTTTAAACTTCTTTAAAATCTCCTTTACATATGCTTCTTGAGACACAAAAATTCCAAATTTATCTTATCTCACTTTTAATCCAAGAAAATAAGACATGAATCCTAAATATATCATCTCAAACTCCTCTGTCATTTCCAACTTAAACTTTTTAATCATTTCCTTATTATTTCTCGTAAAAATTTAGTCATCCATAAAATATGCATCTATTCGGGTGTTCCATTCTCTTAGTGCTCTTACTTCAACCTGTACAATGCCTTTTTTTACTTCAACAATTTGTTCTCCTTATCGGCTTTTACATATCCAGGTGGTTGCTTAATGTAGATCTCTTCTTCAAGCACTCCATTTAGAAATGTTCACTTCAAATCCATTTGAAAAATGTTCCACTTGTTTTGAGCAACCAACGAATATAGTAGCCGAATTGTCTCCATTCTTGTAATTGGGGCAAACACCTTTTCATAATCAATCCTGACTTTTTGCTTATATCCTTTGGCCACTATTTTTGCCTTGTATCTCTCAATTTTGCCTCACGCATTCATCTTCTTCTTGTAAACCCACTTCACACTAATGGGCTTATAAGTCTCAAGTAATTTTGTAAGTTCCCAAGTTTCATTCTTCTCAATTTCTTTCATCTCCTCTTGCATCACAGCTTGTCATTTCTCATCTTTTATGACTTGCTTGAATGTGATGTCATCCACATCAGCCAAAAGACACATCAACTGTAATTCATTTGTTGCCTTGTACAGGTCTCGTAAGCTTCTTATTTTTGGTGTTTTTAGCTCATCTTCATCATCAGATAAAGTTGAAGATGGTCCAGCTTGTGTTTTTGTCAATGTAGTTATGTTTGTTGGTATGAAAATTGTTGTTGATGCTACTTCTTTCACTTCTTCATGGGTCATCTCCCCCATAAAACTCTAATTTCACATGCTTTATTCATTGACTTGCACATCACAACTCACAAGTATTGTTTTTTTGTAAAGGGATTATAGAGATTGTACACCTTAGACCTTTCATCATAGTCCACAAAAATAAGCTTCTTGCTTTTGGCATCAAGCTTTGTGCACCTTTGATCTTGAATGTGAGCATAACCGACACTTCCAAACACTTTCAAATGTGCCCATTGATGGTTTAACACCACACCATGCTTATTATGGGGTAACATTTTCCAAATTTTCCGTTAGACAGCGATTCTGCAAATACACCATGCTTTTGGCATACTTTTACTCTTTAGCATGCTTTAAACCATGCCAAGTACAGTCCGATTCTTTCTCTCTGCTACTCTATTTTGTTGAGCTGAATAAGGAGTTGTTAAGAACCTTCTAATGTCATTCTCTTCACAAAAATTTATAAACTTTTTTTTATGTAAATTCGCCATCTCTATCAGTCCTTAAGGCTTTTATGTGCTCATCACTCAAGTTTTCAACCATCATCTTAAATTTCTTTAAAACAGAAAATGCTTCCAATTTCTCCTTTAAAAAATAAACCCAAGTACTTCGAGGATAATCATCAATAAAAATAATAAAGTAACAGTACTTACTAAGAGAGTTAGAAGTTATTGGACCAAAAATATCGGTATGAACCAATTCAAACACCTTTTTTTGCACGATATCTTGCTTCTTTTGGAAAAGAATATCTTGTAAGTTTTCCTAACACACAACCTTCAAAAAACTTATCGTAGTGGTCTATGTTTGGCATACAATTTACCACTCTTTTATTTTCCAATTGTTTCAAAATACCAAAATAAAGGTGCCCAAGCTACAAATGCCATAACCAAGTTTTATCCTCTACATAAGCCTTCAAACATCTGGCTTGTACATTCATCAAGTTCAACTTCAACATGTAGTTTTTGGTCATTTCTACTTGGGCTAACAACCAATTATTTGGTCCCTTAAATGAAGCATTCGATCTTTCATAAAAATTGTGTAACCACATTCCAACAATTGACCCAAACTCAAAATATTGCTCTTCATATCTGGGACATAATAAACCTCTCATTTCCATCTTTGCATTGAATAAGAATTTTACCTTGCCCTTTGAATTTCACTTTTGAGGCATCTCCAATTGATATATGACCATCCACAATATCTTCTATTTCGATAAAAATGTACTTGTAGCCACACATATGGTTACTCGCACTGATGTCCAAGTACCATACCGAACTCATTTTTACCCTCGTAATATGACTGGACACACATTCAGACTCTTTCATTTTTAAAACTTCAAACCCACCTCTGAGTGTTTGTAGGCAAGCTTGTTTCACTTGGTTCACACCTTTGTATGCCTTTTCAAGAATCTTCTATGCCTCCTTTGATGTTGTTCCGCTCGCGATCTTCTCAAAACCAAATTCATCAACTGCTTAAAAAAGGTGGTAAAGTTTGGTTTTATCTTTCTTACAAGTCCCTATAAATGTGTTTATCTATATTACCCATTGTTACTAGTTCATCGTAGCCATTATCGACTACTGGTTGACTAGTAGGCATACTAGTTGACCAATATGACACATTATCCGACTAATACATCAAGCGATATTACAAACAACTCATGGTACATCAAATTTAATAACTTTAACCTATATGAATTAACTACTAACCCATATAGGTTGACCAATCACCCCAAAAACATTATTTTAATAAGTTTAAATTCTCAAACCAATTTGCTTAATCTAATTATTATTTAAACACTTCTCCCCCCTTTTTGATGACAGCAAAACACTTGTGATATTAAAGAATAATAATAAAATTAAACATAAAACTAATTATGAAGATAATGATGAACTTAATTCAAAATCAAGAATAAAAAGATATTCAATATCAAAGAAATGTCTATACATGTAAATAACTTAAAATTTTAAAGCATATCACATAAAGTGCAAGAAACACAAAAGCAACAAAGCAATATTCCCCCTGAATTTTATCACTCTCCCTAAATCTAATATCACTACTCCTTTTTTTCCTTTTTTGAATCGTCAAAAAGAAATCATTAACAAAAAATGCATAATACAAAGTGTTACACGTCAAGCTAATTTGGTTAAAAGAACAAAATGAATTTGATTGAGGAAGTCCACTGAATATTTAAATTGTAACATCCTGTTACCCTTGTTAAGGCTAGAATAGTGTACAAGAGAGTTTATTGTAAAATTAGAAATTGCATTTTATGCTCATGCACAATAAGGCAAACAAATACACTGAATATTAATTTTGCACATTAAAATGATTGTATATGCATTCATTGACATTTTTCGGGTATAATTGAATTATAAATGTGATTTTTGTTGTGAATTAATTGCACTGAAAATCGATATGGAGAATATATGTATTGATTTAGACTTTTTGGTGAATTTTAGGAAAACTTCTGAAAATATTGGGTATTACTGGACTAGGAAAAATGCCAGGCGACAAGTAAATTGATAAATGGAAATGGAAATAAAAATCAAATGATAATGAAGAAATTTTAGAGGTGACTTTAGAATTGGTGACATAATGATATTAAAAAAATTAGAGACAATTTGGAGTAAAATTCAGAGAGGATTGAACTAGTTAAATGAGAAACTAGTCAAAGCTTTATCAATTGGACAAGTGTCCAAGTTTTAAACCCACTTTTTTTTTAAAACTTGAAATACTAAGTTACTGTTGTTTCTTGACTTAGTTCTCTTCTTTATGGCTTTCTTCTTCAATCTTTTTCTTCACTGATTTTTTGATTTACTGAACTTTCACTAAAGTTAAACCTTGCTTTCCTCTATTTATCACCACTCCTACTTTGTTATCTATTTCTTTGCCTCAAGAAAAACCTAACCCAAACTACCTTTAAGATGATGTATGTGGTTGCATGAGGAATTAGGGCTTCTTGAGATTTTGAAGAATTTGAAGTTTTATCAAGTAATTACATGTAAATCGTTATGAGTTGTTCGTATATGATATAAATTTGGTGATTGATTTGATATTAAATGATCATGAGAAAATGGTTATTTTTCATGTATACCGTGGGTATAGGATGAATATATTGATATTTTTGTTTGTGTGTTTTGAGGATAAAAATGTTATAAGAGAGTGTTGAAATGATCTTTGAGTTTGAAAGAGCAATGAAAACGTGTATAAATTGGTGCAAATTTTTTTTGAAGAAAATAGAAGTGAATGCTCTATTTTCTTCACTGCCATATGTGTAAAATAATTAGGGTGATTTAGGAATGAACTCAAATGAATTTAGAGATAAATAATAGGTGTAAGATGATGTTGAGATACGGGGAAGAATAATAAAGTGAAAGTTTAAGAAGAAAATGAAGAATGTGTAGTGAATGAATATGCAGAAAAATGAAAGAAGAAATGTCATAGTAAAGAATGCAAAAAATGAAGAGGATGAGGGAATGATTTTTTTGTTTTTGATGTCTATGAGAAGCAATGGATTTTGGATTTGTCTGAGAATGATTTGAGTTAAATGAGAGTCGAAATGGGGGTAGAAATAAGTTAGAAATTGTTGGTTTAAGTGAAAAAAAATGAAGAAGAAATCTGCAAAGTCTCGGAAGAAGGACAAAAAGCACGATCGTGAATTTGTGAAAGAATTTGGAGAAACACGATTGTGCTTCTGCACGATCGTGACTTGTCACATGCAACTGAAATCTCATGATCGTGCTTCTGCACGATCATGACTTCTATGGCTACCAAAGAGGGACTGTTTTGAACATCCCTTATTCTTTTTACCATAACTTATTCTCCTGACCTCCAAATGACATGAGATTTGAACCAACAGACTCAAAACACATTGTTCTACATCTTCGCTAAAAATTATATCCATCTGAAATCATTTGGAAGAGATTTATTGATGAATTTTGGACGAAATTGATGAGCAGTTCTGGAATTTCTTGATTGGAGTATTTTCATTGAACATGCTTTGTTATTTTGGCTAAATATTGACTTGTAAGTTTCCAAATGAGATAATTATTGATTTAAAGGAAACTAGAGACATAAGGCTACAAATTGTTTGAAGAAATCAAATTTTAATTCTATCTTTAAGAGTTCTAGATTCTGGCTTGAAGTTGAGTATAGAGTACTGTTTTAGTTTAAGAAGAGTACAAAGTATTTGGAGTATAACTTTCGTAATACTAAATCAAATTGAATGATTTTAGTGTCATTAGAAACTTAAGAGATAGGAGAACAATTTTCTAGCAGAAATTGTTCTCAAATTACTCCATTTTCTTGGTCAAAAAGAACATGCAAAGTTGACCTGAAAGTATATTTTAGGAAAAATCTGAATTGATTAAATAAGTTATGAATTTTGATTTTTAGTGAGGTGTAAACCTAAGTACAAATTATACTTAGTTGAGTTTTTATATATGATTGATGATGTGATTGGAATAACGAAAAAATACCCGTGATTGTCATTAAACTTGTATTGTGCATATTTCATATATCCATATTTGTGCATTAATAAACACTTATACAATTGTGCAAAATTGTGATATGTGTATGTATTACATGATATAAAGGAGCATTTGTAACACCAACATCCAAACGTTGCCAGGACTTCGAGGCAATAGCTACAGGAGAAAACTATTAGTAACCTAAACAGTCTCACTTAATTATTTGTTTGCTTAAATTCTGATTTGAATTATCTTATGAAAGTGATTTGATTGTTTGATTATGAAAAATGAAGGTCTGAGGTTTTTGAGGTATGAATGTGATCTTTGAAATGCTCCTTGTATATGAATGTGATGAAATACATGATTCTTAACAAATTATTAAATGTCGAACCTAGGGTCCAATGACAAATAGCTATTGTGAATGTAATGTGATTGTGTAAGGGAAATCAAATTATTAAGTGAATATATACAAATGTGATGCATTTCATACATGAATGCATGATCAGGTAATGAGAATTATGACTAGAGTCACCAATAAAAAGAGCTTAAAGCTTAGATTATAATCAGAGCCTCAAGCTCAATTGTGAATGTACTGGGTATCCACTAAGGGATATGGGACATTATCTAATACAGCTCGGTATTCACGAGAGATATAGGCTAGTAAAAAGGCACTCGGTCACAATGACAATAATAAATGAAAATGAGTCTCACGTGCATTGCATTTGTAATTGATATGTGTATTTTGTATAAATGAAATGATCGGTACGATTGTTTTGAAAGTGATAAGTGATCCTTTATGCAAAAATGTAAAGATGTAAATTATATGCTACGTGTGTTGACGCGATGTATGAATTGAGTAAACCATCAATGATAGTTACCTCATTGAGTTTGCAAAACTCACTAAAATTGCACATTGATTTTTCATGACCAAGAGAGGACAATAGCTACTTAGAGACTCTACAAGAAGCATAATTCTTGTATTTTTTTGAAGAAGAAATGGCTCAAAGGTCAGTCAGTTGGGACTAAAAGATTTAGTTAGACATTCTGTATAATTCCTCCTTCATATAGCATATTTTGTATTAGGCTTGGATCATGTATTTCAGATGATATTGAAAAAGGTACAATGAAGTTTCAGTTTTTAAGAAATGAAATAAGGAATTGGTTTTAAATTATTGTGTCTTTATATATGATGTCTTGTAAGATGATATAAATGATGATGCCTTGATTAAGTGATTGTAGTGACTGCTCTAACAAGTCATTATTATAGATTACACACTAGAATGTCTTCCGGGTGTTTCGGCATGTACTCTATGGTAGTGGGGTGTGACATAAATAGTCAAAGTAATTGCTCAATTATGAAAGAAATATTCCTAATTGTGTCTAATTTTGAAATTTTCCTAATTTTGGTATTGTTCCTACGAGCTTAACTAAAACAACAAGGACAAGTTTTGATAAAATTAGATATTGGAATTGTAATAAATAATAGCATAATTGCATTGTCTAATAATCAAATCAAGAAAATTTATAATTTTGGAAAACCCTTAAATTTTAAAACAAAAATATAAAAAGTTCCCAAAATACCAAAATTGTACAAAATCAATATAATTAAAAATGAAACAACCTTTTCTCGTTTTACAATTTTAGCATGAAAGCATCAATTTGCAAAGATAATTCTTAATTAAGAAAAAATTGGAAAATCCCAAATTTGAAATTTAAGAATTACAAATTGTCAATTTGATATAATCCAATGAGATTTTATAACAAGGAAATGATGTTTTTAAATAGAAGAGTGATTTTTTTAAAGGTCTTAAAAGATTTACACAACTAAAATGAAACATAAAAGAAAAGAGTATAAATAGAGATGCAATAATGAAGGATGGTTGACCACACAACTTTACTGGTTAACTAATATGTGTGGTCATCCAAACCTAGAAACCAACTATAGTACAAGCTCATTAGAATAAAGGCTTCTGAAGAAAAAGCCTTATTAGTCAACCATTGAAGTATATTGATCTACTAGTAAGGGTAGGTGATCGATTAATATATGGATCCAATCTCAGAACAAATCCACTACAAAGAGAAAAATTCTTAGGTGAAGTGATATTTGTTAACCACAAGAGGACATTGGTCAACCAAGGCGTTTAAGTGGTTGGCTATATTAGCAACCAAACAATTAGCAAACTCAATGAAAAGAAAAAGGGGGTAAATTTTAAAGATATTGGCAAACTAAACGAAGATATTGGTTGACCAATTGATCAGATAGCTTAAGAAATCATTTTTGAAACTCAAATTAAAGCATCAAAACACTTTAAATTATTGGTTATATCATTCAAGAATGATCAAAAACATTAAAAGAGACTTTAAGCATACAAAATCATGACGAATTCTCCCCTATTATCATTATTCATTAGTTTAGAGAAAATATATCCTAATTAGTATAACAGTCGACAAGTTTTAAGCTAATATTCCTATTTGCACATAATATCTAAATTTATATCCATATATACCAAAGAAATATTCAACCTAACATTCATCATTAGGAATTTAGATTCCAACCAAAAAATAAATACAAGATGTCAAATAATTTATTGTATTGGACATCTACGAATACTTGGTGAAGGGGCTTCAGTTTGTGGCCTTCCTCCATTTTGTTGCATTATACATATTAAATATAAACAAAAGGTTAAAAAAATTTCAAGAATAAAAAGACATTTGTTATACAACTAAAATAACTTCCTTAACAATTTCAGGTTTCCTTGAAGGTTGACTCTTATTTTTGCATCCTCTTATATTGTGACCAATTTCATAACAACAATGGCTTCTCATAGCTATTCCAACCTTGCTCGATTTGTTGGGATGACCTCAACATCATATCCGTTTTTTCATGTATCTGAGTCATTAAAGAAACTCAAATGTCTTTTAACATACTAATCAAGCTTTTTGTACAAGCTTCATAAACGAATCCATTGAACGTCTCCAAAATATTATTACGTACTATTTCACACTTTTGTCTTATTCTCACAAAGGCCTTCAAACATGTATCTATTTTTCCTAATTTTCAAGTCCCCGTAAGCCTTCACTGAAATACTCTTGAATTTCTCCATTACCCCATTAAAAATCAACTTCTGTTGTACAATTCACCTCTTTCCTACATCCACTAAGAAAACCATATTTCAAGGCAATAAATCCCATATAAAACCTTTTGATCATTAACTATCTAGAATGTTCATCAAGTTCAGTTTCAATAATATACTCCCTATCTTTGTTAGCTTATCTTAACTCATGTCCATAAGATCATAACTTCGCATAATGACTTTCCACAGGTCCTCGACGTATGTTAATAACTTCCCACTTAGCCCTATAACATTGAGATTTAGTGATCTGTAGTGCATATTTTGATTGGAGATCATCCATCATTTCAATAATAGGTCAATTCGAGTTCCTCCTAAACTTGTGTAAGATTTCATTTACTATCCATTTCCTGCTAGCTTCCTTATTCCTTTGCACTTTACGGCAGTTATGATTATTTTTCACTCTCTTTGTAACAAATGTTTTCTCATTTCCAATCCTGCATATACCTAAAAAGGACATTGTGACTCACAAACTACTTCCATTATCATAATGGATCTCCTCGTTGAAACATTATATCCATTTGTAATTGCAAACTTTCTTATTACTTCCCTCAACTACATCTCGTCCTTAAATTTCATTCCAATTTCAAACTTAAAATCTGTCATATCAACTTTTAGAATAAAAACAATTTATTTCTTCTTTCGAATAAATGCTTTATCCTCACTACAAACTGGTGATTGAATTTCAGCATCACCATCCTAATATTCAATATTTGCATAATGTGAACTTCCTTCTTCTCTTCCTGTATCTTTGGAACGATCACCTTCTTCATTGGAATTCTTTCCACTACCTCCAACCCCATCGACAACATTGGCACATTCAAACCCACTGTGCATAGTCTTCAAACATCTCTTCTCATTTGTTCTCGTAGAAACATATTATTCATCATTAGTTGCAAATAACTCCTTATCAGCTAAATCATCTCCATAATCACTGTCTTACGTAACAATGAAGTCATCATCTTGCTCCAATTGAACTTGGAACAAACCCTCTTCATTATCATCAAATTTATTGCGAATATCATAGTCTGATTCTTCACCATCTATTGCAGGATTCTCATAACCATGATCATAGTAGATTTTAACATTCTGATAATTCAAATCTTCCAATTTTTGGAGCATAACCAACATGTCTTTGTTATGGTGTAAGCTTAACTCCATCAAGCAGCTCAACAACTTATGTGTAAATTTGTAAAACATAAATATTACTCTATGTCTTTTATCTTCATAAAATCCTTTTAGAACTAGCATGCTAATTTCATCAACACCCATATCCTTTTTCCTTTTAATCTTGGGCCCGACATATTTATTATCGTGCCTTTCCAAAATTCCACCATAATGATATTCAAAATTTACCAAAATTTGTAACTTATTGGGCACTTTTAACAATAACATATAAACATAACACGTAAGAAGATAGTTATAAATGGATATATGTACGAAAGTTTGGCCATAATAAAAATGAGCTAAGGGAAAGTGTGACTAAGTACAAAATGATATATATTTAAAGAAGATAAAAGAAGCATCAACTAAGAAATCTCAAATCAGAAATTAGAAACACTAAAGAGAAATAAATCATACTTAACATCGCCATTATCAACCTATTTTCTAATCTCAGAGTGCTTCAATTCTATATATTTTGCATTGTCTATGTTCTTTGTGTTCTTGAAAAAGAAAATTACATATGAGTCATCACAATATATTTTTATTGACTTCAGAATATAGTTAACAATCTTAACCAGTGTAATGAGATTTTTTTAACCATTTAGATTTAGTTCCAATTTCAAAATAAGTTAAAATTTATGCTTTTAATGTAAGAGTTACAACATACTTTCTCTAACTTTTCTAAGAAAAGACATTTCCTACAAACATGAAAAAATATCCTATAGGTGACCTTCTATCATTTAAGCTCACATCAGCAATATAGCCTACAGGTTACTTTCTATGAATCTTCTCTCTAGGACAATTCTTGAGATGCTAGATATGTAACAATATCTAAAACCAGAAGAAAAGAGATTTCACTATCTAGTTTGAAAAACCCATCTTGATATTACGAAACAATGGAAAGCACCATCTACCTTGATTATCAACATCTTCTCCTGAAATTTTAAATAAGAACTTTGGAAAGCAAACCTACAACAAACTGTAATTAAAAAAAAAATCTAACCTTGACCTGGTTGACTATGATGCGAGAGCAAAATAAGCTTCTTGTGATGCGAGAAATGTTGAGGGCGTAGAGATAACAAACTGAAAAGGAAATGTTGAGGACGTTGAGAGAACAAACTAAAAAAGAAAGATGAAGACGTTGAGATAACAAACTGAAAACGAATAAAACAAACTGAAAATGAAGAGTGAGGACAACAAAGTTGCATAAACTAATTTAGGAATTAAAATACATCCTTTTTTTTTGAAATAATATTGTTTAAATTATGTGATTAAACGAAATTATTTCATTAATATTCGTTACTTCTGATAATTTTGACTAATATGTATTAATAATTAAGGTTTCTGAAGTACGTGGCAAATCACATCAACAAAGTTAACAAAAACACAAACATCATGTTAGAATTAAAAAATAATTTTTGCATTTAATTGTCACGTTTTAAAGTTCAGGCTATAATTATAAAATTAAGCAAAATTTAAGATTTTTTTTGTAATTAACCATATTTTATTGCCTAAAAGGCAGGTCAAATATCATTTTCTTTTCCTTACAGCTAAAGTTCACTATGCAAGACTGGGTATTAATAATATGAATTAAGTAGGGGTTACACTAACGGGAATCATATTAGTAAGGGCCTTGTTTTTAATATGATATAATCATCAAATATAGACAACAAAACAGAGGAATGAATGCGTGATAAAATATAATGCAACGTTGATTATATCGTAGCTCCAAGCATATTAGACGTCATCTAATGGTATTTAAATCAAGATACAGACCTAGTTGCAGTATCTCGTATAATTCATAGGCTAGTTTATGCATTTAGGCTTATATGAATCCAGATCTCCCAATGAATCTCCTTACAGGAATACGTAAGTCGGCACTCGAAACCATCATATTATAGACAGGGCAAACACTCAGAGCATCAGAACAACTGAACTATCGAGTCAAATGGACACTTTTTACAGAATAATTCTTGAAATTTGCAACATCATGAATGCATTCCTGACTAGCACATAATGATAAAAGGATTCATAACAGCAGGAAGGGAAAATCACGATTGTGAAGAAAAAAAGTCAAAAAGTTGAAGCGGAAGCTTGAGTATCCCATGCGAATCTTGGATCACTAACCATGAGAGGATCAAAACTAAATTATTGGATAAATGTAAAGGTCCTTGTTGGAATACTTATCCAAAACCACATTTGCGCTGAAATCGAAGGTCTTTTTCAGCCGATAAACTCTCTCCATAAGTCGACAAAATCCTAACCTATCATCATGTAAGAACAGTAAAAGGTTCACCATATAAATAGAACAACTGAACCAGAAGGCCATTACATTACTCAGCAGATGGTATTGTCAAATTGAAAAGACGGTAACCATTACTTTTCCCAAGCTGTACAAGCTCCTCTGCCTCTTTAACCTTTGACTCCTTACCCAATCCATCCACCACTCGCTGCAAGACTGCCGCATCAACAAGACGCTTCCTCCTAAATACATCATTAGAAAGCTCAAAGGCAAAGCCGAAATCGCCCTTCTCGCATACAAATGGAATTAACGTAACAAAAGTTGACTTCCCCGGTTTACAGCCGTCGTTCCACATCTCTCGATACCAATGCTTAGCTTCATCTAACTTGTCCTCGCTAACAAACCCTCTTATCAAAGAGCCAAAACTATAGACGTCGGGTTTAATACCGTTCATCTTCAGTTGCTCTAGTAATTCAACCGCGTCTTTTGTTCTCTTCTCCAATGCCAATCCATTCAATTTCGCATTATAACTCCTAACATCAGGAACAACATTCTTTTCCAGCATCAGGGCCCAAATCCTCTCTCCATTCTCAAACTGACCATTTCCATAAGATCCTTTCAAGAGTAAATTAAAAGTAAACAAATCAGGCTCCACACCTTTCTTCTCCATTTCATCAAGTAACGACAGTCCCGAATCCAGCGAACCCATATCGCAAAATGACTTAATAACAGTATTATAAGAAATCAAATCGGGTTCAATATTCAACTTCTCCGGCAATTCCCTGAACACCTGATCAACCTTATCAAACTTCATGGAATTACCATATGCAGACAAAAGAGAATTGAAAGACAAAACAGTCCTCTTGCAGTTTCTGTCGGGCATTTCGTCGAACACTTTCTGGGCATTATCAGCCATTCCATATCGACCGTAAAGACTTTTCAAACGGGCATTAAAACCTTCTTTCGAGATGTCCCTGTACTTCTTTTGTTCCTCCAGAATGTCTTCAATCCATCGAAAGCGTTGGGCAATTGCGAGGCGGCGGACGGTGGACTCATAAATGCCACTTTTTGTGCGGAAGCGTTCATTTTCGGACGCACGTTTGAACAGCTCAACAACACGCTTCAGCTTCCGCTCTTTGTTGATAACACTACAAAGCGATTTGGCACAAGCATCTTTGCCGATTTCAACAGCGGCAGAAGAGGCCGGGGGAACGGCAGCAGGTTGAGCAGATATGGAATACGCGCGACGGAATAAGCGAGAAAGCGAAGCCATTGCCATGGATTGATGAGTTTCGACGTTTTGGCTACCTGATATAATGGCTATAAGAAATGATTCCAAGTCTGATTGAGAAATGAGAGTTAATGACACTTAGGGTTTAGGGTTTAGCAGAAGCCACATACACTATGTTTTCAAGTTTCAGTATTTGGGGTTGGAGCACCGGTTCACGTAAATGAATGTACCTAATTAAATAAAACAGGTTAAAACGGATTAATTGGAACAGAATATCTTATCTTCAGTAGGTAATGATATGACCTAATTTTGGGATCTATGTTTTCAAGTTTCTGTATTTGATGATGATATGACCCAAATAATGCCCACACTTGACGGAATTGTCCTCACAGATTCTCTCCAATTTGAAAGTCGAGTTCCTCTTTTCCATCTTTCTATTTTCCAATCATACAAGAAAGGGGTTCACAACAAGAAGATTAGTACCATTTTCAACTTCATCTCCTGTTAGCTTGAAATACAATTTTATCAATATTTATTCCTTAAAATATTCATTATATATCTAAAACCTTATCATTAATAGTTAAAAGTGTAACTAATTTTAGTGGTTCACAATTTAATAGAAAAAGAAAATCAACTAACATCTCTGTTTCATCTAAATTTTCCAACCATGAGAAGAACTTAAGATCCGTAAAACAAATATAATGCTTTAACTATTGCTATTCAAAAGATATGTTAGAAAGGGCTTGTTTTTTATTTATTTATTTTTTTTACTTTTAATTTTTGTTTTTAAATTTAGTAAAAAGAATCGCTTTTGTTTTAATTTCTTCCACTTTTCAAAATTTATGAGAATTATTTTTATTCTCTATTTCTGTTTTTCTATAATATGATTTATCATCAACTAAATAAATATTATTTAAGTATTTAATATATTAATTATTAATAAGAATTATAAATTAATTAATTCAATATTACATTTAATTAATTATAATTATGAATTATTTTATTTTTATTTATTTTTGTAATGAAATTAAATAAAATTAATTTCATAATTATTAATAAATATCATTAAATTTAAAATATCTTCAAATTTTTGAAATAAATTTTTGATTTAATAATTGAAATTAATAAATTTTGTTTTAACATTTAAAATAAATTTTAATTTATAATAAATTTTAATATTAAAGTATTTATTTAAATAAACGATTAAAATAAATGTAATTAATTATAAATAATTTCTCTTTAAGTTTTATCTAATATGTTATTATCAATAATAAAAATATAACAATACTAATATTAACAACCAAATATGTTTTTACTTTTATTTGAAGGAAGAACACAAACTAAAACTAAAAATTACAATAAGAAAATAGAAATGAAACTAAACTGTTTAAGATCAATTTAATCCTAAAAGCAAGAAAGCTTGTCCAAGGTATGTGAATTTCAAGTAGGGATGGCAATGGATCGGGCTAGGCTTGGGGTGCTCCTAGCCCAACCTTGTCAGAACCGCTGGCCAGCCTATAACTCAGTCCAACAGCCATGGCCAGACCCCAGCCCATGGGCCACGGGCAGGTTGGCCTAGCCCCACTTTATGTTTTTTTAAAAAAATTATATCATTTTATACCTTTTTGTTGAGCTATAAGCCGGGATAGTCTCGACTCGTGGCCCTGTTAACCCAAATTGGGTTCCACAAGCCAAACTACATTTGTTAACTTTAATCTGAAGCTCACTGTCAATTTTTGAGTCAATTTCTTCTGGTTACTCTTTAGAGCTGCACTCAGAGATCTATTGGTACTTTTTTGCAAAGAAAGTATCTTTGATCAAGTTTGTGGTTCATATGAAAAGTTTAGGAGTAGTTTGTTGTGTTTCAAGATTTTGTTATTTCTATCATGCCATAGGCAATAGATGTAGCAACTTAAGCTAAGCTTGAAAAGAGTCGAGTATGCTACATTTAATCCCAATGTAGAGGTTACCCATTGCACTGATGATTGTCTAGTGGTCCAGTTCTAGCTAATGTTGCCAAGGGCCATTAACTAAGGGAAGTAGCCATATTTAGAGAAAAGACAAATGTGGCTCTCCAAAGCATTGTTACAAAGGCAAACATTATTTGGATGGCATATTATTAAAGTGAAGTTTCTCTCAGTTCTTGCGTTTGGTTTTAATCGCGAACCAGATCTAAAAGCTAGTTTTGGAGATGTATTTTCCATTATTTTTGTGTAATCTCCCTGCACAAATCCTTTATCTGTAGATTTCTAGGTTTTTTTTTCTCTTTCTTTGTTTTTGACCTCCAATGGTACGAGACTAACACTAAAGATAAAATGAATTTAAAATTGTTAATTGTTAATTGTTATGAAGGATGACATCATGTAGTAAAATAGATACAAAAATATTTTGGTTTAATTTTCTAAAAGTTAAAGATTATTTAAATTTTATAACATGATTAATGTTTAAAATATAATAAATTATCAATCATAATTCATACTTTATTATGAAACTTAATTATTTTCTTGTCTTTTCTTTCTAATCGATCATGAAATTAGCTTATCACAACCATTATAATTGCACATCTGCGTAGTCTCTGGCTTTATCCACATAACGTGTTAAGAGACCTCTACAAGTGGTGCAAAGAGGGTTAGGTAAAAAGTATTAGGTTCTTTAAAGCTAAAGTCTGTTTATAATAAAGTTTGGCCCTTTAGTAAATTAATCAAAATAAAAAATTTAAATTCAATTAAACTTTAACTAGAATTATAATTAATTTTCATTACATATCAATTAGGTCCAACTGAAATCGATAACCTTTCAACTATACATCAAATGTATTAGCAAGCGCATTAGTTCTAATTGAATGTATTGTCATGAGAATTTAACCATTTTAAACTTCATCTTACTCTCACTATTTATCTTAAGAACCATTCTCTTATAAGTATTCATTGAAATAAATTTTTTGTTCAACGTGTTTATAAGATTATACCCAATGTTTTAGGTATTTTATAATATTTTGTTGTCCAATTTAGTTATAACTTATTTGAGAATATATGTTTCAATTAAACACCACATCACAAAATCATTAACTTCTGCGCTTCCAAAGCCTTACCATTCTATATCTAACATGAAACCATGTTGATTGACTTAATTGGAACTATTGAATGAATTAGGCTTAGCTATAAAAAAAATAAATATTGCATTATACATTGTGTCATATTGTATTTTTCTCCTTAAATAAATCCATAGTATTATGGAATTTAGTTGATGAGATATTCGTTATAGATAACCAAAAAACTTAAATCTCATTATGTCTATCTTATGGAGATGTGTTAGTATTATCAATGCTTAACTTATACTTATATTTAAATAATTTGAATTTTAAAATTTAAAATCCATATTTTATTTAATATATATGATTATATCATATAATGTCATTAGTAATTATAATAAAATATAAGTATTATCTTTTTATGAATTGTTATTACATCCACCACATCACATTTATAAAATTTAATAATTCAATACCGTTATCATCTTCTCGCTAAGGTTGAATTGGTTATTCTTTAATCCAATAATTTTCACAAATTTCAAATGATTCACAATAAAAAAGGTACATATATTCATGCATATAACTTTATTATTCTTATTATGTTAATTAACTAATAGGGCATAAATGAGATTGTTGGTTATGTTATCTAACTTTATATTCATAAATTCATATGACTCACAATTAAAAAAAGATACATATATCCTTGTATGTAACTTTATTATTATTACTAATTTAATTGAACTAACATGGCATAAAAGATAATGTTGGTTACTAACTTTATATTCTTGCCATACCGTTAAGAATAAGTCACTCTTGATCCAACATATACAAACTACTTACATTAACTTAGATCAACTACTTTTAATCAAAAATCTATTTCTCATCATGCCTTAAACATTGTAATAATTGTAATAATTGTTGAACTAAGGGAGGTTCAAATTGATGTTTTGATGATTAAAAAACATAATTACTACTAATGAGTTTATTATTTTGATGAATCAATATAATAATAAAATGATGCTATAAAATTAAGAAGATAGGTTGTGAAGTTGATAAAGGGAAGTTAAAGTTTTAAACTAACAAATAATGATCAAACTATGAACAAAAGAAAATCAAGACTCATCAAGGTCATTTTATATTTTGTCTTATTATTTGTGATCTTACTTTTTTTAATTTGATGCTCTAAAAGGCTCAGTACAACATTTTATTTCACTTCATTGCATAAGTCTTTACATTCATTAAGTGACATTAAAGTTTTTAGTTTTAAAAGAAAAACTTCTTCATCTTTCAATCAAAATTTAGGGAACATTTGATAAGTGTTTAAATCATAATAGCATTAACTAAATTGGTTATGAGCATTTGAAGTAGTTAAAATCGTATTTTTAGGGTGATTGGTCAACCGATGTAAGTTAGAGTTGTTAAATTTAAAGTATCGAGAGTTTATTGCAACATTAATTGTTATATTGGTCAACCAATGTGCCATATT
>JANZXV010000002.1:27176510-27190294 GCA_027576455.1 Erythroxylum roigii
ACAAGTTTCATGAAGATCATTTTATCAAATTCTGCCTAAATCAAGCCAGAAAAATTTACAAAGATTTCAGCTCAAAAGGTCAACTCTACTACTATTCATCCCAAAAAGTCAAACTTTCTTAATTCTCCAAATTCTCATACTTTCACTATTTATTTATTACTTTTCAACTCCATTAAAGCAATTTATTCACCACAAATTCCTCATTTACTGTCAATTTACACTCCAAAATTTCAAGAAAAGTTCGGAGTCCAACAATACTTTACGCCATCTTTTACAAAATGGTATGTATTTTTCCTTCCCAAATGTATCGCATCTATATCAAACTGCCATGGTCTTCCCAACAGGATCTGACATGCATCTATTTCTACTACGTCACAGTAGTGCTCATCCTGATACTTTCTAATAGAGAAATTCACTTTACACCATTCTTTAATCAGAATTTGTCCAACCTCCTTGATCCACCCAATGCTATAAGGATCTGGATATAGCTTGGTAGCCAACTTTAACTTTTTCACAATAGATGCACTTATAATATTTTCTGACTCCCTCCATCAATGATTAACTCACACAAATTCCCTATCACCAAACACCTAGTACGATAGAGCTTATGTTTTTGCAAATCATCATGCTCCTTGCAGGATATCATCAGTCTTCTAACAACACACACATATGTCTCCTCATCCTCTTCTCCCTGCTATTCCCAACCATCTCCTTCGGGCTCACACATTTCCTCTTCCTCTTCATCTTCTTCTTGTTGTTGTTCCACCATGTTTACTGCTCTCCTTTTTGGACACTCATTAGATTTGTGTCCTAGCTTACTGCACCTGTAACACTTTGATGGAGCTAGTTTGGTATACGGATTGATGGGTTTGAAAGTTATTGGAGCTACTTTATTTAAGCTTCACCATTGGTGCTTCCCTTGCCAACACTACTCTTCGTAGGGGTTGTAGTAACCACCTCATTTCCTTTATCGCGCCTAAACTCTTCTCACCTATAGAGCGGTTAAACTCTCGTTGCTTCTCATTCAGTAAAGATTAAGCTTTCATAGCTAAATTTCTCGCATCTTGCACTGTCAGCACCATCAGGATTCTTATCTTCTCCCTTATATTCAATCTCAACCCGTTCAAGTAACGTGAGACTTGTTGAGGTTGAGATTCAGACAACTAGTTAGGGGCTGACAACCTCAAAAACTCTGTTATATACTCATAAGCGCTACGACCGCTTTGATGATACTGCTGCTATGCGTCAAAAATATATTGCTCATAATTTGGTGGTAAGACTCTCCCTCTAAGCAAATGCTTCATCTTCCTCCACGATGAAACCATATTCTGCCCTCGCAACTGCTCCCACCATACGGAAGCTCCCCCTTTTAGACGGTAGGCCACCAACTTCACTTTCTTATTCTTTGCAATCTCCGTATAATCGAAGAATCTCTCTACCTCCGCTAATCAATCAAGAAAGCCTTCAATATCCAGATCTTCCCTAAAAGATGGGATATCTACCTTAAGTTTATATTCATAATCTCTTCTTTGTCTTGGCTGGATGACTTCTTCCTCCTCACTGGAACTATTTTCATGATTTCAAGACAAGAGATTTTGAATCTGAGGATGCCTTGCAAGGTCACCTTCCCTAAAAAATGGTTCCTCAATTCTTCTTGTGTTGTCTCCTCGCAATAATGCTTGCAACTGATCCTAAATCAACGTCAACTGTCGTTCCATATTACGAATTGACTCCCAAACTTCGAGTAACCCACGAACATCGTTGTTGGTGTTAGCCATTCTCAGACAAACAAACCTTGGGTTTTCAAGGCTTTGATACCACTTGATATAGCATGGAAATGCAGTATTCTAATCCAATAGTACAGAAAATGCAAATCTAATTCAAGACCTACAAAGAACTCAAAAGGTAGATAAAAACCTTAAGAGAAATAGAGTAATTTGATTGAAAATAGGCAAAAGGTTCTTCTGCAATAGAATAAAGAAGTATTTATATGAGTTATAATGAGCCAGAACCTAATAACAAGGATAAAAACATCATTGTATTATTAATAAAAGTAAAACACAATAAATAAATAAACAGACTTCCTAATCTAAAACTCTGCGTCAAAAAAGAAATTGACATTATTTAGATGGACATTGCTTTATTAATCAAAAAGAAAGAAATTGAAAGTTGATGTTGATGAATATTATTATAGTACTTATTGTGATTGTTTTAAAAATAATTATGAACTATGTGTTAGGCATACTAGTGATAGCTATTGAAACATTGGTAATTAAAGAGAAAATCAACAATATAAAATTGAATATTACTTTATTGGTTAAATATAAAATTGACTTAAGATTATGCTAACAAATATTGTTATGGTAGTTTCTGTGATTGCTTTGAAAACAATTGTGAATTGTTTTTCATTTTTAATATTCCTAGTTAGCGTTTCTTCTTTAAGTATTCATTCTTAAGCCTCTCTTTTTTTTTCATTCTCAGTTGGGTCTTCTTATTTCTAGGATGTCATCAAAATTGTTTCAATCATCTTATTATTTATTTTTCTTTATATTGTATTATTATATACATACATATATAAATAAATAAAGGAAACAATAAAGTAAAATAAGTTAAGAAAAATGTGTATAAATTAGTGTTTCTTTAGGAACATTATAAGTATGCCTTCTAAAGATGGTTTAACATCTAAGGAAGAGAAGGAAAATGTGATCTTTCTTTCTTAGGAAATTAAATAATAATTTAAGAAGATCAAGGCAACATATAATGATGTGAGAGAGTCGAAAATTCAAATTCATGAAAAGAAAAAATTGAGGGCAAAAGTTCTAAAGGATAAGGTTCAAATAGAAAAAAGGGAGAAAAAAGTTTCAAAAGAAGAGGAGTGAGTGTCATAAGAAATAAAAACAAGCAAGTGACCTTATATACAAAGGGAATAAATATATTA
Organism: Erythroxylum roigii; assembly: GCA_027576455.1. NCBI lineage: Eukaryota > Viridiplantae > Streptophyta > Magnoliopsida > Malpighiales > Erythroxylaceae > Erythroxylum > Erythroxylum roigii. The sequence goes on from JANZXV010000002.1 coordinate 27,179,449, forward strand.
AGAGTACTTGCAATGCTAATGAATTTAATTTTGATTGTTTGCTTATTGTTGTGTCTAGTTTCTATTGCTTTTAATTGCCTTCATATCTTGACTTTGGTTATAAATCCTTGTGTTTTGATCCAAATGTGAGATAAATTAAGTGGAAATTGTGAAAATATTGCATGAATTTTAATTGAATTATTTTGTAAATTTTGCATAAAAAAAGAAAAAAAGACAAAAGTGGTGACTTAACTTGGTGTTAGTCATAGTGGTGACTTAACTTCTCACTACCGTGACAAGCGCCAAAGTGCTAGTCATATTGTGTGTTTTTCTTTTCCATTTAATAGTTAAAGATGCATGATCATGAAATAAACTCGATCGGGACTAGAAATACATAATATGAGTGAATAGTATACTTGCATGCTTAGGATGATTGACTTGGATTTTGATTAAAAGGACATTAGCTTTTTGTGATAGATGAATGACACCTTCTTTAGTAAGAATTTATGCCTTTTTGAAATATTAAACACCAAATTCAAGTATTCTTTGTTGAGAGTGTTATTTCATGATTACAAAACTTTAGAACTTACTTGCAAATAATAGTTAAGATCATATAATCTTATGCAAACATTGAGATGATGAAGCCAATTACGATTTACCCATTTTGTGTAAAAAGCCACCATAACGTTACCCTTAAAGAACCCCCTTTGAGCTTAACATGAAACCTTTCCTTTTTTAAAAATACAAAATATGAGCCTTAACCTTAATTATTTATCCTCTTTGTTATACCTATCATAAGCTAAGTCGAGCATTTGAATGGGTATGAATTGGTTTAGGAAATAATTGCTTTAATAAGTGTGGGGGAATCATAGGATATAGTTGGCTATTGAGTTAGGAATGGGTATGGTTGTAGCAACTTTTATCTCTCTTCTACATTGTTTGACTTCTAAACTTGATCTTATTTTAAATAAATAAAAATGAAAAGGGGAAAAAAGAAAAAAAGAAAAAGAAAAGAAAACGAAGGAAGAGAAGATAACCAAAAATGAAAAGAAAGAGGAGAAATATGAAAAAGCGAGTGCTAATTTTGTTAACTTGAAAGGAAATAATTGTGTGTTTTATGCTTCATTGTTTATATTACTTTAAATGCTCAATTTTTTTGTGATTTTAAATTGTGATTTTTCTTTTTCCAACCCTTAGCCTGACCCTATTACAACCAAAATAAAGACCTTCGGATTGATGTTTATGTTGGATATGAGTAGTGGAGATTGGATTAGTAAGCAAGCCTATGGTTGATACCTTACATGAAATGAATAATGAGTAAATATATCGTACCTTTGAATGCTTAAGAGGGTGGAGGGTGGAGTGAGTGTCTATCACGCTTGTTGATGGTTCTTTGAATTGAAGTACTTGTTGATTTTGGCTAAGTATGTGGAGAATAGTTTGTTCATGGAGTACTATGAGTTTCAAGTTCTCAAGTTGTGTTTATTCAAATGATCGTTGACATCTTTCACCATTATTTGAGAAAATAGTTGTTTTCATTATTTGTTCTGGTATAGTCTAGTGTTCTTTATATTGCTTGAGGAAAAGCATAGTTTAAATTTAGGGGAATTGTTGTGTCTAATTTTATTGGAATTTGCTTACATTCATATCTTGATTTTGGTTATAAATTCTTGTGCTTTTAATCCAAATTTGAGATTAATTGAGTGAAAATGGTGTGAATATTGCATGAACGTTAATTGGATTGTCTTGTGAACGTTGCATGGAAATTAGAAAAATTATGCATGAAAGAATGAATTTGGACATAAACTATGCATGTAACATAAACTAATTAAAAACAATCATGTAAATTGAGCATGACTATGTAATTCACAGGTGTGACAATGGGATTGACACTCATAACTCCAATGTCATGGGTGTGACAATGGTAGTCACACCCATGACAACTTATTCTGCATTCATTTTTAAATCCGATATGTATAGGTTTTGATGGCGTAAAAACCCTAAACCTAGATTATGTTATAAATAGAAAAGGGAAAGTTGGCTAGAGGAGGTGGACATTTTTTTTTCTGGGATAGAAACAAACAGAGAGAAAGGAGGTAAAGAAAAGAGAGAAAATAGAGAAGAGTCAGGTGAAGAAGAAGAACAGCAGAGAGGTGAAAGCAATGTGAGCATTCGATCATCTGGGTGAGGATCAACCAGAAGCAGAAGGCAAGAGCCAATGTAGAAAGCTTGAGAGTGGCAGGAGACCACCGCAACTCCCTCATCCAAATACTTTGTTTGCTCATTATGTTCTTTATTTGTTGTATTATTTCTCTATTGCTTTACTGGACTCACTACTCTATTATCCTTTCATAGTTCATTTTGGTTATTCACTCGGTTTATTGGTTTAATACTTCTCTTATACTGACAATGACAAGATTGAAGTATATGAAGATGTTGAATTTGGTTTATTCCATGATGGGCTGATTCTTTTCTTAAGAATTAATGTAGCTAGTTTAGTTGATTATGCATGATGAATGGATTGTTTTATTATCTTATTAATTACTATAGTTTCTGAGTTTATTGGATGTAATAACATGATCAAACTTTTACATCATTTTGGTATTAAATGAAGGATTGAGAGAAGAAGTTTAATATAGAATAAAAAACTATAGACGCTTAAGTTATGAATTAGAAATACATTAACTTAAGTGGGAAAGTATTAGTTGGGTTTAATAATTAATTTGGATGATAAACTTATCGAATACGAAAGTTAGATTAGTTTGTTGTTTAAATTGATTCTAAAATCTAGCTGTTAATTTTAGTAAGACAATTATCCAATCATTTCCCCTTAGTCATGCATAGGAGATTAAATTAGTGAAACTAATTCTCAAGAGTTTCTACATTGATTAATCAATTCATTTTTGTTTTCAGTTAAATCAGTTCATTTTTAGTCTAATTGCGTAATTTTCTTTAAAGCCTTTACTTAACAAATTGGGACAAAATGTTTAAGATTGCATTTGTTTTTATTTTTATTTAAGATTAATTTGAGTAGAGCAATTTCACCTCCGTGGGAGATGACCCTGGGTAATCAACTATAACTACCTCGTATACTTACGAGTAAGATAACCTAGGTATTTTTAGAACTTATTTTAACACAACAATGTTGCCATTACCTAAGTTGTGTGCCAAACTTAAGATGGAAGCGTGACAATTGATGAGATAATAATCATCCCCTTCTATAGTTTTGATTTCTTATTCCTATTATTGCTTTAGGATTGTTGTATTTTTCTTCCATAATGTAATGCGCATAGTATATTAACATAAACTAGGATTCTCAGTGGACATCTTTTATCTCTAACAAGACAATCTACTTATGTAAAATCCAAACACAAAGCCCAACAATATGTATTCTGGGTGAATGTTATGGTTCTTCTTATTATTGGGTAAGGTTACGTTCCTTTTGTAACAATCCATGTTTTATGTTTCCTTTTGAAGAAACTCAAATGTCTCCTTTGTTAATGCATAACGCAGTTTGAATCTAAAAGTGGTGGTGTTGTTTAAAGGAGAGAATGGAAAAAAGCACTGCAGTTGGCTCCACTACTTGAGTTATGTGCCAACCTCAAGCTGGAAGTGTGACAACCGATGAGTTAATGATCATTCATTTCTTTAGTTTGAACTTCTTAATCCTATAATTTTTCTAGGATTGTTGTATGTTTCTTCCATAATGTAACATGCACAATATATCAACATAAACTAGGATTCTCAGTGGACATCTTCCATCCTTAACAAGGCATGCAGTCACTATGTGTCATATAGCTTTATTAATTTTTCACATAATAGGAAAAATCAAACTGCTAAAATACACTTTTTCATTTTCTATTAATAAACGAATGTAGTAATAAAATTGTAATCCGCTTCTATTTTATTTTCAATGATAATTTAATTCTACTATAGATTACATATTTTAAGTAAATCATTTATAAATCAATGATTTAATATCCAAAGTTTCTAGTTAGAAATGCTTGTAAAATTACAAATATGTTAATATATATTGTAATAAAATAATTAATATAAGTGTATAATTAAAAAATTGAAAAAAGATAATAAAATAAAATAATTAATATAAGTGTATAATTAAAAATTGAAAACAAGATAATAAAACCAAACATACTTTCCAATTTTTATATTAGAAATCTCAACTGAACATTAGGTTTTTTTCCCCTAAATTATTAAATTATTAAGTGGAAAAATCTAACACATTATAATTATTTTCGTAAGAAATTGAAAATTTGAATCTTTTAGCTTCAATTTTGTTTAAGGTCAAACTAGTATTGAAAAATTAAAATTAAGTCATCTTTGAGAATTCTTTTTAACATTGACCCTTACATTTATCTGTTGAAAACATATTCACTTTAAAAGCTAGTCTGCATCCTCCGCTTTCAAATATTTACGCACCTTTTAGCACATGTCAACTTTAATTTGAAAAAAAAGTACCAAAATGCAAAATTCACTTCTCAAAGTGAAGGAGGCTATCTTTCATCTCTGATCTTCGAATCCCATCTTCCTTATCCTCCCAACATTGTCGGATACAGCTCCTGCGTTTCAAGTCCAGTCCAAATCAATTACAATGTTTATTAAATTAACAAGAAGATCAAACCACAATTCATATTCTGGGTCCTTCCCAGGAACCCAGTTCACATTTGCGCAATAATTGAAATTTTATGTTGAAATCTCAACATAAAGAAACACCTTGTAGGATAAAGAAAAGGACTTTCTCTGGTCCATCAAATAGATCAATAAGGGTATCAAAAGTAAAAGAAGGATGTTCAATGAACTACTGAAAAAGTTTTGATCTTTGAATCAAAAATAGAAAATATCAAAAGAAAACAAGGAGCAATCGAGAGCCTTTACATATATTGAGAAACTAGATGACAAAGGAAGGTTAGTACCTTGCGACTTGCAAACAGGAGGATCTTCAAAGAGAGAAAGGGATAGCTCCTTATGAGCAAGGCCAATATCAAACAAGATCAAACCCGATGAAGGGTCACAAACAATTATCCCTTTAACAGGAAGCCAAAGGAAAAGTTCTTCCTGGGTAAGACCCTCCAATCCAACAAGTCCGCCATAGCTAAGATTAGCTTTAACCACGTTGTCAAAGTACACTCTGGTGCCAAACTCGGCCATGCAAGGACCTTCCAAATGAACCTCCAAGTGACCACTCTGGTCATCAAGGCTGTACGAATTTACATTGCTGGGAAAGATACCAGGTGGCAGGCCTCGGCTTTTGAGGAGGCTTTGTATGGAGGAGGAGGCGGTGCTGACGGTGGCAGAGGAAAGGCGGAGAAGAAGAAGAAGAAGAAGAAAAGGAGAGAGAACGAGGAAAGATTTTGGGTTGAGAAACATTGTCGATGAAATTTTTTGATTAGCAAGCTAGGCAGAGACAGAAAAAGGGTGGGAGAGTTCCCGGGGCAACTGAAGGTGTGAGGGACCTAAATTATTATTATTCATACAATAAAAAGAACTTTTCTGAATCTGACGTCCCAGCAAACGGCCGGGGCCAGCTGGACAGAAGAAAGTACTAAAGGAGAAAGCTTGAGAGAGCCTACAGCATGACCATTTCTTGACAATGTGAATTGAGTTTAAATTTCAATGAGTTATATCTAATTTAACAAATGACATTTTTCTTATTGTTTATTTACATTATAAATTATAATATTATGTCAAGAACTCCATCATCTAAACTAATTATCCACTTTCTATAGCAAATATGTACCGTTTTAGAGTTAGGATGTACTTATATTAATCCTTAAAAATTAAAAAAAATGTTAAAAAAAGAAGCCATAATTAAATTAAAAATTAAAATGAAAATGAAAATAAGATACCCTAAGTATTCAAAAGACAAAAAAGATGAACTTTAATGAAATGACAATTTTTAATCAATGATGCTAATAAGCACAGTTTTAACATGATGATGGGATCAAAATAATTGCTTTCTTTTATAAAGAGATCCTCTGTTCCATAAACTTATTTCAACTCTATTTTATTAATTTTTATTTATATAGGTTAGAAATTAATAGCACACCTTTGAAATAGGCTCCATGGCACAGCACAGGTGATCTCTTGCCCTTCCTTTACTACTTTTCTGCCTTCGCTAAAGACAATGTCGTTTTGATATCTAAGTCAGATTTTCTGTTTAATTTTATAGTATTTTATTCTATCCAATAAATCTCAGTCATTTATTTATGTGAATTTTACATAAGTCCCGCATAAATAAATAACCACAATTTATTAGACAAAATAACACAATATAAAATTGGGCAAAAAATCTTTCCTATTTTGATATTGATCGGGAAATGCAAAATGTAGGCTTCTTTTTTACCTGACCCTAAGCTGCATTTCCTGCCTTTTTCTTTTCTAAATTTTATTTTAATTACAAAATGACATGATTACAAAATATTTAGACAAGTCGATATCTACAGCTACCGAAGTTACTTCACTATTGGATACCATAAGAAGTCTTTAGAATTTGACAATGTCAAACTGATAAGACAAATACAACTGTAGATATTCAGTGCCAGAAACTGATGATGCTCCTGGTAATGACTTAACTGTACATAGCATTCCCATACCAATCAGTGTTTCCATCATCATCTTTTATTTCCTCGTATGGATTTGAGCTTCCGAAAAGATAATCAGCACTTCCCTTCCATGGATTAACATATTTTCCACAGTTACCAGCATCATCTGATCCTCTTCTTCCATAACGTGCCAGACAAGGCCAGTATCCGAATAGACTTTCACAAATGTCCATGGCTTCCAGGCCATACCCTGATGGGAACTGATGATCCACTTGCTTCTCATACTCACTCTTCCCAGAAGGATACGAGTCGCAAACGTCGTTTTCTTCTCCAATTTCACCGTGCTTGCCTAAAGTCTTCTCCTCGGAATCATCATCAATAACATTGCTGAGTTCACGAGGCTTCCTCTCTGTCTGTGGCTGTTCAGTGACCTCCTCATTAGCTCTCTCTTCTCCCAAAGAGTCTGTAACTGATCCCAAGTAGAGACCATTTTGGGCCGATGTAGAGCGAGGGTAGCAAATTTCATCTGAAGGAGGAAGAGGTTTGCCGTAGGTCTGAGCAGGATCATACCCACCACCATAAGGAGTTGGGTCGTATTCATCGAACTCAGGCTCACCAAACTCCGAGACTGAATAGGAGACAACAAACCCAGTCTCTTGAGGATAATCAAGAATTTGGTTGAGCACAATATTCTTGGGCTCGCTCAAAGTCGAAAAAGAGTATTCAATTCTGGAGTAAGTTGAAGCAGGATCACAATCAGAAAAGGTAGGAGATTGATAATCGTAGGCAATTTGATGCTCGTTGAAGTTGTAGTCCCAGTAAGACACGCGATCTTCAACCGGCGTATAGTAGCAAGTATCGTAGTAGAGTTTGGAAGAGTAAGATGCACCATAATCATGCCCATAATAGCTGGAGTCGTAGTACGCCATTGGAAATCAATCTGATCTGCCTACTCCTAATAACCCCCTTCAAGAATTATAATTAACAATAACATCGAAGCCGCTTCAGATCTGGATAAATACATGTATGCACAAGGCTTAAATCGCACGCCAAAGAGTTCTTATCCGATGGGACAGATACATGTGGTAGCCAACTTCCAGCTGAGCCCACCGGTTCCTTGAGCTAACACATGGCATTGTGAGCAGCAGTACGATTGGGATAATTTCAAGGAACTAACAAGCGTAGTAGTGTGACCGTATTGGAGATAAGAAGCATGTGCGTGTGCCCTTTTAGTCCTTGAAAACGACAAGCATTTCAAAGGCTGAATGATTGAGATCGTTGTGATTTCCAAGAGCTTCAGAAGATATGCCAAGCAAGTGTGACAAAAAAGAAATCACTACACACACAGCTTAAGGGAGTGCTCACAATAGCAACTTTTTTTTTAATAAGCACATAAATTTTTTTAAGAATTAAAAAAATGTCATTGTTTGAAAAAAAATGTCAGTACTAATAATATGATATATTATTATTATTAGTACTAACAGATTGAGTTATACATTAGGTATATCTTCATCCTTTTTTACTTAATTATGTGGCGTGCTGGTTTTTTTACTTATTCATTTTTGTTCTGTGTCCTGCATTATTATTTTGTATGCCACATCTGCATGTGGGTCTTCTGGAAACAGCTTCTCTATTATATAAGGATAAGGCTACATACTATATGACCTCTTTATACCCCGTTTCACTACAAGATTTCAAATGCGATGATGATAATGATAATGATTTCATTGTTTGAAAAACGTAGGCCACACACATGGCAATATACAATTACACCCTTAAGTACGAGATAGATAATAGTTCACACGTGTTTCTATCTAAGTTCTTCCAATTGATGCATTTTCTCCAAAAGTTTCTGTTGTCATCCTGGGATTGTATAACTCCATTGTTGCATGCTCATGATCATGTTAGACTTCAGCATATATGTCTTCTTATCTCTGTTTAATTTCCTTCGAGGAATGTGTTGTGATGTGTCAATCTTCTACAGTAGTTGCCCAAGACCATGTACAATGCATGATGAAGGTCTAAGTACATTCCAGTTCTTCTATTAGATCAATTAATGTGCCAGTTAATCATCATTGCATATGATAGTTGCATTTTGTGATTGAATAGATAAATATGCTCTCAGATTTTGTTGCAAAATTTACTGCAAAATTGTTGTCTTGGGCCCTATCCTTGAACATACGATTATTTCTCTCCTCCCATAAGATGTGAACTAAATAGGAGAGAGCTAAATAAAAACATAAGTTGCTGACTTATTTGTTTGGTTATTGTTAGCACTCTATTGGATTATCTCTTTCCAATTGTTTGGTGGCTCAACAATCTGACATCCTCTTAACATCATCTTCAATGGCTCAACGTACTCGCATTGAAAGAAAATGTGAGAGATGCTTTCTTGCATAGAATGCATCTATTAGGTATCATTGTAATTTTGTTGAGTCTGTCTAGTGTTGGGAGTCTATCGCTGATATCTTTCCCTAAGATAGTGGAGGCTCTAGGAAAGGGATACTTGCACCACACTACCTTGTACCAAGTTATGGTTGGATATGTGCCAATATAGAATCTTCTACATGATCGATTAGTAAGCTTCCCATAACCGGATTGCTTCCAGACATTTCAGTCAGTCTTATACTTGTTTAGAAATGTGTTTTGAATCTCTTCCTTGATTTGTGATGAGTGATCATATTGTCGATCTTACTTTTATGAGAGAAATCTTCATCTATGATAATACTGGTCTTTGGATATTCCTTGACAGGGATAAATCCTATACATTCATAAGCAGACCAACGGAGGTCCAATTGTTCTCCCAAAAGAAAGTATTCTTTCCATTCCCAACTTCTTTTCCCATCAGTGGCATTATAACTTCTCTAATTTTGATGATGCTCTCCATTGTAATTGAAGCATATTCTTTGAGTTTAAAACTCCTAATACTATTGCATTTGTTATAGTATTCATAAGTCCGTTTTGACCGTAATGATTGTTTTGTTGGTTTATACCCGATAGTTAGTTGATTGGTTATAGTTTACTGACAAAATAATTTAACGACATTCTTTATCTTGTACATATTTAGATGTTTATAATAAAGTCTATGAGATGATTATACATTGTAAATGAAATTATAATAAGATTATAATTATGATATTCGTATTGTATTTATGTATTATCTCTAAATTATTCTTAGTAATTGTTTCATTAAGACTGGTCATTAATAAAACATAAAAAGGCTAGCACATATTATGTTTTTCCTTATGAAGGAATTGGTCGATCTCATAAACTAAAATATGAAGATATTTAAACAAACGTATGAGTGCTTGTTAGAGAACAAGTTCACTAAACTAACCTGATATGATAAATCCATTTAGAACATTATTTGTATGTCTGTGAAAATTTTCATTATAATGATTGATAAGTGATCATTTGACTTGAAGTCTCCAAGGTTATCTTGTATAGGAATTGCTATGTTTTAATACTACTTATGATCTATTCTTAAAGTAATTAAAGAGAATGTTCTGTTGTTCTAGATTAATATTGATTCAGGAAATCCTAGGCCAAGGTAGAATGACGTTTTGTAAATAGTTTACAAATGCCATTAATTGAATCAATAGCTAATGTCAAAGGAATAATATGATTGGACTCAAAATATAGACATTAATTCCATGCTCTATGTCTAATTGAAACATTATATAATGAAAGGATTGAATTAAACAAAAAAATCATGCACAAAAAGCTTAGTCAAAACTGAAGTAAATCACTTGTTAATATAGAAATCACGTATACTATGTAGAAAACACAAGAAGGGGGTTGAATTGTGTAATCTTTTAAAAAATATTAATTTTTTGAGATTTCTTGAATTTCTTTACAAAAGTCAGATGATCATAAAAACACTTTACTAAAGTTGATAAGTAATGCAATCGCAAGTATTATTATCTACTCGTCTAACAATAAGAAAATTAAAAGATAAAGGTTAGAGAATAGACGCCACAACTTAATACTAGTTCATCACAAAACTTGGGCTACGTCCAGCCCTTAGAGTTTGTCTGAGATATCACTATACTTTTCAACTTTACAAGTATTCTTTCTACACTTGTAGAGCCTCTTTAGGTCTCTCTCACAAAGTATTCTTTATTTGCTATTGTTAGGCCTTGTCCTATTTTGCTTAAATTGCTTATTTGATTATTGTGTTTGGATTTGTTTAATTGAATTATCATGTTTGAATTTTGGTTTGAAAATTTTGTTTAGAATTTGTTTTGATTTGGATTTGAGAGAAGGATAGAATTTAAGTTAGATTTAAGTGTTAGGTGAAGTTAGAA
>JANZXV010000002.1:27211830-27225446 GCA_027576455.1 Erythroxylum roigii
CAACAATTGCTTAAGATTGCATGAATAAATCTCAAGATCACTCCTCTCAACTTCTAGAACTCTTCTAGACCCTTGGTCTTTCTATTGAGTGTGTCTTATGGCTAAAAAATTTGTGTGTATATGTACCACCTGTCATTAAGTCTGTCACGATCCTAGCCTATAAGCCACGATCGTGGCTTGCTTAATTGACAGCCATGCACACTTTCCTTTTTCATCCAATCTTTTATGAGTGTGACTCTTAGATTCCCAATAATTTTAGCTACTTGAATTAACTCTTAATTCGAGCAAATCATGAAGGGGTTTTATGATGCCAATTTACCATAATGTAAGTAGATTAACACTCAAACTCTTCGATAGTTAATTATCTGACTTACGAACCTTTCCATAGTCAACTACTATGCAATTTATCCCTTTAAAATCTTGTACCCCACTTGGTTTGGATTATAGGTTATGTGTCAACTTCCACTAGACTGACTATGTTAAATCTAGTTTAAGTGATATTAGTTCTTATCTTGGTGATCTCATTACTCTATGTGTCATTAAAGACTCTCTTCATGACACATAATTGCTCTGGCTAGAGACTCCCGAGTAATGACCCCAATAAGAGGTTGTGGGTATCATCTCCTTCTATTAGGAGTGGTGAATCCTTTATTGGTTACTTAGTTACCTTCGAATACTAATAGTTGTACCCAATCACCACCCTATGAGCAACCTCATCTTGAGACAATAAGGAATAGTGTCAAAGCACAAGATTAGTATCCAAGATATCCTTGAGTACCTCAAATCTAAGGATATTTGCACCATTGTTATGATAAGATTAATCACTGACATTTGATAGATCATCCATTTGATAATCTCATAGTGGTTCATCCGATTTACTTACTACTCTTAGTAAGCATCTACATGTTAACTCTAAACATCTGATGCTTATAGTTTATGAGATCCACTGCTTGATCAAATCAAGGAGCATAACATGTGTTAGTCTATTCGGATTAACAACGTCCTGTCTCATTAATCCTATAACTAGGGATAATTTAGATACTAACATAATTGTACATGATAGGAATCTCATTATCATGATCTCATCATGATTTCCTCCATGCTATGTTTTGTATCATGGACTTCATTAATTCAATTTAAGAACGACATCAATTCATAAATAGATGAACATCAAATTAATGAAAATTATCTTTCTCTTTATTAATCAAAATAAAGTTTGTTCTAAAGGTGATTGCCTTTAGAGCACTACTTTAACACATTTGATCGCTTCTTTAGCGTCATTGATTAAAGAGTGTTTGTTAGATCCCATTTCTTGATGAAATTTAGGATGTGATCCATATATGGGTTTAAAAGAACTAGTTTGAATCTTGTTCACCCTCTAAGGATGCTCTCATTTTTTAGATGATATATAGTCTTGTTTCTTTTAGTAGATCTTTTATTATGTTTCTCTTTAGTTTGCAGTGCATATTACTCTCCACGTATGAGGTGTTATTTATGATTCAAGGGCAGATTTGCGTGATATAAAATAACTTATCTTCCTCCAAATTGATTTACCTTCTAACATGATCTTATACTTTCTCAAAGGTGTATTACCTATCTTTTTGAAGGGATCTCTATAAGGGATTATGCTTTCTAAAAAATGATGGCTATAATGGAGGTGTTGAAAATTAGTATTTGCATAAATTCCATATGAAATAATTTGGAATAATCTCAAAAAGTTTCACCAACTTTTTTTGTTATTTTAAACAAAATCACTAAGTCATGAGGTTTGTGTTAGTTACTAAGAAAGTGAGTCTTGAATTAATTCTTTAATTACCTAAAGCTAACTATTGAACTTGTACGAAGTGCTTGATATTGGTCTCTTGTTAGGCTTGCCATAGAAGATATGAAATCTTAGACACTTTATTGCATCTAATGCTATGTATAGGTCTATTATTTTTCCTGACCATATGGAGTATGCCTTTGATGAAAGGGATGTCAAAATCAATAAATAGGCTCTTAGTTTTGTTTTTGCAACATGTAGGATGAAGCAAGTCCATGATGATGTGTTGTGGATTAGACTATAGCATTGTTCAGATTTACAAACCTTTTTCAACATGAGGTTCGTTATGGTATGCTTTGTCTTATATCGATGTTATATGTTGTTACTATAGAGGATGTTCAGATCTAACCTTATAGATTTTCATAGGTGCGGGTCTAGATTAAAGAGATGTGATTATGACCAATAATTATTGTTAAATGTTCTTAATTATTGATGGGAGGCTTGCATACTTGAAGTGTTAAAGCATTTATGATGAGGAAGGAGGCAGGTTTGAAGGCCATTATGAAGGAGAAATAGGAGGTGTTATACTTATTATTAAGAGTGTGAAATGTTTGTGATCTCTAATTGCACGCTTGTTAAGATCATAAACCATGGCCTATAATTAACACTAAATGATAAATATACATTTTTTTAAGTATTTGGATTCTTTGGGGCTTGATAATTTATTATCAGATTTAACATTCTCTTCTGGTAGACTTGCAAAATCTAACATCAGTATAATTTTTAGTATATAGTTTTTGATGATCAAATGAGTGAGAAATAAAGAAAAAGTTATAATTTAGTGAGATAAGAATATAGGTGAAAAAGTCACCCCATGCTTAGAATTATTAATTACTTTTATAGTAATTTCTGAGTTTGTAAAATTGTAACCCTTATCTCAGTCTTGTATAATGTTTGGAGATTTTTGACCTAATGAACTTTTTGTTAGACTTGAGCCTTTGGATATATTTTCATAGATATGTATGTATATACTACTAGAATATCAATAATGAGTATAACAAGATCTAATTTCATATCTCGAATGATGAAATGTAGTTTCTATTTTGTTATATTGCCTTAATGTTTACCTTGGAAAAGTAAAGTTTATTTCACTTATTCCAAGTAGGATGCAATTTTTAGGAGTTAATGAACAATCACTAAATTTTCTAAGCTACTTAGAAATTTTCATGTTTGTAATGGTTTATTTAGACATAATTAGATATATATTTGATTTACATAATCAAAAACTCATAAATATTATTCTACAAAAATATAGCTTTAAAGGAACTTTAATATGATGCATAATAAAATTTATTTCTAGTTTGATAATAAATAAAAAGAAATAAAATAACAAACTAAAATAGAGATTCAACATACCATGTAGAAAACTTCTTTATCTAGTGTATAAAATAAAGTTTGTAACTTGTAAATAATATCACATGAATACTTATTTATGAATTAAAAGCTAATCCCTTTACTATTTAGAGTAAAATAATAACTATAAGACTATACAAATATGTAGTAAAACAAAAGGGTAGCCTCCCAACTTTTTATTTTTCAAAAGACTATATCACCGTCTTTCGAGTCAAACATCAATAGTGAGGGAAAAACTGCAATTCTTACAGTCAATATTTTGTTACGTTTATAAGTCTTGTCTTTCTTATGTATAGTCTTTAATCTAACTATTAGTTTTGCTTTTGTAGCTGGTCGATTAGTTGTAATTTAATGTATGACATTATTCCTCTAATTAACAACGGAACTCTTTATGTTTATATATTTTTGTTAATTATATTTTATACTTAATATTAAAGGTAAAATCTGTAGAATAACTACCATGCAATTCAAATTTTAATAAGATCATAATTGTGAGATTCAATTTATATTCTTAAAATTTGACTTAAGAGATCAATTATAAGACATTCAATCAAATTAAGATTAAATTATAATTATAAGTAAGTTATATTTTGATTATAACTAGAAGTTTAATTTTAATTTAAAAACTTTAAAGTCTTTTTGTATAAATAAGAAAAGATATTGAGAAATTAACACTTTTGTCTTTTCTTTTTATCTTTAATGTTGAATTCTCTTTTTCTGTTTTATTAAAGGCTGGACATGTATGTATAGTTTATGGTTGATAGTTTTTGAAAAACATTTTACATGATTCTAAATTAAGTATGTTTCAATTATTTTATTTTTATTCAAAATTTTAAATTATTCAATTAAAGAAATACCTTAAGAACTTGTAAAAAAAAATATTGCCACAATCATGACTTAATCGCAATTGATTTTCCAACATTAACTTCCCTCCCCAGTCAATAACCATATGATATCGAGAGTTTGGATTACGTACATATGTGCGGTTAATTTTTTCAAATGCTAGAGATCGATAATACTTCACGTATAATGATATAAAAGTAAGATAGATAGAGCTTTATAAGTAGACAAGTGGTTTTTCCATTTTGGTGCATCCAATTGGCTGGATAGTGTATTTAAGAACATATTTCAGTTATATTCAGTTGGCTTTCCAATTGACTGGTGATGACTTTCACTTGCTATGGATAAGATTATAAGAAACTTATATAAACCTGTTACTCTGCACCCTGCTTTCTCCGCAAATTATACATATACATGGAACCCAAGGCTCAAAGTCATACTGATTTTCTGGTTTATTTGGAATATTATAGTCAGCAACAAGCCTGATTTGTCATTTCACCATCATTAACATCATCATAGACCAAACTGAACCCTCTTGTCATCTCCTTAATTATTAAAATTAAGATGGTAAAGTATATCCTTCATACTCAAGTAAATCACAGTTCACAGGCTTGGAAGAGGATGATGGACACTGCTGTATAATAATAGTTTAGTTAAGTGAAACTGAGGAGAGAGCTCAGCTCCTGTCAATTAAATTACATTAAAATTCCAGTAAGTTAAAAAGACTAAAGCGATGACGACAAACACAGGAAAAATTCGATTCAAAGTGCCTCCTCTCATCTGTCCAATCATCTCCTTGGACATGTCAAACTAAACATTTTCTGGTAATTTCCATTGACCGTACCCCTCAACCGTCGCATATATAACTTGGACTCCTACAAGCTCCAGCGTCAAATATTCTTCCGTATACAGCACAAACTCATTTATATATAGAGAGAGAAAAGAAAGGAGGAAATAAACACTTGGAACAAAGGTAGAGCAGTTCCTGGTTTTATGTACTAATTCTGTGGCCATGGCAGACGAGTTTCAGGGCGGGATTTGCGGCGGAAGCTGGTGGAATTCATCGAGGAGCGCGTTCAGGAGCGGCTCTTCTCCTTGTTCTGTGGGGGCTACAAGTGATATGGGATATGGAACTTATGGTTCGTGGATGATGACAGATGCTGCGGAATTGAAGCCTGGGTCATGCAAGGAGTCTATTATTGACTCCGTATCGGAAAGTTCTGTGATTTTTCAAGACTCACAGAAGTCTCAACTACAGGCCAATTCTGACAGTGGTGGTAGCTCTATTTTGATAGATTCTACCTTGGAAATGATGGGTTTTGGGCTATCTTCTTCTTCAGCATCATCGGATTGGAACCAAGTCTTAATGTAAGTCTCAATAACTGAAGTAGTAAACTCCATGATATAGACAAGTAGGTAAAGTTCCACTTCTTACTGGAAAGAAATTCATGGATTTACTGTTATGGACCACACGATCTTTAAAATATTCAAGACTTCAACAACAAGAAAAATACTTGTAACTTTTGTCATTTGGTTGTTAGGGGTATAGTGATCCAGTTAATATGATTATGATAATGATTAGTGTTAATCGGGTTCATCATTTTTTTTCCTTTTAATGTTTTGCAGTTCAGGAAATGGAAGAGCTGAAAATAGTTACAATTCCGTGCTCCAACAAAAAGGAATGAGCACAAGCATAAACGCTTCTCAGACACAAAAGGACTGGAGTCCAAAGTGCTTTACAAGCACAAGTGATGACTCATCTGTTAATGCTTTTAAAGCAATAAATCAAGATTTCTCATTAGACCAACAAATGCTAAGTCCTATGAATAGATATGCTAACTCTATCCCAACTTGCCAAAGGTTATCATCAACTGGCTTTTCAGCATCAACTTCATATGGATTTCCTTCATCGTTGATACAATGCTTGTTTGAACCTGATCATCCTCAACCACAACAACAACTTTTCAACAATCGGTCCATTAACTATGCGACCAACTTGAATGAATTATCGACATCTTGGGCAAAGATTTCTCCTTTCATGAGATCCTCACTGCCAAAGGAAGAACATAGTAATATATTGCAGTTTTCTAACAACACTCCCTTCTGCAATGTCTTAGCGACTCCGATAGCTGATGTTAAAGCAAGCTTCATGCCCTCTTTACACTCTCATTTTCTTGTGCCGACTCTTGAAGAGAAACCCAATTGCCCCAACATGAAAAAAAGGGTAAGGAGAATCGATGAAGA
Source organism: Erythroxylum roigii (assembly GCA_027576455.1). Taxonomy (NCBI): domain Eukaryota; kingdom Viridiplantae; phylum Streptophyta; class Magnoliopsida; order Malpighiales; family Erythroxylaceae; genus Erythroxylum; species Erythroxylum roigii. Next base: position 27,218,090 of record JANZXV010000002.1, read on the forward strand.
TAACATGATCATGTTGTTGGGTGATTAGGGTTGTGAATTTGAAAAACCAACTAATCCTTTTCATGTTTACATATATTGCAGGCTAACAGCTGGGAAGAAATCAAAGGGTCGGGATCGATGGTTAAGAGAGGAAGTGAACCTGCGTTTAAGAAGCCACGAACGGAAACGCCATCTCCGTTACCAACTTTTAAGGTATGCCTACAGACTTGATACTATCGGGAACTTGGACTTCTATTGTGTCAACATATTTATTTGGTTTCTTCAAAACATGAGTTGAAAAAAATTGAACTTCTTTATATTGTCATCAGGTCCGGAAAGAAAAGCTAGGGGACCGAATAACTGCCCTGCAACAATTGGTTTCGCCTTTCGGAAAGGTTAGTTCTTGGATTTTTCTTCTACTTTTTTGCAAAGAGTACAATGACCGTAATACTGTATAAACCTATGCTTTATGGTTTAAATGGTAGCTTATTCTTTGCTTTTAAACTGATCTTTTAATTCACTTTCTCTTTTTTACAGACTGATACTGCATCAGTTCTTCATGAGGCTATCGATTACATAAAGTTCCTTCATGATCAAGTTAATGTACGTCCCCTTATCTTCTTGAGTAGATTTAATTTGAAGGAAACCCTAGTTAATTTATTATATCTGGTGCGTGTTTTCTTTTTGGCTAATTCAGGTTTTAAGCACACCATATATGAAGAATGGCAAACCCATTGAGCATCAACAGGTAGATGTAAGACAATTCTTCTTCACATTTCGTTTGGAGCATATTATAGTGCATATTCATGAACTTTGGTGTCTAAAGACATTGTTTTCTTAGTAGAATTTGGAATAATTGTGCAATATTAATAGGATTTCGACAATAATAAGAAATTCGAAGGGCCAAAACAAGATCTAAGAAGCCGAGGGTTATGTCTGGTGCCTATCTCAAGCACATTTCCGGTTGCTCATGAGACTACAGCTGACTTCTGGACACCAACTTTTGGGGCCACTTTTAGGTAGAGATGGTTCGATAGACGTTAACGGTTCGTGTCAAAAGGATGTGAATCTACCCACAAAAAAAAAAAAAATGGTGTTAAAGTAATGTCAAAACCAACCAAGATGGGAAATGATTACTTCAATAAAGGAGATTAAGAACTGCCTTAGCTGACTTGCCGTGCTAGCTGTACCAGTCTTGAGCAAAGAGCCAAAGTAAACAAAGGAAAAAGAAAAAGGGGAATGACCACTACCCCAGAGAGATGGACAGATAGAGCTGGGGCCAAATATAGGCAGCATGATGTAGGCTAGCAAATGATTAGGGACCGTTGGAGAAGAATATCCATAGCTAGGTTATTCTATCAGCAACAATAACACAAACTAGTATTAGTCAATAGTACTCAGGGTCTAGTGAGCCAGCGTCAGGAACAAATGCTAAATTCGGTCTATGTTTATCGTTGTTAGCAGCTGAATTTAGCAGAAGGGGTGTTGCTCAAAATGCCTTTTGTTCCTGTTGCTCTTTGGGGTGGATATATAGATATATATAAAGAGCTGGCAATGTCGCCACCTTTTTGTTGTTGCTTAAGAATGAAAAGAGAACAAGAGACTATTATTGCATTCGTGAATTGTATTGTAATTTCAGAATCAAAGAATGAGTGGATCTCATTTCATTGGTTAGTTTATATATTTGGAATGTAACAAGAGACTATTATTGCATTCGTGAATTGAATTGTAATTTCAGAATCAAAGAATGAGTGGATCTCATTTCATTGGTTAGTTTATATATTTGGGATGTGGCGGTGGATGTCAGAAGGCGGCCCAGTGTTCCTGCTTTTAGGGTTTACGCATATTTCTTAGCGACACAACAAAAAGGGCGTACGCGCTTTCATAGCACGCTCTTTAGTGATTACTATCATCGCACGCCACAACCGCCGTACCTATGTATACATACATATGCCAATGGTTCAGAGAATCAGAATTGCGGGTTTCCTTAAAGTAGTTACATTAGTTCAAATATTAGGTGGTCAAGTAAATAATAATACGTTATGTTAAATTGTATATTATCATAAAGTATTTATCGAAGTGAAACTTAATTAAACTATGCAAATTAAAAATATTAATCCAAAGAATTAATTAGGTAACTATTATTTAATAATTAATAACAATAATTTTTATTTAATAAAAATTTTATTTTTATTTTTTATATTGTCAATAATTATTAATAATCACTAAATAATAATCAGTCAATTTTTTCATTAATCCAAAATGTTTTAAACACTCATGTTTAAATTCTACGCACTTTTGCGGAGTTCACTTCTCATTTTTATGCTTCAATTCATTTCAGGAACTGTAGTCTTTAAGAAATATCGGGAATTAAATAAAGAAAAGAAAAATACATTACTAATGGATGGATCAACTATCTTAAGCTAAACTAGTTAGCTTGCGATTAATTATTCTCAACTAATGTTATGAATATCAAATTGATATTGGTACTATACTAGTACTTGTTAATAAAATTTTAAAATTAAAAATAATCTCTGAATTTTTTAAAATTACAAAATAGTCTCTCAGTATATTGTCCTCTATAATTTATAATTTTACCTCAATCATGTCCCCAAAAATTATAACAATATAATAACAATCATTTAATTAAGAATAATACAAAGTATTTAAAATATTACAATTTTATTATATAATAAATTATAATTACATCAAGACATCAAGTACAAAGAATCATAAAAATCCAGGATTCTCTAAGCATTACAAAAAAAGTTCGTACCAAAGAAACAACCAACTTGAAGTAAAATCTTAAACAAAAACATTTATAGTCATATTTATATTGCATAAATAAAATTTAAGATATATATCAAATATAAGTAAAATTAAAAGAAGATAAGAAATAAAAACTTGAAACTTCATTCGATTGAATATTCGGTCAAATCGCATTAATCTCAATTATCATTTGGTACAAAATTTCATCATTAAGAGGAGTCTCATTATTACCACTATTCAAATTTATTGCACCAAATGACATGTTAGTACTTTTTTCATCCAACATTATTTTCTAAATTACTCTCATATATCAAACCCAGTTCCTTAGAAACTCAATCCCTCTAAAAGATCAATATGGTCAAAGCATATTTGTTAGCCCCAAATTTTTTTTCTTAATTAAGCATGATTTAAAGTAATTTTGAGGTCTTGATAGATTAATTTATCTTGGGATCAATTAGCATTTTAATGTGAATGAGATTATATGGCATAGGTTAATTGAATTAAAGTGTTAGGGTGGTAAGATTGTATAAAGGACATTATTGGAAGATCACTTAAGTTGTAAAGTCTTAAGGCATTGAAGGCAGGGTAAGTTGGGCATTTTAGCTTCATTAAGGGTATAAAAGAAAAAAAGAAGACTTGTCTTACATTTGGAAGAAGCAAAAATGAAAATTAGAAGAGAGAAGAGGGAGAGGGTGTCGTTGGAGAGAAAAGAAAGGAGAGAAAGAAAGCTAAGCTAGGTTTTGATTTTTCTTCGTCTTAAAGAGTGATTTTGAAGTTTGTTCAAGAAGAAAAAAGGAAGAGGAAGATTAGAGCTTCCATTAGAGCCAAGAAAATCATTGTTTGGTGAAGATTCAAGGTAAGTTTATGTTTAATCTTTTCGATTTTGGAAGGGTTTTAGTTCAAAGAGCTTAGGAAATACATGAGTTTAAGTATTCTAGGATCAATTTTATGAATATGTTTCTTTAGGTTGTCCAATTTGGATTCTTATTGAATTGAAAATTTTTTCTAATGTGAAGGGAGGCAACAGGGACAAGAGGAGCAAGAGAAAAGACATCCTTGAGCAAGTTTTCAAGCAAGGAAATTAAAGTGGGTTTCATTTTTATAATTAAGTAAATGAGCCATAAGTGTTCTTTAAATAAATGGAATTAAATGATTTTTCAACTACCTTATAAATGTGCATTTATTATTCTTTAAATGATTGAGAATGTGCCACATGTTGTTGTGTGTGAATTTTGGGAATGAATTCTAATTGCTTCACAATTGTTGTATTTGTTGCTTTTAAATGAGTTGAGAAATGACTTTTATGCTTGGTATAGGAACGTGATTGCTGAATTGTGAAATGATAATTGAAATGCATTTGAAATATGTCATGTTCATGGAAAGCAAGTTTTTAAAATGTGTCAATCAGTTGCATCTACACTGTAGTGGCAGAATGACATACATTTGGAGGATCTAAGACTCAGACGATGCATCAAGCTATCCACAACACAAGGCTATGCAGAAAATAGATTACAACTCAGATTCACAGCTTTGATCTCTCCCTTCTCCGGGGAAATCATATACTGAGAATTACTTAGTCAAAGACATACCTGGATAGTCACCGATCTTTCTCGCCTCTCCTAGTTCCATGGATACAAGAAGCCTGCAGATTGGACTCTCTGAGCATCCCAATCATCCTTTCCAGATGGCTAGCAAGGATTTTGCTCTGGCCACACCGGTATTCCTACACGCCACAACGAAGGTCAAGGATCGGATTCTAAACCCTACTCTCACTACGCGTAGCAGCTATTTACCTGGTTATCTCCTATGTTGATGAGTTGTTCTTCCACTATCGTTCCCCTCTCTTCCTCTGTGTCTTTGTTGAATCGCCAACCAGTTGTTGAATTTGGGAAAGTTTCCGAAGACTTGTGAAAGGTCGGGGTAGTTTTACCCTAGATGAGGGGCGTCTCTAAACTATCACGAGAATGCGCATTTTGTAATAGTTTTGCTTTTTAATTGGATATGCCCAAACGACGTTGTATAACTTTTGGTTCCTTTGTCTCTTAGGTCAAGCGTTGCTGCTGACTTATAGGCCACTATTCCCTTTGTATTCTTTACCTTACCAATGAAAATTTTTAATTTCTAAAAAAAAAAGTTTTTAAAATGTGCCATATGGGCAAACAGTTTTCAGTTCATGAATTTCATGTTATATAGGTTTGGTGTAGTCCATCTAAGAATGTCACGTGCACGTTGACCAAGTTAAAGGCTTCTCCCGCCTGTCGTTAGTGGCACAGAACTCCTTCAGGGACTCCCTCAAGTTTACGACTACACAAGACCATTATGTAGAATTGTGTAGTTCGTCATATTTATGGATCTGCCTAAACTATTATGATGGTGATTATATGTTACTTGCGTTGACAAGTTTGATGAATGCTTGACTTATGTGAGTTGTGACAAGGTTTGATATGTTGAGAATTTTTGGAATATATGTTTCACGGATTTCACATAAATTTTCCTTGATCATGATTATTGTCAATGGTTTTGCTTGTTACTGATCATAAAACTGCTACCCACGAGCATTAAGCTCACCCCCATTCCTTCCTATCTGCAGGCGATGAGTAACATTTCGAGTGATCGAGTCGATCGCCAACGCATCACTCCAACTTGCATATCTTGTTCTTTTGAAGCTAGATTTTGTAAAACAATGCTTTAGTTACATTTCGAGAAATTGTAGTTCTTTTAACGTTTGTATTTTGGATTATGTTGTAAGGTGGCTCAAAATGTCCACTAAAGCATTGTAAAACTCTTATTTTGATATTAATGAAATACATATACATTATGGTTGGTTGTGCCATTTCAAGTCTTTGCATTGAAAATTTTAAGTTTTCATAGGGGTAGGATTTGTGTTCTGGCTTTGAGAGAAAAAAATGCACTAATCTAGGATGAATTTGACCAAGTTGTCTCCATAAAAGTTATAGCTTTCCTTCTAGCTTTCCAACTATATAAAGTATGCGACTTTTAGATGTCGGAGTTGAGATATATGATCATTTGAGTAGGTTGATGTTGCACAGGATGTGTATCTTGAATAATTAGAGTTTATGGAGTGATATAGCACTAGGTGTTGGACCCTGAACTTTTCGTGAAAGATTAGAGCTATTGAATGAGAAGTTTGGTGATTAGTCATGAGTAAAGAACAAATGAATGAAAGTTTTGAACCAAGAAATGATAGACAAGAGTAAAGTACAGAATGAGAAATGTGGATAGATTCATGATTTGCTACAGTGTTTTTGGTGGATAAGAGATTTTGAAATAGGAAGAACCAAGGTAAAAGTTAGCAGTAAAATGAAAGCAATATTTGTGTGATAAGTTGATGAAGAATATGTACATACGTGTATGTTCTGTTATTAGTGTTCGTGATAAATCATGGATTAAATTTTCATTATGTATAATGTTGATTTGAAATGAAGTTGAGAATGAGGATTGAATGAAGTAGAAAGAGTGATCTGGGTATGAGTTGTGTTAAGGAAAGATTTAGAAACAAAATTGGCAGTGATCTGGACAATATTCACTAAGTGTGCTTCGGTTTGTTAGCCATAGCTTTTTCTCTAGTTATCCAAGTGAGACGATTATTTGTTTGGATTAAACTAGAAACATATGGCTACATTTCTTAAGAAGAAATCGAATTTCAATTTTGTCTCTTAGAGTCTCAAAATTTCATGAAGATGAGAACTGGGTGCAGTACATTGGGAGCTGAATGGAAAATTCATCTTTGGACTTTAGGGGAAAATTTGGGATTGATATAAATAGATTTTGGTAAAGTTGCCTTCTGGAAAGTTGTATATCTTTCTTTTATCTTTCCAACGGTATATAGTATGAAAATTTTGGACATTTGAGCTGAAAGTTATGATCTTTACAAATGGAGACGTTCTGGAGACAAAAGTAAGACGATGCAAAAGTGAGACGATTTTAGTAAGACGATGCAAATGAAAGAAGGAAGAAAACATCGTCTCAGTTACTGTTCATGTCTATCGTCTCAGTCACTGTTCATGTCTATCGTCTCAGTCACTGTTCATCGTCCTCTTCTGTTCATTATTGAACCTTTTAGAGGCCAAATTTGCCTTCGAGGTCTTCATGAGAGTTGTAGCACTTGATGTCTTCTTTCTAACCATCTAAAAAACATCTAATCTGATATCTATAAGGAACATTATGAAAAATTTTCCCAACTTTTTATCGTCTGATGACGTCACTTCGTTTAAAAAATGATGTCATATAGTTTATTCTATTTTTGACCCTACATATGAAAAAATTTATCTTCAAGGTCTTTATTAGAGTTGTAGCTCCTGATGTCTTCTTTCTAACCATCTAAAGAACACATAAATCTGATATCTGTAGGGAAAGTTATGGTAATTTTCCCGACCTTGTACTGTCAAATGACGTCACTTCTGAAGTTAATCACAAGTCAGTACAATGATAATCAACTAACAAGAAGGGGGGGTTGAATTGTGAAAACTTTTTCGTTTTACCCTCTTTTTAATAACAATTGCTTAATTCAAATTTACTAAATCCTTTGCAAATGAGAAATCAAAAACACAAGTAAATAATAATGAAAGTTAAGAGAATTTCGACACAG
>JANZXV010000002.1:27272935-27284826 GCA_027576455.1 Erythroxylum roigii
ACTCTCTCAAACAGACTAACGTGAGTGTCGGAGGGGCCTGCCGGCAAGCAACCTTCGGCGTGCCTTACTTGTCTTGCAGGTATTCAACAGCAAGGTTTGCCAGAATTATGGACCCAGACAGTAACGTTCAGTCCCAGCAGAATCTGACTGAACCAGTTATCACTCTAAATTCACAATAAATTTACCAATTACTTCAACATTTATAGATTATTTTCCAACTTAAAAAGCCTCTAACTAGCTCTTTACCATAAGATCAACTATTGAACTTGTAACATATTTTAATGGATACTTCGCATACAAAACAATAAAACCTTTAAATGATAAGTGCCTATAACTAATATTAAATATGAAACTTTATTGTATCAAGCCTAGGCATAGTACTTTAAATCACAAAAAAATCAAATATTCTACTCAACCCAATGAAATATTTTTTAATGGTAAGTTGTACTGAAATGGGAATTGCATTAACTAAAAAATATACCTCATTTATAAAGTGAATGTAATGTAAATAACTGTGCTTAAACTAGGTTCCACTTCCAAGAAAAGTGAGGCATTCACTAGTGACTTTCACTTAATTTTGATGCCCTTTTACTTCTACAAGCTTGGTATGAGAAACATTATAATACCATATATGCAACCCGGTGGGTTATCATTCCCTGTAATAGAAAATAAAATTATTAATGAGCTTATAAGATAATATAATCATACCTTTTCCCTTCTTTTATACCACTTAATTGAGCGTCTATATCCTTCAAAAAGAGAAACAAGGCAGGTTAGATGTTTGGCAAGGGAGTGCCTCTTCCAAGGTTTATAGTGCTTAGTAGTTTGGAGACTCTTAATTACTCTAAACTATTAAGATATAGGATATAATTGTGTTTAATCCACTTTCTCCTAAATATGGCTAGAATTGTGTCAATCCTATTAAGATATAAAACTTATTAAGATATAGGATATAATTGTGTCAATCCATTGCTTTCTGCGATTCGCGAGTTGCTGGCTAGAAATTGGGTTGTGCGGGTCGGTCATGTTCTTTAGGAGGGCAATCGTTGTGCGGATTGGCTAGCCAACTATAGCTATCGTCTTCCTGTCGGTGTTCATTGGCTTCATGAGCCTGTTGGAGGGCTTGTCTCACTCTTGTTTGTCGATTCGGTGGGGGTGGCTCTGCCACGAGTCACTACCTTGTAGTTTTCTCTTTTGGGCGTATGCCTCGTTTATGTGATCAAAAACAAATGAAAAAGAGTAAAATAAAATGAAACAATTATTTCTAAAAAGATGATGGAGACCAAAACAAAAAAACAAAAGAGAGAGAGAGAGAAAAAGGAATATGTTTTGACAAGTAATTTTGAAGACTCATATTTTATGTTTTTTGTGATGATGTTTTATTTTCGTACTTTTGAAAACAAGAAAACACAACTTTTGTTAAAAATGTTTTGACTATAACAACAAAACATTCAAAAGATAATTGACAACCTTTTAATTAAGAAAAATTGTCATTACAAACATAAATTAATATGGTAATAATAACCAAATTCAAAATTGATGTTAAAAGTTAAACGAGAGAAAACAAGAATGTTCGTCGTGAGATCATGACCCATTTTGAACTTAGTTCATGTTCCTCTTCTTTGACTATGACAAATACTAAGAACTAGAGCTTAAGAAACAATGATTTAGGAGAAGATGATGAGATTAAAAAAAAGAAAAAAAAGAAAAATATTTTAACAACTAATTTACCCTTGAAGGCATATATTTTTATTTTTATTGCGATAGTATTATGTTTTCTTATTTTTTGAAAACAAGAATTCATAATTTTTATAATTATAATAATTTTCATATTTTTAAAAATAACAACAAACAATACAACTAAACAACTTCTTAATTAATAAAGAAAAAGAAAAAGCGCCGTTACCATAAACGTAAGTTTAGTAACAATAACCAAATCTAAAATATTAGGAAGCAGAAACGAGGCAATGAGGATGTCCGCACGGGATCATCAATTATGTTTAGCTAACGGGACGTCTCATTTCAGGTATGATTAGGAAAATTTGGACAAACTTTGGGGGCATAACCGTAAGTTGGCAACACCTTCACTAAAAGCTTGGTTCATGCCTCCTCTTTCCTCGTCAGCTCCAAAACCTCTCGAACCCTTTTCCCCTTTTGTAGCCAGCGAATTGTGTTAATGGCCGCCCAGTTTCCCGACGACTTCAAGTGCCCCATTTCTCTCGAGATTATGTCCGACCCGGTTATCCTCTCGTCGGGTCACACCTTTGACCGGGCCTCCATCCAGCGCTGGCTTGACTCCGGCCACCGTACTTGCCCCATCACTAAGCTCCCACTCCCTGACCACCCTCCTCTCATCCCCAACCACGCCCTTCGTAGTCTTATTTCCAACTATACTCTTCTTTCCCCTCCTAATTTTCAACAATCCCCCACCAAGCCCCAGCCGTCGCAGTCCCAGACTTTAGTATCCACTCTCGTTTCCACCTCTTCGGCTTTTGACTCCAAGCTTCAGTCACTCTCGCAGCTCGCTAGACTCACCAAGCGCGACGCGGGTCTTCGTCGGGTTCTGACTGAATCCGGAGCTATGTCCGCCGTTCTCAACTGTATCAACTCATCCGAGTCAGCACTCCAAGAGAAAGCCCTTTCTTTATTGCTCAGCCTCTCGCTTGATGACGATAACAAGGTGGGTTTAGTCGCCGAAGGTGCGATTGGTCGGGTCGTGGATGTTTTACGGGTCGGGTCTCCGGATAGTCGAGCTATTGGGTGTACGGTTTTGACTAGTTTAGCGGTGGTAGAAGTGAACAAAGCGACAATTGGCGCTTACCCAAATGCGATTCAGTCGTTAGTTTGGATACTGAATTATGGGAAAGGGAGAGAGATCAAAGAAGCAGCAACCACGTTGTACGCTATCTGCTCGTTCCCGAATAATCGGAGGCGAGCCGTGGATTGCGGGGCGGTGCCGATTTTGGTTAGGTTAGGAGGATTGGGACTTGAGAGAGCTGTGGAGGTTTTGAGTGTCTTGGTGAAGTCAAAGGAAGGAAGAGAAGAGATGGGAAGCGTTGGTGGTTGTGTTTGTGTTTTGGTGCATGCGTTGAGGAGTGGGAGAGAGAAAAGTGTTCAGTGTGCCCTTTCTACACTCAACTCTTTGTGTTGTTATAGTGGGGAAATGTGTAGAGAGGCTAAAAGTGAAGGGCTTTTGGAGATATGTGTGAGGCTGTTGGAGGATGATAACGAGAAGATTAGAAGAAATGCTTCTTTTCTTGTGACAACTCTAAGTGGGAGCAGCTAATAGATGGGACTCCTTTTGATGCTTAAGGGATGATGGAGGTGAGTTCTGGGTTCTGGGTTTTCTGGGGTATGGTTCGTCTATTGTTGGATACTTGTGTGTACAAAAGAAAGGTTAGAGCTTGAAACTGGAAAGGTTAGAGCTTGAAACTGGATATGATTTTTTCTTTTTCTCTTTCGACAGGTTTTGTATATTTGAATAAGTTTGTCTGTGAACTCATCTTTGTAGTTCAAAACGTTTCATATTTGTTATTAGAATTGTAATTGCCTACATTTTTAGGATTTTTTGGGCTCAAGTCCAGACTTTTTGTTTTCTTCCCAACTTTTTTCGAAGCTTTCTTGTTGAACATGTTTGTTTATGCTAAATGGTTCAATTTGAACCAGTTTCATGCTTATTGAATGAATTTGTATTGATATTTTAGTGTACAACTAGTTTACCCATCGAGATGTAATCATTCCTTTCAGTTAAATGGTCTGTGATTGCTTGCTCTATACTTGTGTCTTTGTAAACATTTTTTGTATCTGTCTTGTTCTCCAATTATTTGGGTTCTGCATTAATAACTATATGATTAAGCTGACAATAATGGATTCCATGACTACTACGCCAGTTGACATCCAAAAGGAGGCACTGGAATTGCATTTCAATTTCATTGCTGTAAGAATTGTCTGTTTTCCCTTAATCATACTATGAATTGCCTTTATATATTAGTTCTCTTCCTCTTAAGCTCCAGGTTGTTGAATTGTAAATTTGATTCCGATTTCGTACTGCAGTGGAAGTCAAGCTGTAAGATGCATCACTGTGTATAGAATTTAGCATATTTGTATGCGACTCTCGATCCTTGATTCACTGTCTGCATGAAGCAGGTGTATGAACTTGTACCTCTTAATTGGCATTTTTATGGTGCACCAGAGAACAGAAATATATGCAAACAATCTTCACTTAAAGCACCTATAAATATTAGAGCCTGGTAGATGCAGGATCTTTACCACTTGAATTGTGTCTGTGTGAAGTATTAATGATTGACCAATGAATCATTGTGAAGCAAGGCCCCCTTATCACCTCATTTGGATCATGCCTGCATGAATTGGTAGTTAACTGGTTGTTTTCTTTAGTTTGCAGTAGTTATTATTTTTATAATTTTTCTCGTATTAACCAAATTTGGAGTTAAATATCGTAAAATGTTTGGTTAACCCTAGAGAATACATGATGCGCACAGAAAAGACCAAGAGACCGGAAGATGGCATGTGCAATTCTAGTTATATACAATAACAGTGAACAAAACTATAGACGTATGCTACCTGTCCTTTTTCTTATTTTGATAAAACAAGTTTATTAGGGGATGAAAACTTAATTGTCAACAAAAGTGCTTATGTAAGAATTTTTAATCTGCCATAATTTGTTAGTAATCTACACACTAAATGTCCAATTTGGAGCAAAAGAAACACAAGTGGTTAGGACTCGGAAGATGGAAATCATTGTCCTATTTTCCTACTTGGAAAAGTGTTAAGCTTGCAGTGGCCGCCGTGGCGTCTATGGGGTAAGTCATGAGTGTCATAGATCGCGTGCTCGTCTCGCACTCTGTTTCTTTGTGCAGGGTATGTGGTACCAAGTTTCTTTTGGGTAAAGCAAGCCTATATCTTCTCGTTTTGTTGTTTACTAATTTGTCCCGCGTGAATGGGCAGTTGTTGATGGAAAAAAAGAAAAGAACAAGTGAAGGTTTAGTCACAGAAGCCGAAGGTTCATAATTTTTCACTTTCCTGTGCATTGCACTCGTGACACTTGCGGTGGCCGTGGCCTACGGGTGCTATTTCAAAGAAACGATCTCTTTCTTTTCTTAAATTCTTCCTCTCCTTTCTCTTTTCTATGACTCAAAAACATTTGTCAGATTGGTTAGGATTCCGACATTATCTAATATGGATTCATGTTCAATTTCTTTATATCAGAATCAGACTAAACAATTAAAAATTATTCAATTTAAAAAATATATAAATTATATCAAATATAAAAAATTTTAATTTATCATAAGTATAATTTATCTTTAGCTCTATTATTAATGCAGAATTTTGTAATTAGACTCAATTTTAAATTGATAAATATGTGCATAATAAAAATAATTTAATTTAAAATTAAAAAATCCAAATGTTAAAAAAAAAAAACCTTTACTTATTATTGTCTTCTTTGGGTTTCAGAAATAGAAATGATATTTCAAAACACAGAGGCAATGATTCTATGGTTCAAAAGTCAGAAACAAATGGTTTTATAAAAAATATAGTAAAGAATATTCCAAGATAATCTCTTTCTTAAATGTAAATTGAACTCCCAAGTGTGTGACATTGATCTTTGAGATCTTTTCCGTAGAATCTCCTGGCGATCCCTATCAATATCAAAGATGTTGGGAATCTATTTAAAGTTTGTCCCAACAAAGCCCATCTAATCGAATAGAATCAGCTTGTAAGCAAAGAATATTGATATTTAATCCAACAATCTAATGATTCATTGGTAGAATTACTATCACTTAATATGACTGGACTGATTCACTTAAATACACAACACATTTTTGAACTTAACGATTGTTTCTTCAATGTAGAATCATAAAGGTAAGGATAGAAGGAAGAGGAAGTAGTAGAAAAAAACAGAGAAAGATGTGAAAGCACAGACAGACATTATCATTCATTTTCTGAATTTCATGTTGGTTCGTTATAATGATATAGACCTGTGGACAACTCAGTTGTCGTTGTCGTCATATAGATAGATCGTTGTTTGCTTACATTTCATAATGGTAAAATGTAGTGCTTAAGTAATTAAGTTCCTACTATTGTATTTCCTATCTATACGACTTCATTTTCTTTTGTTTATTATAGGTCGTTTTAGTTCCCGGCCCGCCGCCTTCATAACTTCTTTTCCGTAATAACACCTTCCCCTTTAAGAGCCTTATCTACGAGGTTGGCATTTGGGAAGCGCTTCTATAGTTCGAATAGGGACTACTACGTAGCTAACTTATGCGAATTGTCGGCTTCTTATACCAAAACTTGTGTCATGAGTTTGTTCTAATATCTTCCCAACGTCCCTTTAGTATAGGAAGTGGTTGTAACTTCCCTATATACTACGCATTTTTTTGTTTGTTCCTTTGATAAGTAACACATACTTTACCAGCTTTTAATATAGCTCCTCCTTCTATCTTAGTAATCCTTCCATCTATTTATAATCACTAGAGCTAAGCGTCCCTGCCTCCAAGCGTTTGTTGATGTCTCGAATTGTCAAGTCTACTTCTCAAATGTTCTTGATATCTCCTAGTAATTTGGTATGGAGCTAGGATATTACTAGTGTAAGGATTTCGGTACTTACTATCCTTGGCGAGGCGTCCGCAACCATATTCTCCATTTTGCTCCTATGTATCACCTTAAAGTCATAGCCGAAGAGCTTCAAAGGCCACATTTGCTGAAAAGGTGTGGAGCTCCACTGCTATAATAGAAATTTAAGACTCTAATGATTTGTGTAAACTTTGAATTGTTGACCACTAAGGTAGTGATGCCACTGTTTAATTGGCTTTAAGATCAGTATAAACTCCTTTTTGTATGTTGACAAGCCTAAGTGCCAACTTGCTAACGTCATGCTCAAGTAAGCCATATCCGTGGCAAGGCGTCTGCTAAAGCACAACCCTAATGCTTGTTCCACCTGCATCTGCCTCGAGAACAAAGAGTTGGGATAAATCAGGCATAGTTAGAAATAGGGCTGTCATCAAGGATTCCTTCAAGTCCTCAAAGGCTCGTTATTATTTTTCCCCCTACATTCACTCATTCGTAGCTTGTGTGCCTTCAGTAATTCGTTCAGAGGCTGGGCTATGTTTTCGTAATTCTGAATGAATCGTCGATAGGACCCTGTGAGTCCCATAAATCCTCAAAGCTCGTTGAGTGATCTTTGTACTAGCTAATTCCAAACTGTCATTAATTATTTTCTTGTCATTTGTGGCTTCTCGGTTCTCTGAGATTGAGTGTCCTAGATAGTCTAATTGTTTGGCCCCGAAAATGAATTTACTTCCCTTAAGGAATAGCTGTTGAGCTTAGAGGATCTTCAAAGCTTCTTGGAGATGACACAGGCGTTAGTGAAGGTTGTTGCTGTTGATGAGTATATCGTCTAAGAAAACTAGCAAGAACCTTGGATAATGGGTCAAAATATTTCATTCATCACCCTCTAAAAGGCGGACGGTGCATTTGTTAACCTGAAAGGCATTACGAGAACCCATAGTATCTTTCATAGGTTTTGAACAAGTACTGAGTCTATATATGTTGAGCTTGGATATGTGAAGCTTGCATATTTAAAAACTATCAACCTATACTTTCTTTGGGTTGAGTCCAAACATGCAATTAAATCCTAGCATACATGATTCGTTTATGATCAAGTTGTTTTTGATTGAAAGACCTAATATACATAAGTGAAGAACTCACTTATGTAACTCACTTATGTATCAGCTGTCGTTCCTTCGGTCACGATCGTGGCTTACTTAAATCCTTGCGGTCACGATTGTGGCCTACTTAAAATAGCCATACATACTTTATTTTTCATCCGATCTTTTATGCTAGGTTCCCGATTATTTTGGGAACTTGAGCACTTGAATTAACTCTTAATTCAAACAAATTATAAAGGGTTTCATGATGTTAATTTATCAGAATATAAGTGGATTAACACACGAACTCGTTGATAGTTAATTATCCGACCTATGAACTTTTCTGTAGACAATTACTGTGTAATTTGCCCCTTCATCATTCTATACCTCACTTAGTTCGGAGTATAGGCTATGTGTCAACTCCCACTAAACTGACTATGTCCATCTAGTCCAAGTGATGTTAATTCTTGTCCTGAAGATCTCATTACTCTATGTGTCATCAAAGACTCCCTTCATGACACATATTTACTCTGGTCAGAGGCTTTCGAGTAATGACCCCAACAAAAGATTGTGAGTATCATCTCCTTCTATCAGGAGTGGTGAATCCTTTATTGGCTACCCAATTATCTTTGAATACTAATAGTTGTACCTAATTATCACCCTATGAGCGACCTCATCTTGAGGCAACAAGGAATGATGTCAAAATACAGGATCATTATACAAGATATCCTTAAGTCTAAGGATATTTGCCCATTGCTATGATGAGATTAATCATTGACATTTGATAGATCATCTATATGATAATCTCACAGCGCGGGTCATCCAATGTACTCACTACTCTTTGTAAGCATCCACATTTTAACTCTGAACATCTCTTGCTTACAGTTTGTGAGATTTACTGCTTAATCAAATCAAGGAATATAACATATGTTAGTCTATCTGGATTAATAATATCTTGTCTTATTAATCCTATGACTAGGAATAATTTAGATAGTAACATAATTGCGCATGATAGAAATCCCATTATCATGATCTCATGATAATTTCCTTCATGCTATGTTTTGTATCATGAACTTCATTAATTCGATTTAAGATCGACATCAATTCATAAATAAACGAACATCAAATTAATAAAAAATTGCTTTTTACTTTATTAATTAAAATAAAGTTTGTACAAAAGTACTAAAGGTGATTGCCTTTAAAGCACTACTCTAACAAAATTTATATTTGTAGAAATTTCAAATATCATTTCATAATCTTTCACATACATGTTTTACCACTGTTACTTTTTTAAATCATTAGTGTCTAGTTAAGAAGTTTATAGTATTATGTAATAACATGGATATCGAATAGACAAATTTACTAATCAAATTACAAACCCTTTCTAAAACTAAATTGATATAAGCAAAGTGTGAATACTAACTATTTTCTTTTTATAAATTTTAGTTTTCATTTGTTGAATATAATTTTTGATATTATAATAAAAACAAAATATTTTTTGAAAATTGATGATAAATTAATTAAAAAGAACCCCAAAGGGAATGACATAGAAAATGACCTTTAATAAAAGTAAACAACAGAACTATTGTAACCCTTATATGAAAGGAATTCCAATAGTGATCACAAGATAATAAAGGCTTAAACATGGATGTACATAAGGACCTTGCAAAAGCATTATTGCATAATGAGGATTAGGAAGACCGAAATTTAGCTATCAAAGTTATAGACTTTCATATGCTATATTAACCAAGCTTCAACTTAACATATCAAGAGTGTTGATGCAATGTTCTCCAACAAGTTCACTAAGTGTAATACGATAATATGCTTATGACTCTATTAACGTAATGTACTCATACCATATTTAGTCTTATAGTCCCTTTGGTAAGTGCCATCTTCATTTTATCTCCATATTAGCTTTTTATCTAGTTTTTTTTTATAATTAGCTTTTTATCTAGATTTGATGTAGAACAATATTTTCCTTATCCAATTCAGGCTTTTAAAAGGAAAGTTAGAGCATTTGTTGGTACTTTTCCAAATTTTCTAGCATTTCTCTCCCTTCACACTACATAAATGGAGCATCTAAAGGCAATTGTAAATACTTCTAGGTCTCCCTTAAAGTTGTAAGTGATTTTTCTTGCTCATTATATTAGGTTATCCTAGAAGTTTTTGAAATGTTTTATTTCATCTATACAACCTTTGTCCAACATAATTTTTACTGGTATTCCATGAGCAAGTCTACACACCAAGAGCGTTCCTACGAGATTTAGATTAAGAATAACCAATGATGGAGTCAGTTGATCTTAATATGCCTCCATGATCGATAACAAGAAAATGAGTTATTTATGATCCCTA
The DNA here is from genome assembly GCA_027576455.1 of Erythroxylum roigii. Taxonomy (NCBI): domain Eukaryota; kingdom Viridiplantae; phylum Streptophyta; class Magnoliopsida; order Malpighiales; family Erythroxylaceae; genus Erythroxylum; species Erythroxylum roigii. The sequence continues at coordinate 27,282,955 of JANZXV010000002.1, forward strand.
ATAAATGTTTAATCCATATAAGGTGACCTATATTGATGGAATTAAGCATGTAGCTTAGCAAGTTATCTATAATGGCAAAGAATCCTCTCGCATTACATTACCATTAGTTGCCTTGTATAATCTCCTTGACTCTAGCATTCTTAATTAGTATGTGTTTAAGAGAATATATTTTAGGAAAACCATACAGTGCTTTGAAGCCACTCTAATTATAGAACCAAAACTAAGTGATGTTCCTATTACCTTTAATTACTTTGAATGCTAGTCCATATTACTTTGAATGCTAGCCTTATGGACTCCTTTAACCTTAGTAGATAATTTAAGGTACATGAACTATTAGGATTTTCTTTCAGATTTTGTAAGCCTAGTTGCTTTTAAGTGTTAGGAGTGCATCCATCTCACTCGTATAGAATCCTTATTAATAAACAACTTCCATATTCTCTTTATGATGAGCATTTTGTTTGTTACTTTTAATCTTGTGAGTCCTAGGCCTCCTTCTTGTTTAGGAACACAAATATAATACCATTTCACCTTATACTTCCTCCCTTTCATAACATCACTTTGAACAAAGAAATTTCTTTATGATCTTCCTAAATGCTTTTATTAAGTTTTTAGGAAGCAAGATGTGAGAGCTCCAATAGTTATACATGTTGAGAACTGATATAACTAGTTACAATTTCTTGGTATAAAAAAGCTATCATACAAAATGCGTACTATTTTATTAATGGCATCAAAGAGTACCAAGCAATCTCTATATGTTGGTCTCCTTAAAGTGATTGGTATGTCTAAGTATTTAAATGGAACATGTTGAAGTCGGCAGCCTGAAATTCTTGATAACTCCTTATCTAATTAAGTTGGTCAAATTTGTAGAGATAAAGAGTTTGCTATTAAGGTAGTTAATGCTTAAACTAAACATTCCCTTAAAAACATGAAAAAAAAATCATCATGACTTCTAATGAGTGTTTATCAGTGCAATTCGAAAGTAGTAACTCATTAGGGGATGTAATGTAGGATCTCCTAGTTAGTTCTCCATTACAATAATGCCCAAGGAGGTTGCGGTAATGTATTATTGAATTTATTCTGTGAAAATCTTATGAAAACTGAACACTGCAAGGCTAGTTAGTATAAAATCCCACTTAATGGAGTCAAAAGTCTTATGAAACTTAAAATTTTAAAGCACAACTTTCGATAAAATGCTTACAATTAATTGTAATTCTTGAGCAAATCTCGTATGCTTAACAGATTATCTCCAATGTTTATATTCCTTTGAGCTTTAACTTGGGTTTATCAATGTTTTGTAACTATCTTCGAGACAGCTTTGTAAACACTATATTTCAACATAAGATTGACCTAAATTTATGAAGAGGTGTTGGATTAGCTATGTTTAAAACTAGGCCTATTTAGGATTTTGTTTGTTTCCTTTAATATTCTTCCACCAGAGGAGAATCTCAAGAGGGCTGCTATAACCATATCTTTAACCTCATTCCATGTCTTGAAATGATAGTGCATTATAAATGTAATTACATTTTTATTATTAAAAATAATAAAATATTAAATAAAAGTTAGAGATAAAATGTGTTAATTAAATAATTAAACATATTTTAGTTTACCATAAAATATTTATTCTTAAAAATTAATCAACTTTTTGTTTTAAATAATTTTTTTATTAATACATATTTTAATTGTTCAAGTCAATAAAATTACTTAAGACTAAAAATTAAAATATTTTTTATAAAATAGTTATTTTTGAATTCTTAAAATTTATATATTTTATGACATTTTAAATTTAAAGTATATTTGTTAAATAATTATCCAAAATAATTTTATTTTTAAAATTTAAATTATTTATAAAATAAAATAAAAATATTATCATAT
>JANZXV010000002.1:27322648-27338699 GCA_027576455.1 Erythroxylum roigii
CTCTATCTTGTAGAGAATAATAGGTGGGTGGTAGGATTTGAACTCACAACCACCTGATCACAAAGGCTCTGATACCATGTTAAGTGATCGTTTCATCACAATAACTCAAATTATTGTGTGAGGCCAACTTAATTGGTTTATATATTCACTAATAGTTAAAGAACAGTCACTAGTCGAAAGGAACCTCCTTGTAAATCCTTCTCTTTATAACCTCCCGTCTCTAGCCTTGGGCTCCACTTAGAAAATAATATTAACAGTTAAATCTTCTCACTCGATTTGGACCGGAGATTTGGAATGGAGTAAAAAGTAAGAGTAATAGTAATATGTTCTATGTAAAAGAAAAACTTGATCTTCTCCAACTTAACATGCAAAGTGAAGATTAGGAGGAATAGAATGAAATACTAATGCAGGCGTGAATCTTTCCTAGTTCTGCTAACATGGAAGGAGAATCATTTGGAACAACTATTTTGATATTTTATTATTATCAAAATTATATATTCAACATATTGAAAAAAAGAAATAATGTGGAAAGATATAAGATTAACGTAATCATAATCCCAACAAGAAATCAGAAGAAACTGAGGATCATTGCTAGTTTCCTTTCGAGATTCTTTTAATATTAACCTAGATTTGAGACTTGAAAAAGCACACCTTAGCGACCCTCTGACAATGTCACAGTCAATTCATTGGACATCAACTTTCCAAGAGAACTTGATTCTGTCTCTGAAAGACATCTTTCAGCACAGAATCCAGGTCGCTTAGGCTCAGGCAAAAACGTATCCTCAGCATCTAACATTAGGAGGACCGAAGCCATTGTTGGTCTGTCTTCTGGACGCTGTTGGACACACAACAGTCCTACTTGGATACATCTCATTGCTTCAGTATCAGAAAACTCGCGCTCTAACAACTGATCTACCAATTCCAGGGCCTTTCCTTCGTTCCACAGCTTCCATGCCTGTAAAAGTTCATCTCAGATAATAAATTTTAATACTTCCTGCATGCTGATGATCAATATTCTATATACTGAAGAAATCTTTCATTCTCTGCACTTACATGGCCCAAAAGGTTAAGTTTGTGGTCTAAATGGAAAAATCCCCGGTTCCTCTTGCCACTCACCGTCTCCAATAGTATGACACCGAAGCTGAAGACGTCAGATTTTAAGGAGAAATGTCCATCTATGGCATACTCTGGAGGCATATAACCACTGCATCCCTCGAAAAAGCAATGCAAGTTCAGCAACAAAGTTATATGATATGAGAAATGACAATAATCCAAATCTTTGTGTTGCTTCTTAGTTCTTACTAAGTTCCGACTATCCTCTTTGTATTGCCTTCTACCTGATCTCCACCAAACAGCTTTGCCATTCCAAAATCTGAAATTTTTGGATTCAACTCATTGTCTAGTAGAACATTACCAGCTTTCAGGTCCCTGTGGATAATTCTCAATCTTGAATCTCTATGAAGATAAAGAACTCCTCGAGCTATTCCCACAATGATTTCTACCCTCTTTTTCCACTTGAGTAATGGTCGCATCATCTCACCTGCATAAAATATTAGCTCGTTGCATTTTAACTGGAGATTTGGAGAGGGCAAAAAATCCAGTTTGTGTTATGAAGCATGAAGGTTTATTTTGAGAGCAGATGATAAAGAGGGCAATGCTTGTACGTAAAGTGGAGATACGAACCAAATATGGAGGAGTCCAAGCTGCCTTTTGGCATATACTCATAGATTAAGATCCTGTCTTCTCCATGGATACAACAACCTAGAAGCTTTACAAGATTCCGGTGTTGGAGTTTGGAAATCAAAATGACTTCATTCTTGAACTCTCGAAGGCCTTGCCCGGAGTTCTCTCTGAGTCTTTTTACTGCTACTTCTTGTCCATATTGCAACTCTCCCTGCACATTTTTTTTAATTTTTTTCCAACGTTTGGAAATTGCATAAATCTATCACGAAACAGAAGATAATTTTTTATGCTCTAATCAGTTCCTTTATTTTTATATTTTGTACTATAATGTCCATGTTCTGAAGGGTACAAAAGCTCAAGATTGTTAAACAATACAATATCATGACAGAAACAACTCTTACCTTGTATACTGGGCCAAATCCACCTTCGCCGATCTTGTTAGCAGCAGAAAAGTTGTTTGTAGCAAGTTGGATGGTGGTAAACTCGTACACAGGGAGTTCAAGATCATCCCTCTGACTCTCAATTCTGTTGACATTGACTTCATTATTTGGTTGATTTTCTGTCAACGTGAACAACGTCGGATTTAGTGAAAAGGAAACCCCAAAATAGTATTAATATGAGAATTGAAAAACCGAAGAATCTCACCTATTTTTCTTCTCTTAGTCCAGACCACAAACGAGCCAATTAAAATCAAGATAATAAGTGCCGAAGACAATGATATGGACACAGCGATTGCCACATTCTTTTGTTTAATATGAACAACAGCATCTGCCTCTGACAACCACAGATGAAGGATAAAAATCTATATCATTGACCAATTACACAAGGTACAGACATTGGTCATAATTGTGCAGTTGATTATCTAAACGCGAGATCAGGTCTCCACCATAGCAAGAGTAGAGATATTTGAACTGGCTCTTAGGCCAACAGATTTGTCGATCAAATGTCTTATAATTGACACTGGCCATTAGAAAACAGTGAAAATCTTTTGTCTACAATGACCAATGGAGGTCATCTGCTAGCACTAGTTTGTCATAAAATTAAGAGATCTGAAGAAAAGAAGTAGAAAGATTCTTACCTAGTTCCGAAGCTGCCACTCTTACATAAAGGTCTTGCCCAAATTCGGCTACTTGTCTAACGTCAATCAAACCTCTGGACCAAGTCACGCAGCTATTGCCAGTATCTTCAATGTCAAGTTTGGCATAAGCCACACAAGTGCAGTTCTTTAAGCATTCTGCCTTGCAATCGTCAGTGCTGATGCTTACGTTCACTCGAAATTCTGAAGCATCTGGCAGTTTCAATCCGGCTATTTTCATAAATCCTTCTTTATTGCCACAAATTTGTGGATCCACTGGAATGCATCCACCTGACCAATCCATCACTTCCCAGTCTCGGGGTGATCTAGGTTGAAAGCCCTTCATACAAGAACAAAAGGTGGGATTATTTATATCACAGACGCCATAATCACCACATAATCCGTAAGTGTCACAACGGTCTTGTTGGACAGTGAACAGGAGGTTCCAACTTGAGAGTCTATCATTCCATGAGAAATGCTGGACAAGGCCAGATGGACTCAAGACAAACCTTGAAGTGAGGTTGTTCATGATTTCGTAGGAATAGTACACATTATCACCACTGGAGACAAATGTGGGTTGAAAAACTGGGTTTGTCATGAGAGCTGGCATACCACTAAACTGAGTCCCATACCATGGTCCACTGCGAAACTGCTCTGTAGATCCCTTCCGAAGAACGAGTTGGGGAAGCCCCCCAGGATCCACACTGTATGTGTAGTCTCCTGAAGAGGGATCATTAGAGCTTTTCCAAGATGTCAGGTGCCAATTCAGATCAGATTTCTTGCTCCAACCCAGTTTCATGCCAGCTAGCAATGTATCAAATGGATAATCAAAACTTTGCCATAAGAAGTTATTTTTGTTGTTATCACTATCATCTCTCAGAATGAAGTTTCCAGTGTCTAAAAGCTGTGCAACTGGACTTCTTACACCATGCGAAGAACTTGAAGACCACAATAGGTCTTTTGTTTGGTTGAGGAGGACAACATTCCCATCAACCGTGAACGTTAACGTTCCAGAAGAATTCACAAGTGGGCTATCCCTATTTGCCACCCAGACAACTGTTTGAATCGGTATACTTTTATACCATATTCCTAAATATCGAACACTCGGATCTCCACGACTAAAGAATCCTAGTTCGAATTTACCACCTTCTGATACCATGGTCTGGCTGTCATTAATGGACTGCCCAGGAATAATTTTGTCAGCTGCATTAGTGTGTTCAGGAAACAGAAGCATGAAGCCGGTCCAAACAGATAGAAACAATTCCTTGCCCATTAGTTTTCCTATAATTTTCATCATCTTCCATTTCATTAACAATACCAAGTTCAAGTGGTTAGATCTTTCCCCGGTGCTCCCCCATGTTGTTTAAAGAATGCAAAAAAAATATTTCTAGTGCAGAGTGGTTGAATATTTGGGTCCCATGGCGTCTTCTTAATAAAATGCCCCCAATAGTCACTTGAGAGAATGAAATAAATTCATTTTGACTTTTAGTCAATCTGATTACACAATTTTCTTAAAGCAGAGGACCAAAAATTGCATAATTACTCTTCTGGAATTAATGCAGCACTCTGACTCCCATGTGCAGGGAAATCTGTGAGTATGAAGGACTGGTATTTGTTAATCCGTAACAATGGAGTTGTCCACTGAGCGTTCAACTTTTCTCTAGAAAATAAAGGCTCAAACATTGTCTTGCTAATCAAGACGCAAACATCAAATATCTTCCCTGATGTATTGTCAGCAAAGGTCATACCTAATCCCAACAACGAAAAATAAAGTATTCTTAGGAGGGAAAAACTTCAATGAACAGGTCCTACCATCAATTGGAGTGGGAAGGCCACCTCTGAAGATCAAAAGCTGAGAAGTAGTTGCTGTTTTCCTCTTTTCTCACCGACAAGACTCCAAATGTCACTAAGGATTTCCTAAATATCAAGTGACCAAAGTTAGATTTCACTTTTTCGACCAAGTGAATTTTTTGGAGGTGATCAATATTCTCACCTCTTTAGCACGTGTATCGCGAAGGGAATTAGAGTGCAGACAGTCTAGCATCACTCGCAACGATATCCAACCCAAACCTTCATATTCTCCAGGCGCCTCCGGCAGTCATCATAGATCATCTGTATCGTGATAAGCACGGAGCTTTATACCGCAGATCTCTACGCTAGATAGACGTTAGCTTTATTTTGTTTGGTTTTCCTTTGTATATAAAAAAAAAAGCTAGATTTCACTCTGCACATAGACACATGCAAACTGTCACTGTAAAACAACATGGGCACCGCAACCAAAGACCATGGCTTGTCCTATGCAATAATGGCATGTTAATAAGTACTCATCTAGAATACAAGATCACTGTCACGAATCAAACTTGTAAAAAGGATGGATTTTCTCTTATGTGGAAACTCAGACAGGAGAAAGTTTACCATGGAAATAGAAGCTAAAAGTGAAATAAAGAAGAAAGGGAACTATTCAATACTTTTAATGTATGCTAATATTTTTGTTAATAACACGAAAGCGGTGGTATTGGTTTAAGGTTAGTTGTAGTTTAGTCACGTAATTTCTTAAAGATATTCTTTATCTCATATATATTCAAATGTAATGATAAAGTCCTTAAAAAAAAGTATATACCAAATAGTATTAATTATAATCAAATCATAATTATAAGATTGATATTACATTTTATGTATTTTTCTTAAATTATTTCAAGCCGTTGTTTTATTGAGACTAAACGTGAAAAGACAAAGACAAACACACATTATCTTTTTTCCTTATGAATAAAGTAGTTAATCTTATTGAATAAAGTATGAAAATACTTAAACCAATGTTTGTTAGAGAATAAGTTTACTGAACTGACTCCATATAAAAATTCAATTTGAAACATTAGTTGTATATATATAGAAATTCTCATTATGATGATTATATAACTGATGCTTCGACTTAAAATCACTGAATTATTGCATATAAGAATTGTTATATTTTGATACTATATATGACTTATTTTAGTGAAAGATAGCTCAATTGATAGTCATTAGATATAACATAAATTGTATAGAGGTATAAGTGTTTAATATAGGATTCATCATCCTAAAGTACTTAGGAATATTTTATAGTTCTCGATTAGTATTGATTTAAAAAATATCCGATCAAGATGAGATGACACTTTATAAAATAGTTTACAAATGTCATATATATATATAGAATCAATTACTATGATAGAGAACTAATATAATTAGATTAAAATACAGTGGAGAATATTTTCATGGTCTAGATCTAATATAAATAATGTGTGACAAAAAGATTAAATTTTATGTAAAAATCATGCATGAAAAGGTTAGTTAAAGCCAATTTGACATTTCTAAATATTTGGGCAGTCATGATAAGTTGATAGACACCAATCTGAATCAGTGTATATAGATTGTTTAATTAGAGAATTAAAGATAATAATAGGAGTTTAATTTATCTAATCTTGAATACGATTAAGATTTATAAATTATATTCATTGTCAACATATTTAGAAACTTGATAGATCACACATAGAGAACGGGTTAAAAAGAGAAAAGATATTTTTAATTAAGTTGGATTTGATTGTAAAGATTGAGAAATTTTATTATTAAATATAAGATATCTAATAAATAAAGATCAATATGAGATATTAGATTTTATAGGAGCCCAATTAGTATTTAATTAGAATTAATTGTAATTCTTATTAAAGTTTAATTAAAATTAAAATTTTATTTTAATTAAATTACTAAAAGATCTAAAACTTATTATAAATAGGCTTAGGTTCTGAAGGAGCTAGTATTTTTTGCTTAACACTCTCTATACAATAGTTGTAGAGTTCTCTCAACATATTTTATGGATACTATTAGAAATCGAACACATGTGTGGTTATGGTGGTTGAGATAAACCAATTACGAGAGGAACAATAAGAAAAGAATCAAACATCACAATAAGGGATAAATTATGATTCATACTTTATTCTATTTTATCTGCAATCATATTGTATAATTTTAAAGTGATTTTAGCTTTCAAAAAATTACAAGGAAAAGTGTAGTTATATTCCACTATCTATGGGATTGGATCCTACCTGATTTCCCATTAAGTACTTATATAATCTAATTATAGCTAATTAAGGTCTTAAATCATCTAATGACTTTAGTTGTCTTTTTGTAAAACGTGAAATTTGGAAGAATAAATCAACCTATTAAAGAAACGAACTAATTTTGGTTAGACAACCAACACCAAATGTTTAATCCACTTAGATTCAACAAGCTCACATCCTTTTCCTTTTTAAACATAATGTTGTAGACAAAACGAGTACTTTTCGTTTAGATGTCAGGTTTTGATCACTTTTAATATTTTTCTCCACCTATTGTAAGATACTTGCTTTGTTAAGCACTTCTTACAAACTATTCGTCACACCTATATATGAGAAGAAGAAATATTTGCTCAAAACAAGAATAGAATGATCATGATTTGCTAGTATCTATACTTTCTCTTACAATATCGTTGGACGATTTAGAAATCTATTAATATTATTATATTATTAATATTTTTTGGATAATTATCCTGATTTTTCTCTTATTTGTTTTTATTATTAGTATTATTGAATTTGTTAAGTGGTTAGTTAAGAATATCTTAGAGTTTATTATTTGGGCGGTCATAATTTATTGCTAGACATTAATCTTGATTTATGGTTATAAATTGTTTAATTAGAAAATTTAAAATAAATTAAAGGAAGTTTTAATTTATATAATTCTAATTATGAATTAGGATTATAATTTACAATCTTTTCCAAAATATTAAGAACCTAAATGCGTCATACATAAAAAAGAAGTTAAAAAGTGAAAATTTAATTTAAATTAGGTTGGAATTAATTGTGATGTTTGAGAACTTTGGAGATCAAATATAAGATATTTGATTTTATTATAATTAAATTATAATCATAAGTAGAGTTTGACTTTAATTATAATTAGGAAGATTAATCTTGATAAGGGTGAAGCTCTTTTGTCTTTCTCTATATATAGGAGGAAGGAATACAAGAGTTAGCATTCTTGCCTCTTAAAAGTTAAGTTCCTTTTCTCTTCTTTGTAAATACCATTATAGGCTAGATACTTGAGCAACTCATGGTTAACACCTCGTGAAAAAGTTGTTGTAGGAATTTGAAATACATGCAATTCAATTACCTTTTATGATATATATTTTTCAAATTATTTAACTATTGAGATCTAATTAGAAAGTCATAAATTTTTTTCACTGTGCTCATGATTAGATCACGATTAGCTTCTTATCAATGGTATCAGAGACTCCTTTAATTGTTTAACTTGACTAAAGTTACTTAATTATTATTGATTTGATATGATTAAGGCTTAAATTTTTTTTAATGAATTCTCTAATACAGATTAAAGCAATAATTAATTAGGGATTGTTTTAGTTTTTTGAAAAATAAAACAAAAATGCATACCCCTTTATTTTGATTTTCTATAAAAAATTAAATATGGCTCCTATATGTTTTCTTTGTCTCCAAAAATTATTTATGACCCATAGCTTTATATATATTGCTTTTAAAAATCCCCCCATTTTGTTTTTCGAAAGGCAATTCATGTTTCATTCTTCAACCTGAAAACTAAAGCGTATTAAGTAAGTTACGGAAAGTTTATTTTTATAAAATATGTGCTTTGATTTTGAAACACCATTGCATAGTCCTTGCTTTTGTTTTTCTTTTGGAATGTCTTATGGCATACTTCAAATTGAATTTAAGTTTTTGGAATATAAAATTGCATGCTCCCACAGTCTTGATTGAGATATAGAAAACCATCAGATGTATGTCCCCCTATATTAGGTTATGGATTTCTATTTATAAATGTTTTTCATGATGAATCTTTGCAATTAACGTTACTAGTCGCTGGAGTAAGTGAAAGAGTTAGTGGCATTAACCATTATTAGTAAGGACATAATCACCTTTGTAGACAAATTTTAATCCTTGGAACAATTGTAGAAGGAAGGGTCGAGCCTTGGACAAGGAGGTACATGAAGCTTTAGTGATTAGAGGAACCTGAAAAATTGGAGGGTGAAAAGAACAAAGGTGATGATACCAAGAAAATAGAGGTAAAGGAGACAATTAGAAACCATTGGAGAAAGGTAGGAAGATAGGGGACCCCTCATTTGAATCTATCTTTGCTTTAAACCATTGAGTTTGTTTACTATTAACTAGCACACTAAAAGAAATAGTGGTCACACATTGCTTTATCCAACTCAAGGATTTAACTAGAAAGCCAAAATCTTCGAGGGAATAAAGCAAGAAATTCCAATCAACTGAATCAAAGGCCTTTCCAAAGTCAATTTTCAATGCACAAAGCTTACCTAAGCCCTTCGTTTATTAACCTTAAAATAACTCTCGAGCAAGGAGAATATTATCTAATATACTTCCTTCAACATAAGCTCCTTGGGTTTTGTTTATTAAGGAGCATATTGCCTCTATTAGCCTCGACGCCAATATCTTGGAAATAATTTGATACAAGGTATTGTAGCAAGAAATGCATCTAAAATCCATCAAAGAATCTGGATTGCGTATCTTAGGGACTAGACAAATGTGTGATAGATTGATTTCTCTTAGCAATATCTCACCATTGAAGAACTCAAAGATTGCTTTATAGGTTTGAACCTTAGTCCATTGCTAGGATAGTTTAAAGAAATATACAATGAGACCATCTAGTTTAGGGGCCTTATTAGACTTAAGATTCCTTAAGGCTTTATCGACATCTTTAACACTAATAAGCTTTACAAGTTCAATAGCTTGAGTCGAAGAAATGACTATGCTAATGAATGTGTTAAGAGTCTGCACGAAGGATCTACATTTAAGACTGAAACTCGAGCACTTTTTAAAACACATGAGAAATAGGTCCTTGATTCCTTTTTATCCCTAAACTCTCTCCCCAGAGTCTTTAGTTAGACAAGTGATCTTATTGAAATTCCTCTTTTTACGGATTGCCAAAAAAAGGAAAGTTAAGTACCTATCCCCTTATTATAACAAGAAAACTCTTAATTTTTGTCAAAGAATTGAGTTTTACATCTAAAGCTTTGATGTAGTTCTCATGAGCTTACTTCTCCTTAGTTTTATAGTTATCATTCCAAAGGTCCATATATAGGTTGCTTTTTATAGAGTCCAATATCCTCTTAACCTTCCTAATTTCTAAGCTTTTATTATTCATTAAGAGTCTTATGTAAGGTTTTAATCTATTCCTTCACCACTATGAGCTTCCTCACACACTTAAACTACTTAAAGCCTTCCACATTTTAGCTTATTCTAGCTTCAACTACCTCCTATAATCCTTAATACTTAGCAAGGAAATTGGAAAACCTGAAGTGAGATATTCTTATTAAGACATTAACTAAATTATAAACTTTTGTTGGAGAATGGTTTGATGTTAGGTGCCTGCCGAAGATAACTTTACTCTCCTAAAATTTAGTTAACAAGTTTTGGTTAACCAAAACCCTAACCAACTTCCTTTTAAGGAACCATTCCCCTTGTTATTTATTGGGCCAAGTGATTCCCTTTGTAATTGAGATTTGTAACTTCTAGTTTCCTGATACAAGTTTTGAAATCAATTCATGGTGGTCTAGAGTCAAACACTCCTTTAGATTCAAAATTGAAAAGGTACAGTTGAAGTCATGATAGGTAATTTTCTAAATTTTAAATTAAAACCGCTTATCCTGCAAGTATACAGATAGGAAATCGCAGTATAGATAGGTATTGTCTCACAGGGATTAGTTAGTCACCCAAATAATCCAAATTTTGTTTTGTTCAGAAAACTCAAAAAATTAGATTTGAAAGATCCAAAATATAAAAATTAAGAGTCATACATACACACTTTAGGGTTTTCACAAAAGTAGGAACACAAATTTAGAAAATGGTGATTCAAAGTATCAATTTAACAACTTAGGATTGTCATTACCTAACTATGTAGTCTCTCCCTTTAGCAATGTTCATTATGTTTAGTCCAAATTTTCTTAATGTCCTGGTTCATTCACTTTCATTACTTGAACCAAAAAAGCCCTATTTAATGATGTAAATAAATTATGGAAGCTCTCACTTCCCTTTTTCACTTAACCATTAAAAGGATATGAACAAATTTTCGAACAGCCACTTTTCCATCCAAGATCTCTCTCCAAATGGCAAGGTAACTTGATATATGGAGTGTTCTTGGTGTAAGCCGACTCTCATGACACCTACTAACATATTTCTTAACTCCACATCTCTAAGTATGGACAGCCATATACCATAAACATCAAACACATTTTTAACATTGAATAAAGTGAGGTACTACATAGTTTAGGCAATAACAACCCTAATAACTATTTAGAAATCCATCAAAATCTCATCCAACATATTCATAACATATCCATACATGCTTATCAATCAACAAAATACAGCAAAGAATCAAGAAAAGAGAAGAAGTAAGGCTTATATATTAAAGAGCAAAGCTGGAATTCTATGGTGGCAGCTTTGTGTCTCTTTAAAATCCTTTGATTCCACCTTGAATTCTCTTAGTTTTTTTCTCTAAAAAATGCATTCTTCTCTCTCCCTTGGACGTCTTGCATGACCTCCTCTCTTTTCTAGGTTTAAAATTGAGTTTTTATATCCCATTTAATGCTTTAAATGACATAGGAAGGAGGAAGTTATCAGCTGAAATTTTCCAGAAAACTCTATTTTCTGTCTTGACTTCAATCTATGATATCTTATAGATTTGTTATCCAAATTGGGCCGCTATTTCACCAATTTGAAACTTAATTTCTCCTCTTTCTTTTAACTTTAAAACGAAAATCATCTAATAAGAATTGTTTCTTGTGAAAGCTTAAAATTGGTGATGGGTCGGCCCAAGAAAATTCCGGCTTTCTTTTAGGTCTCATGACTTGCTTTCTCTTTGGTTCTTCTATCCTTTCATCCATCAAAACCACCTTCAAACCTATTGATTAACAACAAAATTAATCACTTAATCATGCTAAAACACATACAATTAATACCAAAATATTATAAGAAAAATATATGCAAAAATGCCTTGCAAAATTCATGCAAAACCTAATCTTAAAGACCTAATTCACACACATTCATGCATATTAACATACATTCATACATAATCATGCAATTATATGAAACTAAGACAAAACATAAGCTAAACAAGTTAACAACAATCAATTTATCACAATTAACTAACAAATTATCCTAAGAAAAGTATGAACAAACGTCACCTATCAACTCCCCAACACTTAAACTTTTGCTTGTCCTTAAGCAAAATAAAACATAAAAATAATCTAATGAACACAAATACATTAAAACATACACGCATACAATGTCAAAATTGATGGCTACTGACTCGGAACGTTATGCAATTAACTTAATCGTAAACAATAGTTATATCACAAGTTCAATGTATTGACTTAGTCTATTATGCCTAAGTACTTTAATATAAACATACACATCGATCAAGATATAAACAACTTAATTTTAAACCTACGTCACTTATAATATATACGTGCATTTACAATTATCGATCATTTAAATGGTTAACTATCCAAGTTATCCTTTCATGACAATTTTTAGCTAATTTATCATATTAGTAGGGTTTTTATTACACACACAATTGTTTTTCATTTTTATAACGTTGACTTAGTCTTTTAACACGATGACAAACATTAGTGATGAAAGCCCCCGGTTACTCAATTAGGCCATGTTTTTTTTATTTAAGCTGGCTTAGTTGGAGCGTCATTATAGCCTTTTGATATGAAGACAAACATTTATGATGAATGCCCCTGGTTACTCAACTAGATCATAACTCACAACCGACTGCTAGCTCTATCCTTAACCCTTTTTGGGTCGGCGGAATAGCTATTTACACACACGCTTTTCTTTTTTTTCATTTCTTTTAGCTTATTATTTTCATGAAAGGAAAACTGAGATTGTCTACTGATTTAATGGCTTCTAACGGTAACTACATGTGAATTAGAAACATTAAGTGTAAAACCAAGTGTCCTATCCTAATCAACACATATGTTTATGTTAAAGCTACTTATAATATAACTTCCTAAGTTATGTTAAAGCTACTTATAATCTAACTTCCTAAGTTAACACATATCACTAGTTTAACAACATTGCTCAAAATTAAGCTAATTCACTTAAAATTTCAGCCACTAAACACTCACATATTCACACAATTTCACACAAAAATTAAAAAAAATGGCACATTAACACAAAAGCATGAAAAATCATGAAAAAAATGCATACCATATACCAAATAAGAAATAAGATCAATGCAGTTTAAACTGATATTCGATTAAATGAAGTTTTAGGTTTTTATTTCTTCTCTTCTTTTAGTTTCACTTATATTTGATTCTTATGATAAATTCTAGATATACAATATAAATATAAAACTTTTAACAGTAAGTATTTTTATTTTAGGTTTCACTTCTAGTTCGTTGTGAGCACATTTAACTTCATCCATTCTAAAAAAAAGGAATAAACTGGAATATAAAAGATTGAACCACTTGGTCTTTATTCAATACAAATTAAAATGCCAAGAAACATATGCTATTATCATCATTAAATTGAATAAAATTTCTTAATAATTAAATTTTAATTGTTTAGTAGATTTTTAATAGAACAAGTAGTATTGTAGAACTAATTTGCCTTGATCATATCAATCTTTTAGCATATTTGATTTATGAGGAATTGAGTTTGATAAATGAGAGTGATTTAGAAGAAAATCTTAGATTAAAAAGTATTGATATATCATTTGATGTAACGAATTTTAATAATTGTCATGATGAGACTACTCTTATTGATGAGGATTTTGTATCAAATGAAAACTGAAGTCAATATAGTTTGAGTTGATATTCAATTGAACGAAGCTCTATGTTTTTATTTCTTCTCTTTTTTTAATTTCAATTATATTTTATGCATATATTAAATTCTATATATGCAATATAAGTATAAAATTTTTAACTATAATTTTTTTTCTTTTAAGTTTCGATTCTTGTTGGTTGTAAGCACATTTGGATTCATCTATTCTAAGAAAAAGAATAGATTAGAACACAAAACATTGAAGGAATTTGTCTTTGTTGTATACAATTTAAAGCTTTGAGAAAGATATGTTATTACTGTTATTAAGTTGAATATAATTTCTTAATGATTTAATTTTATTTTCTTGCTAAGATTCTTAATAGAATAAGCGGTTTCATAGATCTAGTTTGCCTTGACCACATCGACTTTTTAGAAGATTAGGTTTATGAAGAATCGAGTTTGATATAGATGAGATTGACTTAAGAGATAATCTTGGATCGAAAAGTATTGAGATGTCATTTGGTTCAATAAATTTAAATGATGGTAATAATGAAACCCCTATTAATAATGAGGATTTTGTACCAAATGAGAATTATGATCAATGCAATTTGAGCAGATAATTGATTGAATTGAGTTTCAAGTTTTTATTTCTTCTTATCTTTTAATTTCTCTTATATTTCATACATATGTTAAGTTCCATGTATGCAATATGAATATATGAAAAGTAATATTAACAGAAATAAATATATTGTTGTTACGTAAAATTTCTATTATTATAATTTTTGGAGATAAAGTTAATATAATTTATAAATTTTATAGTACAATATATCAAGAGACTCTCTTATATTTTAAAAATTTCAAGAACTATTATAATTTTTAAAATTTTCCAAAATATTATGATCGATACTTAGTATAGTATCGTATCATAACTAAATTTGATATCGGTATCAATACAATATTCATAACATTGCACTCAATTCAGCTGTAGCCTATAGGTGGGATTGGTATGGCTAAATCAATTTCACAACGCCATCATATCAATTACTTAGTGTTGTTAGAACTGGGACTAGCTCAACCAGGTTACCCAGTTCTTGGAAGGGCTGGTTTCGTATGAAAAAGCATGCCCATCAAGCACTTTCCTTGGGCTGAAAAGTTAATAAAGATGGAACCTTCAAGCCTATGATCAATTATGATATTAAGCTAATCTCTAATGAAATAACTGATACAGATGCATGTTAAACATGAGTCACCATGCTAGTTAATTACAGGTTTCAAGATAAGATAATGAAAACTATATTAATCATCACACCTTAACAAAATTTGAAAGATGGAAAATAACTTATCAAAGTAAACTGTGAGATCGGAACCCGATCGTCGGACACAAAACATCCATGCCACTCTTAAAAGATCGCTTTTTGGCAAGGAGAACACCAGCTCCGCTGCTTAAGTGTAGAGACCTGCAATCAGCTCAGTGTTGCGTGTTGACAAGACGGTGACACTGTTATGGTCGAATGCAGCGTTGGTAAAATGCGCCAATATGCTTCGACGATACCTAGAGGTTGGAGTCCGAGCCCCTCAGAGTTTATTAAGGTTCTTAAGGATTCCAGGGGTTCTGGAGGTGAGAATGATAATCAGTTGAATTTAGTGGAGGGAAGATGGTATGACTGAAGGAGTTGGGAAAAAGTTTGCTGTTAATTATCCGAGCAAGCTTCATGAAAAACTAACTTTTTTTGGAAGAGGGATTGCATCAGATATCAAAAAGACTAAAGAAATGCTTGATATGAATAACCTGAAGCATCTAAGCTGATTCTTTCAGACATTCAGGACAAAATATCAGGGATTGAAAAGACGAAAGTACATGATATTGACTCGAAGGGCCTGAGATGAGAGTGGACAGGGTAGATTTTACGGGGAAAAGACATTATTCTCAGTTTTGATGTGAGGAGTAAAGAAATAATAAATTAATATTTTACGTTGTCAAATTATCGACAAAAATAATTGATAGACGTAGCTTACAGTAATATCAATTCAGGTTCGTACAGGTTGGTATTGGGTGGTACTTATAGGATCGGATCAAAATTAGTATAAAATAAAGAATTAATATATTGAGTTTAAATACTGATTAGTATCGACTCGTTTCGGATGGTATCAAATATTAATCGGTATCGAAAATCGAAAATTTTAAAAAATAACAAGACTTTTTTTTTTTAATTTTCGATACCGGCTAATATTTAATACTATCCGAAACGGATCGATACTAATCAATATTTAAACTCAATATATAGAACTTTTTTAAAAAAAATTTCAAAAATTAATCTCCTACCCTCCTTCCTATCTCTCCTGTCTCTTTTTTTCAAAGCTTTTTTAATTAGTTATTTTATTTACTTCAATTTTTATATTTATTGCAAATATTTATTTTTTATTTTTAAAATAATAATAAATATTTTTATTACAAAAAATAATT
>JANZXV010000002.1:27393908-27418236 GCA_027576455.1 Erythroxylum roigii
TCGCTAAATGAATTTTTTTACGTCGATTTTAGCTACGGAAATAGGAGTTCCGTCGCTAATTTGCTACGATTTATTTTTTGTCGCTAATTTTCCGTCGCCAATTTTTCTTTTTCTTGTAGTGATTTATACAATCTGGATGCAATTTATACATTCTAGAATTAAAGAAATTGCAAGTTGCATACAAGAAAGGAGATGGATACACAAAAGCTGGCAAACACAACAATTCACTAGGTTAGAGAAGTTTTTATAGCCAATGAAAATCAGATTAAGCTAAATCTATGCATAAGGAGTCGTTGGAATTTGTAAAGCCCTTATTATATTACAAGAAAAAAAAGGTTTTTGTGACCAAAATTACCGAAAAAATAAAGCTTTTCTGTTGGGAAACAAATTTAACGACGAAAATTATCAACGGAAAGAAAAGTCAGAGAAACGATTGTTGGTAAATTTAATGACGAAAGCTTGTGTATTAGACGGTATCATTAGCAACGAAATTTTTGATTTTTGTTGGTAAGTTAAAGAAAATTTACCAACGGATTTATAGGATCTCGTCACTACCTTATGGAAGGAATCCCATTATTTCATCGATGAATTTGCCAATGGTAAATTGTATGTCCATTGTTAAAGTTACCGACGGATATATATGTTTCCGTCGCTAAATTTACCGACGGAAACATTAACCATCGCTAAATTTTACCGACGGAGTGATATATTCAGTCGATAACTTACGGAAAGATTTATTTATTCTGTAGCTAATTAGCGATGAAATGGTATTTTCCATCAGTAATGTATTGACGAAAGTTATTGTCCCGTCGCTAGTTAGCATCGAAATATTGAAGTTCTGTCAGGACATTCAACTTTGATAAATTTCTACTCCCATTTCTCACTTCCTACCCAAGTTTTTTGTTCATAATATTATGGTTTTTTGTATATTTAATTTCTATAAATAACATAACATTAATTGATAAATATCAGTAAATATTTTCCCAATTGTTAATATAATAAAAAATTAAAATGTACACGAATAAGTAATCATTGTAATTAACTGCAAATTAAGAATTTGTACAAAAACTTAAGTGTAGCAAAACATCAAATACATTCACTTGTACATGCGATGAAGGTGAATGCTCTGACTATTGTGATGAGGTATTGTCCCTCCCCTTCAATTGATCCATCTTATTACAGAGTTAGGCTATGTACTCCTTCAATTGTTGCAACTGAGTTGCCAGCCTCTCCACTGCGCTCTCAAGCTGGAGGACTCTCTCGTTTGATGCAAATCGCCTACTAGATCCATCTGTAGTGGATGTGGAAGATTGTGAATAACATATAATAAAAAATGAACTTAAGCCGAAAATCCTTCCACGGTAGTACCTACCACCCACTACATCAAGATACACCTGACTCTCATCAACTGTTTCAGAGTTTTGAGACTATCGTTCAATGCTTTCTTGTATTTGGTCTTATTATTATAATTGTTTATGTTAATAAGTGATACTTTTAAAGAAATAATATTAAATTATAAACTTTACACATATGATCTTGTCTACATCGGGTGTTGATGAAGGTCACACCATCATGCTTCTTATTGTGAGTGTGCAAAAAGAGCTGGCATGGTGAAGGCTTCTTGCCCATAGGCTTTTCCTGCATTAGAATAAATTTTTATAGGTGAACTACAATTTACAAAAATTTTGGTAGAATTTCCTCTATTTTTATGATATGTACCTATTGTTAGAAATTTTTTTAACTCAACGACACAACCATTAATGACACCAAACACTTATAACATTATTATTCTCCATAATGCACATATATTTTCATTTTAAATTTCATTTATCAAATTACATTGAAATCAAATTTCATTAATCAAAGTATAAAAATCAAGATATATCTGTAAAATTTTGATGCTTACAAGTTTAAGTGCATGCTCCTGGTGGGTCAAAGATCCTCCAGTATATATGGGTAGACTCTCTCTTACTGATCCTCCACGTCTGTTGGCAAAATTGTGCTCTGAAATGGAATACTACTGCCAATGTATCCATATTTCTTCAGATATATATGGTGGTCAAACACCATTCTTGTGTATTGAAGCAAGAAAGTCTCTATAATGTGTACGAGCTCACCTCTCCCATACATTATAAATTACAACATCAAAATTTGGATCCCAAAAAAATTCTTTTTGAAAAAAAAGAAAACATACTATAAATACTTATAAACAACAATATTTATCTAATTAATGTATAAAAAAAGATAAAATAAACATGATTAAAGAACATATTTTTTTAACCTTAAACTCCTGATAATAAAAATCCTTTTTTTGACTTACAGACATTTTTGCATATATAACCCCCAAAATATATCCGCTTTTTGAACTTAGAGGAGATATCTCTTGAGCACGTTTTAGACAGAACCAACCTAATATATAAGTTATTTTAGATAATTTTCCAATTAAAATGTATAACTTCAGTATAAACCTATGATGTTATAATTTATTAATTTTTTTTAGAAATTTACTTACAAATTGTTGACAATTATGATCTACGTTCTTCCATAAATTCCTTTAGCCCCACGGTAATGGTTGCCTTGCTTCATCTGCAACGTTTACCCCTTATATCTCTGTCAGTATAGGGGTGGTGGATGGTGTAGGGTTGTTGGATGGAGTAGCAGGGCTGCTGGATGGTATAACAGTAGGTATAGAAGGTGATGCCTCTTTTGGATGTGCAGTAGCATCTGCAGAACGTGATGCTTCACCTGGAAATGCACTAGCTTCTCCAGATCTTTGTAACCTGAACCTTGGCCGCATCATATCTTGTTTTCACTGTAGTGGCATATTTTAAACCTAAAATTCGTTTTTTATTGAATTTTCCAATAATATAATAATATAAATTCAATATATGACTATATATTGTTGATGCAATAATAAATTTATTCATATAATATTCTATTACAATCACAAATTAATCACTATCAACATTTAATTGTAAATTAAAATCATCATCATCTTCTTTTTTTGAAGAATTCAAATTAAACTTATGCTCCTCTTTAGATCTGTCACCCTCCTTATCTCCTTCATATGAAATTTCAACATATTCGTTATTTGGATCGTTCAAAGGTTCATTCTCGTCATATATTACATATGTATTTATTTCATAAACATCTTCCTAAAACAATTCACTTTCAATTATCTTATTTTCTCCTTTTCTATGTAATTCAAAAACACCTCTAGGTTTTACTTTGCAAACAGCCAACCAATCTGATTTATCTCATCGTAAGCTGGGAAAGGGACATAATACACCTAGATCACTTGCATCTCTAACTCGAAAGGTTCAAATTGTCTAAATCTTCTTTGCTAGTTGATATCAACTAGATTGTATCTACTGTGCACTTTTGTTCCAACATTAGGAGTTGGATCAAACCATTCACACTTAAATATCACAATTCGTTTTATTGGCAATGTAGAGTACTTAATTTCAAGTATCTCAATAATTTTACCATAGTAATCCATCAATTCTCCCTATATGCAAACCCCACTATTTACTGCTTCCATTCTATAACCATGAGATTATGTATAAAATTTGTATTCATTAACAAAATACGTTGGCTACGATTTAACAGTTCACAAAGGTCCTTTCGTAAGATCACATATGAACTTGTTCTCTATTGGATTATTTTAGGCTTACATAAAAAACAATTTATCATATTAAATAATATAGTGTCATTAATCACTTTGATATGATAATTCAACCATTTCAATTATTACAAGTGAAATTTACATATTTCTTAAACCATCGTTGAAAGTGTCTTTCAACTTCTTTATTGATATCATCCTGTATTGTTTCGAGCAATAGCTTGCGTAACCATTGCTCTTATAATCTAAAAGCATTATTATGTATTCTAGTTGTGAAAAACAGTAACTTTAGAAACTTAAATAATCTATTTCAAAATCAACTTAAACTTGCTGCACGAAAGGATGAACCTCCTGACAATTCATTAAAATGTAACCATGGGCAACCTCTATTTCTTCTACTGTTAGCATTCTTCTTGTTGAACGTCTATATATTCATCCTGGATATGTGAAAATGGATAAGTTACCATCAACATTGCCTGTTTATCCCCTATCATCATTACGAGAAACTTTGCTTTCTGTTGTGTGAACATGCGACTCAAAATAATGTGAATAAAATGTACTTACTTCCTCCACTAAAGAAGCATCACATACCGAACCTTTAAATGTAGCCTTGTTTTTGACGTTTTTGTTCAAGTGATGCAAATGGCTACATTACAAATAGGGTTATTACAATTTTATGATTAAAACATGCTATAACTTTTATTTAAATATTAACTATAACTACCTCTTAAATGGATACATCCATCAATATTGAACCGGACCAACAAGTTTAGCGTCATGTACTAAATATACGGGTAGATGCTCCGTACAGTCAAAGGAGCTCGAAGGGAAAATCCCTTCCAATTTGCACAAGATAATTGGAATTTTCCTTTCTAGTTTTTCCATTTCAACCAACTTTATTCAAATGATGGTTAAGCTTTGGAAAAACAAACTTAATTCTATTATAGCTTCCCAAACCTTTTTTGGTAGTAACTCCTAAAATGCAATTGGAATTAGCCTTTGCATAAACACATAACAATCATGACTTCTCATCCCAAATAATTTGTACTTCCTCATGTCCACACATCTTGCCAAGTTCGAAACATAACCATTGGGAAACTTTAGATTTTAAAACCATTCATACAAAATTTTCTTTTGTTTTTTATCCAAAGTATAACATGCTTTTGGATGTTTACCGGTGTGAAGATCTTTATCTAACTCATTCCTTCTACAAAAAATTTTCAAATTAGCTCATGATTTTGCAGTGTCTTTTGTCCTCCCTTTAATGTTCATCATATTGTTGAGAAAATTGTCAAATCGTTTTTCCAATATGCATTAGATCTAGATTATGACGTATCAAATTACTTTTCCAATATGGCAAATCTCAAAAGATACTTCATTTTCTCCAACCAAATTTTTTACTAATACTTTTATTAACTTCTTCAGCTTTAAGTTCTGTAACTTTCAGCAACCTTAATTCATCAATCTCCTGTAATATCTCTTCCCCTACTTTGTGAGGGGGAGGAGGTGTTTTTACCATTCTATTTTTCATGAATTTTTTATTGCTTCTAAATGGATGATCTGGAGGAAGAAATTTCCTGTGGTTGTCAAACCAACATTTTTTGGTCCTGTTAGGAAGATAAAATGCATTAAAATCATTGCTACAATAAGAATAAGTCAATTTTCCTGTTGTGATCCATCTTGACTGATAGGTGTAGATTACATTGTATTTTTATAGGTAATTTGATATATGTTTAGTGGTTAATTGTGTTAGTTCATAAACATTTGTGTTATAAGTGTTCTTTGGGCGAGAACATGTTTTCGAGCTTAAATTATATATATATGAGGTGTCGTGATGAGTTTGTTAGTGTTTCAGGGCATTCAAAAGAGTTTCAGAGGAGACTCGAACCAAAACCCTAGATTACGATCGTGGGGAGCCTACCATGTTCATGATAGAAGCACCAACATTGGGCCACGATTGTGCCTTATACGCCACTATTGTGACAGAAGCTCTAACATAGGGCCAAGGTCGTGTGGAATCTACCATGATCATGATAGAGAACAGGTAGATTGGTCGCGATCGGCACCAAGGGCTATGATTGTGACCTGCGCATAGACAAACGCGGAGTCACTTTCAGATTCAAGTTTTCAAGGGATGTTTTGGACATTTTGGACCCCAGAAAGGCACTAGGGTTGCTTTAATTGAAAAAGACTATAAAAAGATAATGATATAACCCTAAAAGAGAGCTTACGTTTTCTAGCTACATTTGGAAACCCTAAAGAGAGAGAGAAAGAAGAAGAGGAAGAAGAGGAGGGGTTCCAACGCTGAAGCTTCTCGATATAGGTGATCTCCCGACACCGCTGCTCTCCCGAATGATCCAACCTGAGTTTCATTTCCTCCCCATTTACTTTTTTATTCATTTAAATGTGTTAGATTGAGATGGGTTGTATGGATATGGATTTTGAGTTGTTCATGATTTTATAACTTTTCCTTTGAGATTTTGCCTATTTTTAGTTTCAATCTAGTTGATTTGTGTTTACTTGAGTTGGGTGTTGTGATTGATTAATATATTTGCATATTTTGGTAATAAACCGAGAGAGTAAACTGGATAAAAATGATTATATTGGATTAAAGAGTGTTGACCACTCTTTAACACACACTAAGATGCAAATTGACCACTTGCATTAGCCTATCCATTAGCACACACTAAGATGCACTTAATAAGGTTATGATAAATGGAGTTCATTGATTAAAACCTTGGACTTAAAGAGTTCTTTAAAGTTTGTCATTTGGAAACTTTGTGATTTTTGCTCCCAAAAAAATTTGTTTTGAACCATGATAATCAAAGTTCGTTTTTAAGAGGATTTTATCAAATTGATCATAGTCGAGTTTTTAATTTTTTTTCACAAAAATCCAAAATTACTTTTTATACACTTTTCTTTTAATTAGTTCAATTTAGTTAAGTTTTACAAATGACCAAAACCCCACCTTTTATCAATTTAGTTGCATTTCTTGACAATTAGTCTAGTTTAGATCATTTGCACTAGGTTCCGATTAAGTGAGACGACCCAAGGTTGCACTCTATATTGCAATCCTTGGAATTAAATTTTTGATTTGGTTTCCAAGGGATTAACCTAAAGATCAAACGAGCCGATCAGTAATCCTTGCTGTTGAGCTCATAGTCCAACTTAAATTACTAAAAATATGAGTTTAAGCTATTGATGATCATAATTGTCTGCGTGTTCGCATCCATATCCGCCCCAAGCATCTCAGCCTCAGTAACTGCAAAGATTACCTTAAGCATGTAATCCTGCACCGGTTCACCAAGTTTTTGTCTGAGATTATGAAAGGTTTGGATAGCTTTCACTCCTGCAAACCTGGTCCTCACACCGAACATCTCATGTAGGTGATGGACCATTGCACCAACAGTTTTCATGCAAGCAATTTGCTTTTGCAACATTCCATTGATAGAAGCTAGAATATAGTACTTAGTAGCCTTATCAGCATTCTGTCATCGCTCATGTTATTGGACTTGCTCAGAAGTTGAATTACCACCCAGAGGTGTAGGCTCATTGTTCGTTAATACCCATGAAATTGGTTTATATTGAAGAACAATGTCAAGGTTATGTCGACATTCATCATAAATGTTTGCCTTCACATAAAAAGGCTAGGTTCATGTCAATCAAAATTAACAAAATAGTGTTTTGTCTAATAAGCCTACTGATCTTTGTGAATAGCTTTAATTTTCATGAAAACCTACTTAGGGATAGTTACAATTTTGATTGACTGAATAATTATCAATGTGTGTGTGCAAATGATAGAGGAAACTTGACATTAAGGTTTTGATCAGTATGTATATTTAATCTGAAGTGCTTAGACACAGGTTTCACAAGTTAATAAGTTAGAATAATTTGAGAGATGATGTTTGTAGTTAAATTTGTTTAGTTAAGTTCAATGCCATTGTACCATTATTGCATATGTGGGTATGTTGTGTTTTGGTTATTTTGTTTGTTATTTTGTTTTGCTTTAGGACAAGCAAAAGCTTAAGTGTGGGGATGTTGATAGTTGTAGATTGTATAATGTTTTAGTAGGTAGTTTAGTATGTGTTTAGTGGTTATATTGAATGTTTAGTGTATGTTTAGTTTAGGATTTTGTTATTTAGTTAAATATTTGTGTTTTGAGTGTTTTGCAGGTTAGATCACGTGACTGAGCTTCAAGTTTAAGTGTTTGAGGTGCCTTGATGTGTTTGCTAGTGTTTCAGGGAAAATATCAAAGAACGAAGGAGATTCGAAGGAGACCCAATCCAAAACAGAGGGCCACGATCGTGGCCAATGAGCCACAATCTTAATAGAAAGCCAAATAGGGGGCCACGATCGTGGCCTTTGCGTAGACAAATGTGGACCGCCTTCTGAACTTAAGTTTTCAAGAGGTTTTCAGATCTTTTAGACCTAATAAAAGCCCTAGGGTAACTCAAAACAAAAATACTATAAATAGGAAAAAGATGGGGCCCTAAAAGGGATCCTCCACTTCTGCCACTTTGGGAAAGCTTCAAAGAAGAGAAGAAGAAAAGAGAGAAAAGGAAGAAGAGGATAGAGAAAGTAGGTCTTTCGACACTATTTTCTTTCTGGGTTATCCGATCCACGTTTCTTTCTTCTTTCCATCTTTATTTTAGTTCATTGAATGCATGAAATGATGATGGATCAGATGATGATGGATCTTGGACTATTGATGATGTTCTAACTTTTCCTTAAGGATTTGAACTGGATTCAATGTTAATATAGTTATTTTTTGTGTTATTTTGATTAGGTATTGTGATTTATTGTGAGGCTTGTATGTTTCGGTAATAAACTGAGAGGGTGAACTGAATAAAAATGATTGGATTGGATTAATTAGAGTTAAGTGATTCAATAGACTACACAATTAATCAATTTGGTAATTATGCAGAGATAGATCCCATATGAGACCCAAATGTTTATTAGAGAGCTTAAGAACTAATTAGGGTTAGGGCTGTTGGTAATTGATAGATTACTCTTTCAGTTCTTAACCTAATTAGAGTTTATTAATTAGGGTTTGTGATTATAACTCGAGAGAGAGTAATCCTCCTTTTGATAATCTAGAACTTACACCACAGTAACACATAAATGACTAGATTAGCATTGATGATAGGAAAATTCCCCTCTCATAATTTGGTAATCTTCTTAATTAGTTGATTTCCATTATGACTTTTGTGTTGCTCAATTTCAATTTCTTTTGTGTTGAATTTACTAATTAAATTCTTGCCAATCTTATTCCCATGTTTACTTTTTTTGCAATTTTTTTTCATTTTATTAATTTTTTTAAGCCTTAGATAACCTAAAATTAGATTAGTTCACCCTCCTTGTGCAATCCACTCTTCACATGCTACAAATCACGACCCCTACACTTGTGTTATTTTGAGGGCTATAAATTGTAAAGCTTGCCTACATCAACAAAATGTTATTAATTAAATCAATAGCTAATGGTTGATTACTAATATAATTAGAATCCAAATAGAGTAGTCATTAATTTTATGCTCTATGTCTAATCGGAACCTTGTATAATGAAATGATTGAATTATATGATTAATCATGCACAAAAAGGTTATTCAAAACTACTGTGACATTTATAAATATTTAGGTCGTCGTGATGCATTGTTAGACACCAATCTTGATCTATGATTATAAATTGTTTAATTGGAGAATTAAAGATAAATTAAACAGAGTTTAATTTTCTAATGCTAATTATGAATTATAATTATAATTTATAATCATTACCAATATATTTGGGAACATAATGGGTCTCAGATAAAGAATGAGTTGAAGAGAACAAAGATATTTTAATGAAGTTAGACTTGATTATTAAATATGAGATATTTAATAAAAAGGATCAATATGAGATATTGGATCTTTTTTTAGCATAATTGTTATTTAATTAAAATTATTTGTAATTCTAGTTAAAGTTGAAAAAAATTAGAATTTAATTTCAATTAAATAACTAAAACGTTTAAAACTTATTATAAATAGACTTAAGTTTTAATAGAGCTAACACTTTTTGCTTAACCCTTCTTGTAAGAGTTATAGAATTCTCTCGACCTGCTCTGTGAATACCGTTAGAGGCCGGACATTTTTGCGGCTATCGCAGTTGAGATGAATCAATTTTGAAAATGGTTTAATGGATACAACGAGAATATGATCAAGCTTTAGAATAAGATACGAATTAAGATTTATTTTTTGTTATTATTTATTCCTTAATCATTTTATAGAATTATAGTGGTCTTGATTTTCAGAAAATCAAAATATGAAAAAATTTTGTAATTGTTACACTGCAGTTGAGATCGAATATGGTCTCAATTTCCAACAAAGACTGCTACATCTTCGTTATTGTTTATCCTTAAGGATGTTTCCAAGACTGGTTCAGATGATCTTAGAGCTGTTCGTCTCAAAACTGCAGCATATACAATCAAACATCCTTTCCAAGCCACGCATTGGTGTGCGGATCCCAGTTTTTTCGTTTGTTTTATGCGGCAAGCTATTGTCATTTATATTATCATGGTCGGAATAGGTGTATACTGAACATTAGGTGGTCTAAGGCGTTGTCTTCTCTAGTTCTACTTTAACAACACTTAAAACATATGAAATTGAGATAGGAATGAAACTTTTTCAATTATTAGATCAAACTCTGATATTTTAGGTTGATGCATTTTCTATTTCTTTATGCTACCTTCGTCAAGGCTATTGAGTATTCTTCTCAGGGTACAGACAGTTTGTCTGACAATTCAAATTTCGGGTGAAAATGGAATCTACATTGTTGCTGTTTGCTACAGAAAGAAAATACATTTCATATGTTCGCGCCTGCAAAACGAGTATAATAAGTCCAAAGTGGCTGCTGCATGCCTGATTGTCCCCACAACCGCGTCGAATGTTTGACGTGCGAAGAAATGCTAACGGTTCAGAAGTAAACTAGTTTACTAGTTTGACGTGTGGAACGTTTGACGTGTGATTTAGTCTTATAAATCACACATACTAATAAAATTAATTCGAGAAGATCATGCAAAACTCGTTGAAGTCGTCGTCGAAATCCGATTTATCAAAATTGGAAATATCTGGACCAGGCTAATTCATGGTCCTCCTCTGCACCTGCCAAGATTCAAACCTAGTAATTGAGATAATATTCTTACTTTTGAGCCATGGGGGAAAAGTCCCTGACGGTTCGTGGAGATTCTTGTTTGAGAATGTCTGCAAAGATTATGACAGAAAAATCAAATACTTTAAGTCAAACGTGCGCAGTAACTTCAAATATTTTTTAATGATCTAAGTAAACTTTTACTATCATTTGTAATAACATATTACAATTTAACTTTAATAAAATAATATTAATAACACTTCAGACCTCAACAAAATTAGGATTTTATCAATTTTTAATTTGATGGTGAGATTTGAGAGTTTAAACTTTACTAATAGATTACGACGAGTTACGAACCCAATATGATTAACGGTTGTCCAACAGTATCATTTAAACGTCTTCCAAAATGTAATAAATACTCATAATTGGTAAATAATAATTTCAAGTCTATCCACTTAATTTAGTCCCGAACTTGCATCTGTTGCCCCTGTTTGTCTTTTTCGGAGGTCAGGCGGAAACTTATCGGAGACATGGTTGATCCGTCTCTATCCTTAGCCTCCTTCCCTTTGCTAACCCGAGAGCAGTCCCCAAGAAAAAAGGTGGGTAACGTGGTAGAGTCGAGTGATTGTGGAGATGCCTAGTCAAAGAAGACAGTGGTAGGAGGAGCTTGGAGCAATAAGCTAGAAGTACGACACAACAAAGGTGTCTCCCCCATTGGAGCTGTTACAAGCTGGAGCAAAGGCATGGTCCAATACTTTGGTGGGGTTTTTCTGGTCCAAAAGAATGGCTTTCCCAGCTATTAATGCGTGGGCTAAGGCAAGGTGGAGTAAAAAAAGGATTTGAAAAGGCAATACGAATGGAGGATAGGTTAATACTGTTTAAGTTCTCACCGAACTCGAATATCTGTGAAATTATAGAACAAGGACCGTGGTACATAGGTGACTAGCCCTTGTTCTTGAGGCAATGGAAACTGGGAATGGGATTGGATAGGGGCTCGATAGAGGTGATGCCATTATGGGTTCAATTTTATGGTCTTCCAATGGAGTATTGGACGGTGGAGGGACTTAGTCATTTGGCTAGTGTTTTAGGCAAACCCATTTGCATGGATTCGCAGACGACAACTGTGGATAGAATAGGATATGCTAAGATCTGTATCGAAGTGAAAAGAGATGCAACATGGCCTGAATCCTTGCCTATAATGCGACTTGGAGAATCAAGAGAGATGGTCAGAGATGCCATTCAATTATCATATACTTGGAAGCCAAGTATGGTAGAAAAGAAGTGGGTAGCTACAGGCCGCATCTTCTAGTCTGGCTGACATGCGGACCTAATGAATGAAGTAGTAAGGACTGAGGAGCAGGAAAGGTGTATTGAACAGGGGATGAATAGGGAGGAGAATGGGAGTGATGGCAATGTGGTTGAAGGAGTGAGTATGGTTATGAATGGTTAGATTCAAAGCAGTATAGATACAGTAAAGAAGACTATAGGGAATGGGAAGTCTCTGGAACTGTCAATGCGAAGTGCAGAGGGGCTGAACGTTCAACAGGTAATGGCAATTAAATGTTCAGATGACAAGGTCATTAAGAAGGGAACTGAGGATCCTGGGCAGGTCGCATGCTCTCATATGCCTTTATGCAGTAGGAAAGTTGATGAACTGAATGTAGATCGAAAGAAGATGGGTAGGGAGACTAATGAAGAAATAGAGCCTATCACCAATAGTGGGATTGAAGCAAGTTCAGATAATGAAGTGGGGGAGACAAATTAGGTGTTGGTGGATATTGCTAAAAGAAGTGTGGGAAGGAAGAAAAGTAAGAAGAAAAAGCACAAAGGGGTGATGCCTCCTGAGTGTCTTTTTTAATATGGTTATATGTCGTTATTAGTTTAGAACACGAGGGGTCTTAATGATCCCCTAAAAAAGTTGATGGTGAAGTAATTAGTAGCGGATAAAAAGCCTGTTTTGGTAGGACTCCTCGAAACAAAAATAAAGGCCACAGTTGATCAGAAGGGATTGGCTTTTTTGAGGCCAAAATGGAGTTTCATATCCAATCACATTCATCATTATAATGGTTGGATTTTATATTGGTAAAATTCGGATGTAGTGGAGGTTCGAGTGCTCAAGATGGGGGAGCAATTTATGCATTTGCAGTGTGGATTAATTGGGAATTTCCAGTTTGTGGTTAAATTGGTATATGCGTCGAATTTCGTGTTCCAAAGAACAAACTTATAGAAGGAGGTACTAGAGTTACATGAAGGGATAAGAGGGGAGTGGATAGTGTTAAGAGATTTTAATTGTTGTCATTGTTCTGCTGGAGTCGAGGGAGGTGTTCGATTTTATGGAGGGTCAGGAGTTGAACTCAATCAGCTTTTTCAGAGCACAAATTTAGTGGATCTCAGAGGTATAAGAAGATGGTTCACCTGGGAAAACAAACAAAAAGGGAATATGTTTGAAAAACTATAGGGGGTAGTAGTTTCGTAAACTTTTCAATTTGTTTCTAGCAAACAAAAAAATCAGAAAAATTAAGAGAACAAAAAATAAATCAACACCGAAAATTTAATGGAGAGTGTCTAGATTTTCAGCTTTGACTCCTTTGAAACATCATTTGTAACATCTTATAGCATCTCGGTCTTATGTGTTCGATAACTTCGAAAAATGACACGTAGGTACAAATCTTTGATTCTTTCTCGATGTTTCTTCTCCTCGGATAGATCTAGATATATCAATTTTCTCGTTATTCACTTTAGAGTACTCACCCTTATAGCCAATGCCTTGAAGATCCCCTTTAACCTTACCAAATTCCATTAACTTTTCTTGTTTTTCTGTGCCTCCATTCAATATTCTCAATCCCTTTTTGGTACTTACTAATTTCATTCTAGCTTCGCTGATCTAATGTAGACAACAATTTCTTCTCCAAATCTTGAATGGTATTCTTCGTAATGAAGTTTTCTTCCTTTAACCTTTCATTCTTCCTACATGTTTTCACCCATTTTTCGTACATTAACTAATAGGCTTCATAAATACCTTCCTTTTTATAATCTGAAGTACTGTCATAATATGAGATTGACCTTTGAGTTGAATCGTTTATGTGTTTCCCGAAAATTTCTGATTTACTCTCTTTTTCGTCTTCAGTTACTTCTTTCTCGATTACTGTTAAATAAGTAACTGGATTTTTGTTGTACAAAGTAACTAATGCATCACTTTTCATAACTTCTTCTTCACTTCTGGATTTGATATCACTCTAAGGGCTAGTATAAGATTTTTCTTTTCTCTTCTTCAAGATGTTAGCACACTCCGCTTGAACATGCCCGAAGCCTTGACACTCATGGCATTGGATTCTCATTACCTTTCTTTCTCCCTTTTGAGTTTTGGCTTGTTATTTGAAGTTGTTGTTTGATGAGCTCCCACCTTTTTGCCTAAACTCGGGTCTACCCTTTTTCACTCTTTTCAGCTACTTACTGAACTCTTGTGTTAATAGCTCTATATCCTCATTATTGTCAGATTCATATTCTAAATCATTCTTGGCTTGCAATGTTAATCCTTTCTTCTTCTCTCGATTGTCCCTCAAAAAATTCATTTCAAATTTTGTAAGAATTTCAATTACCTTCTCTAATGACAAGTCATTGATATTATGAGCCTCCTCTATTTTTGCAATTTTTGGAATAAATCTCGGAGGTAATGATCTTAGATTCTCAATGTATTCTTGACTAGTTTTAGATTGGAATATTTCTTCCCAAGTTGATGTGCTTGATTCGCTATATCTCACAATCTTCCATGAAAATCTCCAATAGTCTCATTTTCATCCATCTTCAGTTTTTCAAACCTCATAGCTAACATCTATAGTTTTGACGCTATCCTAGATTTAGACCCTTTATGAACAGTCTGCAAAATATCCCACGCTTCTTTAGCCGATTCACAGGTTCATATCATTGAGAAGCGTCCTTCATCAACAACATTGAAAATTGCGTGTATTGCTTGTGAATTTCCAAGTGCTCTTTCTTCTTCAGCTCTTGTCCATTCAGATGGATCTTTTAGAACTTTCTCTCCCTTATCGTCAGTAATCATTAGATGTATCCAGCCATGTAACACTGAGTTCCATGCTCTTGTTCCCTGAGCTTAGATGAAGACTCTCATCCGTGAAGTCATCCAATAGTGGTAGTCTGATAATTAATGCTCCTTCTCTTATGGCTATGTTTATGAAACTAGGATCTACACCAACTTGCTACTAAGTTTGAATCGGTGACCTTGCTCTGATACCAATTGAAAAACTGTAGGGGATAGTAGTTTCGCAAACTTTTTGATTCGTTTCTAGCAAACAAAAAATCAGAAAAATTAAGAGAATAAAAAATAAATCAACACTGAAAATTTGGTAATGTAGTTCGACACACCTTGCCTACGTCTACGGGGCCCTCACCTAACTTAATACTTTCACGAAAGTACAATAGATTTACCTAAGGCTTTACCGAGCCGACATCACTCAACCCTTGATACTATCTCTAAACCTCATTTCGCGTGAAAGAATTTCATACCCAATAGTACTACCACCTCATACTAACCTCGATAGAGAATTTTCACACATTGTTTAATAATAAAGATAATTAAACGAACAACTCAAGTGATTAAAATCACTAGAAACAACAACGATAATATACTTTAGATAAAAAGAACAACTTCCTGATGATTTCCGCTCCACTAAAATAGATATGGAAGTTGTCGCAACAACAATGGGTTGATTCACATAACCACCAACACGAAGCCACACACCCACTGCACCGTAATTACTCTTCACTGCACCATCAACACACACACCGCAACCACTATTTTTGCTATGCGTTGTGGAGGTTCAAAGGTACACTCTTGCTACAGGTACTCCTTATGCATACAATTTTTATTCAGCTGTTGCTTAATGTCGCACACTCACATAGAGATAGACTTCTACCCACATAAAAAAATGCACACCTACTGCAACCTTAAACTCATTAATGCTCTTCGCACATGAGAACCACTTCTACTATATGTGAGGACCCACCTAAGGACCTACCAATGAAGACTCACTCACAGCACAATTACTTTTTATCTTTAACACATATATGCATATTTAGCTTACATGACAATTAATGCACACACATGCTTTATACCGTACACACATTTGAGCTAATAACTTCAGCCGTATGTTTGTCTCCCTTCACCATTCACGCATGCACCACGGCAGCAGTTTCACCATACCAATGATTCAAGATGTTACAAATGATGTTTCAAATGGGTCAGAACAAAAAATTTAGATACTCTCCATTAAATTTCCAACAGCAACCCATGTTATCGAAACATACTTGGATTAGAAAGGGTCAATTACAAGCACAAAGACATTGTGAAGGAAAAACAAGAAGTTGTCTAGATTCACAGTTAGTTACTATTTGTAAACAAGTCAGTTATTTCAAAAGAAGAAATTGATGACAAAGATAATATGATGAAGAAAAAGAGCAGGTTTGAATTTCTTCAAAAGGCACATGGACTGTGTGCTATACATTTTTGAAGTATTTTTTGTGTTGTTTAAAAAAAGCAAGGAGGAAATGTAAAAAAAAAGATTTGTCTCTTTTAGTTCTTTAGTTTTTTTTGTGTGTTGCTATTGTCGTCTCATCTTTTTAGTAGTTTACATTATGACTTCTATTTGGCTCCACCAAAGACACCCCAGTTCTCTTATCAATATGGATCTCTATGGGGTATCTCTCTCTCTTTTGGGCATATCTCTCAGTGTTTTGAATGGTGGTAATTTTTCTTCTTGGCGTGCTTATGATTCTTCCGCTGCACCTATTGTTGATTATTATGATTATGCATTTTGATATTTTTTTGTCCCAAGGGGAGACATCAGATTGTTTATGGTGAATGTTCCATTCAGGAGGAGATTTTATGGTATATGTGTGACTATTCGTCTTACTTTTTGGCATCTTTTTGCCCCAAGGGGGAGAAATTTGGATGATTGGATAAACTTGATATTCTTTGGAACTTGCTGTTTGATTAAGGGGGAGTATTTGTCATATTAATTGTGAATTTGATACTTATATGTCCAATTATGTTATTTAGGGGGAGTGTCATATTTGTGACAAACAATGCTCAAAAGGTGGAGATTGTTAGGATATATGTTATATATCTAAGTAATTAGTTTTGACACTATTTATTAATTGGACATATAAGATAGTATTTAGATAATGACTTGGATTCAAAAGTTATATGGATAATCTTCTAGTTGAAAAATAATTCTATCTTGGAATGAAGTCTATTATCATGTTGTAATTGGATAGAATTAATGCTGGATTTGCTAATATTGCGGATAAGTGAAATCAGAAGGATGTGATAGTGGTGTAGTTGATGTTGGACTCTTCTTGCTTGGACATGTTGGCGTCGTACATGTTTCTAATACAACCGAAGTGAATCCTTGGTGTGGTGAAACTGCTACCGTGGTGCATGTGTGAATGGTGAAGGGAAAAAACATACAGTTGAAGTCATTCTCTCAAGTGTGTGTGCGGTATACAACATGTGTGTGCATTAATTGTCATGTGAGCTGAATGTACGTATGTGTGTGAGAGACAAAAAGTAATTATGCAGTGAGTGAGTCTTCCTTGGTAGGTCTATAGGTGGGTCCTTACATATAGTAGAAGTGGTTCTCATATGTGAAGAGCATTAATGAGTTTAAGGCTGCAGTAGGTGTACGGTTTTTTATGTGGGTAGAAGTCTATCTCTATGTGAGTGAGCAGCATTGAGTAACAGCTGAATAAAAATTGTACGCACAAGGAGTTCCTGCAGTGAGAGCGTATCTTTGAACCTCCAAAGCGCATAGCAAAAACGGTGGCTGCAGTGTGTGTGTTAATGGTACAGTGAAGAGTAATTACGGTGCAGTGGATGTGTGGCTTCGTTTTGGTGTTTATGTGAATCAACCAATTGTTGTTGCGACAACTTCCATATTTATTTCAGTAGAGCAGAACTCATCGGGAAGTTTTTCTTTTTATCTCAAGTGTATTATCATTTTTGTTTCTAGTTATTTTAATCACTTGAGTTGTTCGTTTAATTATCTTTATTATTAAACAATGTGTGAAAATTCTCTGTCGAGGTTAGTACGAGGTGGTCGTACTATTGGGTATGAAATTTTTTTACGCGAAGTGAGGTTGAGAGATAGTGTCAAGGGTTGAGTGGTGTAGGCATAGTAAAACCTTGGGTAAATCTATTGTACTTTCGTGAAAGTATTAAGCTGGGTGAAGGCCCAGCAGATGTAAGCAAGGTATGTCGAACTGTGTTACCAAATTTTTGGTGTTGATTTATTTTTGGTTCTCTTAATTTTTTGATTTTTTTGTTTTCCAGAAATGAATCGAATAGTTTGCAAAACAATTACCTCTTATGGTTTTTCAATGTTCATTAGGAAGAAACTTGACCGAGCATTGGTAAATCAGCGATGTTTAAGCTCATTCCCTCTTGCTTCAGCTGTGTTTGGAGAACTAGAATTTTCGAATCATTTGCCCATTTTAGTTCAATAGCCGTGTGAAGGATATAGGATCGGGGAACCATTCAGTTTTTTTAATGGATTACTTCAAGTAGAGGGATTTATGGAGGTGATTTCGCAGGTTTGGAGGATCGAGATAAAAGGTTATAAGGCTTTTCAATTGACACAGAAATTAAAGATTGCCAAAAGAGTGATCAAAGAGTTTAGTAAACAAAGAACTCGAAATATTAAGGAAATCTATTCCAGTTTGGCGGAGATACAGAAGGAATGTTATAGGGATCCCCTTAATGATGGTTTAAAAGTGCTTGAGGCCAATCGGATGAAAAAAAATACCATGAAGCTTTGAACTTGCAAGAATCAATCCTTAAATAAAAGGCGAGACAAAATTGGTTAAAGGAGGGAGACATTAATACCAAGTTTTTTTCAACGTCTATTCTAGCTAGGCAGAATATTAATACTATTACTGAACTGAGGGATGAAAGAGGAAATGTGCTGAATGGTCAACAGAAAATTACTGAACACATCAGGAATTTTTCTTCAAGCTATTGGGAGATACCGAAAGTGAAGGGAACGGTTATGGAGTTAAAGATAGGTTGGAGTTCTCTCCTAGTATTGAAACATTGGAGATGTTAAATGCTCCCTTTTCAGCTCAACAAGTGAAGGAGGTCTTATAT
This sequence comes from Erythroxylum roigii, assembly GCA_027576455.1. Classification (NCBI taxonomy): domain Eukaryota; kingdom Viridiplantae; phylum Streptophyta; class Magnoliopsida; order Malpighiales; family Erythroxylaceae; genus Erythroxylum; species Erythroxylum roigii. The sequence goes on from JANZXV010000002.1 coordinate 27,412,812, forward strand.
CGGTTAAACTGATCTAAAGCGCTCGGTCTTGATGGTTATTCAGCTGTATTTTTCCAACAGACATGGAATATTACAGGTCAACTTCTAACGGAAGCGGTACTAGAGTTTTTTTGAAATGTAAGTTACTAAAGAAGATCAATCATACTTACCTATGTTTGATTCCCAAGAAGGAGCGACCAGAGAGGATTACAGATTATCATCCAATAGCGTGTTGCACAATTGTGTACAAAATAATAGCTTCTCTGTTAGCTGAACATTTGAAGGCGGTTTTGGTTGAAGTGGTAAGTACAGCCCAAGGGGCTTTTCTTCCTTTGAGAATTATTGGGGATAACATATTGGTGTTACAATAATTGTTAGGAGAACATCATACAGGCAAAAAGATTAACAGTTGTGCTTTAAAGATTGATCTTTATAAAGCGTATGATATGATCAATTGGGGATATCTGAAGGATTGTTTGGAAGGGATAGGTATGCCTACATGGTTCAGCCATTGGATTCTTTAATGTATTCAATCTACTTCTATGAGTGTGTTAGAGAACGGGAATCATACGAAATCATTCAGTATCACTAGAGGGATTAGGCAAGGGGACCCTCTCTCCCCTTACTTATTCACTCTGTCGATGGAGGGATTGTCTAGACTTCTAAATAAAATGGTGGAGTGTAATAAGCGGTATCAGTATCATTATAAAGGCAGAGAAATGAAATTGTCACATATACTATATGCTGATGATGTGGTGTTGTTGTGTAAGGCTGATCCATATGTGATATTGATGATGATGAACTTGTTGAATATTTTTTCTAGTTGGTCAGGGATGAAGATGAATGTACAGAAGAGTGGAACTTTTATGTCTTCAGATGTTCGTAATCTAGAGTGGATTAGTAGTTTGGTGGGGTTGCTTATCCAAGAAACTCTGTTCAGGTATTTGGGTGTATCGATCACTCTAGTTAAGCCTAAATTCTCAGATATCTTGCTATTATTGGAAAAATTGAAAGGCCGAATTAATGCTTGGAAAAACCGTTGCCTATCACTTGTTGCTAGAGTTGCTCTTATTATTTCAGTTTTAAATAGCATGCACATACATTGGGCTGCTTATGTGGTTATTCCTAAAAAAGTAATAAAGGAAATGGAGAGAATGTTGAAATCCTTCTTATGCTCGGGTAAGTATGATAATTGTAAGGCAGTCAAAGTGAAATGGAGTGATATTGTAGTGCCTAAAAAAAGGGGGTTTTATTTCCATCACACAGATGCAAAGGGTATTACTTATGAAGTGGATATGGAGATTATTTGTAGATAAAGAAGCATCGTGGGTCAAGTGAGTGCAAATATTTCAACTAAATGGGCAGAGTTTTTGACAAATTAAATCAAGGAATGAACATTCCTGGATTTTCAAAAGGTTGCTGCAATTACGAGACATAATATATCCTCTAATTAAAAGGAGGGTAGGGAATGGAGAGGAAACAATTTTCTGATTTGATAATTAGAATGAGTTTAGCCCATTAGGGATGCGGACGTATTTAATAATGTTCAGAAACCGAATCTCTAAGGTAGCTACGGTGGCATGGGTTTTGCGGGAGAGGGCACGGTTGAATAGATGCAGATTTGGACACTTACTTGACCATTATTTGAATGGTGTACAAAGCCGAAACCATATGGACAAGATGATTTGGGCAGCAACTCAAGGTGGGGAGTTCACAACTAAATCGACACATAATATAGGGAGAGAACTGCATGTTGAGGTCTCATGGGCTAATGTGGTATGGAAATAGGTATTAAGTCCTAAATCTTCACTTTTCTTGTGGTTGGCTATTAAAAATAGATTACGAACTAAGGATGGTTAGTTTGGTAGTTTTGATCCCTTATGTGTGCTTTGTAAACATGTCAATGAGAGTAGAAATCATTTGTATTTTGAATGTGAATATACCAAAGTAGTGTGGAGCAAAATTTTGCATATGATAGGGATCCCAAATTTCTCCTATAAATGGGATGAGGTGTTGAATGATGTTATAAGGTCTTCTAGAGCTGGGATGCGAGATGGTCTCATCATCCGGATGTTGTTTCAGCTAGTGATGTATCACAATTGGAGGGAGAGGAATAGACGCGTATACAAGGAAGTGGAACTACACAAGTATGAACTTGCAGCTAATATAGTTAACTTGATTAAAGAGTTAATTATAGCAAAAGGAAAGCAACACATCATTAGACAGGAACTCAGAGTGACCTAGGGTATTCAGATGATAATGTGGTATGAGAGGCTTGTTATTGGTAGTATAGTAGTGGCTGTAGTAATTTTGTAATTATCCTTATAATAGGATTGTATATTTTAGATTCCAGTTTTTGGTAATACATTACTTTTAATTTAAAAAAAAGTCTATCCATTTAATATCAGTTACGTAAGACAATTAATTTCTTCACTTTAAAAAGAGGTTAATCAAAGTATGTAACATAAGAATTAAAATATTTGAACACAAAATATTAAGTTTAAGTAATTAAATTATTACTTTCCTTAATTAAGTATTCAATTGATTGTGTTTTTTAAAAATAAAAAATAGTATAAAATAAGTCCATAACAAGAGTAAATGATAGGCAAACAAAGTTACTTAAAAGTCTTAAATTTAAATATTCAAAATTTAAAATTCCATATATAATAACCTAAAGGAAAATATTGGAGATTTTTCCTACCACCTTTATGACTCAAACTGAAGAAGAATTGGAGTGATGAGAGAAAAAAGAAATACATATCTTAATTTAGACAAGCGTTTCTCTTTTATGTTAAGGCATTGAGTGAAAAAAATAATAAAACTGGGTGTTTACAAGGGGGATCAGATCACATGTTCTTATTACTTTGTTCTTATTCTATTTCATAAAAATCTATCCATTCAATAAATAAGATTTACAAAAATTGAATATCTGAGATCATTTGAGAACATGAGAAAGAGGGTAAGGAGGACAGAGAATCTCCTTCTGTCTGCGAGACATAACAAGAGCAAAAATGGTGAAGTGACTAGATGTACCTATCTTTGAGGATATTCAGAATCAGAAGAAAGGAAAGAGGATCTTGGTGAAATCTATGGAACAAGAATGTGCTTGCGATATGGTCACATTGAAGACATGGACAACAGGTCTCTACTTTGGTACTTTCCTAGTAATTAGCGATTAATTGTGACACTCTCAAAAATTCATAAATCATAATTAACCAAATATTTTTTAAACCGTATTATTAATTATTAATTTCTTCGTTAGTTCCAAAAGAGAAGATTATTTGTCAAATACAAAAGTATTCTACATAACATAACTACTGAAACTGTCACATTAAAAAAATATATACAGTTAAAAACTTTACACAATTAAACTATTGCCTGACCTATTCTTCACTCTATCTATCACTTACATTGAGGATTATCGACAACTGCTCGATCTTCTAAAAAATGGTGGCAAGGGGTGAGTTGCCTACTCAATAAAGATAACCTACTATACCTTTAAAATCAAGTAACTCCATAAATAATTATAAGATTTGGTCAACCGATTTAATAATACATTATATACATATATACACAAAAGTACTCAGTCTAATCCCAACAGTTAACAAACATTTCAAAAATTTTGTCAAATTATGATTAACACAAATATTAATTATAACTGTCATTTTTACTTTATTCTAATATTTAACTGAATTGCCTAGGTTCAACTTAACCTAGTAGGCTTATATCTAATAGTCTGTCGACTCGTCTCAACTCATCGTAAACTCTCACCAAGTGGAAATGTAATTAAATGTATAAATATTGACACATGGTACCTCAATTTCTCAATCCCTCTTAATATACCCGATACTACTTCAGTACCTAGCCATCAACACAGGATATCTCCAGGACTCTGGATATCCCAGTACCACTCAGGTACTTAATACCAAAAATGTCTTTCTTGCAACTAAATTCTAGATTTACCCTTCACTTTTTTGCATTCCCTATTATGCCCCTATATGCAACTTAAATTTTCAAAACAATTTCATCATCTTCATCATCTCCACTTCTCCCATCTCATCTTCTTTTATCATTTTTCAGCCCCATTTTCTTTATTTTTATCTCTCTATGCAACTTTAATTATTGTCCCAATCAACTAAAACATGCAAACCAACTACAATCGAGTGTAGGATGATCAAAATCATAAAGAAAAAAGACATAATATGGCTACTAGAATTTATCTAAGTGTGAAGTACTTTAAGATTGTCAACTTCCACAACTCTCTCAAATTTTTCTGCACAACAAACAAAATGGAAAAACTTACGGGGAAAGAGTTATACATATATGAAAGAGTGTGTTTTTGGACACAGTTGTCAGCTAAGAAGCGGAGAGAAAAGTGAAGAAGACAGTGGTTTCGTATGAGATGATCCAATTCCTAAATTCTGGTTATTTATACAAGTTTAATGGTTTTTATGGATTGGGCTGCTTTTGTTATATCAATGGGCTTTACATTAACAGCGAAAGTGAATGACAAACATAAAAGTTGATGCCTAAGTGTCGTGCGGTCAGGGAGCAAGTATACGTTATTAGAAGAAATTCATCACTGTCGTTTGTAGTTTCTTCGAAACAAGAAGACAAGGGTTGTAAAAAAGTGTCTTTCGCTGCAATCCAAAGAAGACGTACGTCGGCTCGCAATACATGAAGAAGCTGGCAAATTAAATTCTAGACTACGACAAGGAGAAGGTAAATTGTGAATTATTTTGTTCTCGAGTAGAAGTTAATTCAGATTTTTTAATCACTTTTCAATTCTAAAACGATTTATGTATCTCAGATGCCAAAGTTGTTGGACTATCTCTATCCACCGATCAATTAGAGGGACCATCTCAGATGCCAAAGTTGTTGGACTATCTCTATCTACTGATCAATTAGAGGGACCAACTACACATACAAAATTGATTTAAACATTATTAGATTATTTTACGGATCATTAACTTTTTATAATTAAAAGTATAGGGCTGCATGCAAAATGATTGTTAGACCACAGACCAAAAGCTAGGACCAGACATTTCCTGAACTCTCTCTTCGTTGGATCCTGATTCCGTACTGATCTCAAAAGACCTTAATGATGTCGGAGATGAAAAGTTCAAGAAAGGAACATGTCGCAGTTTTAGCCTTTCCATTCACAAGTCATCCATTGCCTATTTTTAACCTAATGAACAAGCTAGCAACTGCCGCACTAGAAGGGCAGTTTTCTTTCTTCAACACTGCAAAATCCAACAACTCACTGTTGTCGACACATAACATTAAGCTCCCCAACAACGTTAAACTCTACAGCGTTGACGATGGAATCCCCGATTGTCACATCGGAGTGGAAACTGGACAGGAGGAAGCAGGGACGTTGTTCATCAAAGCCGTGCCCAGAAACTTCAAAGATGGCATTGATGTGGCAGTGACAGAGACTGGTAAG
>JANZXV010000002.1:27436063-27451826 GCA_027576455.1 Erythroxylum roigii
CAAATTGTTCCAAAATTGTTGTATTTTGTGGCTTTTGGATGATTTGAGTAATGGTTATATGATTGGTATGAGATTTTTGGTGATGAATTGTGAAATGTTGATGGGAAGGCTCATGAAATGTGTCATGTGCATGACAAACAAGTTTTTGAAATGTGCTTTTGGGCAATCTGTTTTCAATATGTGAAATGCATGTTACGTGGGTTTGGTTAGGTCCCTTAAGTATGTCAAGTGCACTTGTCAAAAGGCTTCTCCCGCCTGCCCGTTAGTGGCATGGAGCTCCTTCAAGGACTCCCCTAAGTTCACGGCTACACAAGACCGCTATGCAGAAATGTGTAGTACGTTCTATTTTTGGACCAACCCAAACCATTCTGCTGTGTTATATGTTTATGATGTGTGACAAGTTTCAATGAAGTCATGATTTATGATGTTTATGAATTTCTTGATAAGTTGTGAAGTTTGAAAATATGTGACATGGATTTCAATTTGAACTTTACAATGGAAATAAATACTTCAATGGTTTTTGCTTATTTCTTGGTTATAAACTTGTTACCCACGAGCATTAAGCTCTCCCCCTCTCATTCCCATCTCCAAGTGATGAGAAAAAGATCGGATGAAAGAAAGTCAAGACAATTGTTTGTTTATGCATATGTTGTATTGTTAAGTTGGATTGATATAAAAACAAGACTTTAGACATATGTTGAGAATTATGAGATTTTCGTATCTTTTGTTGTGTATTGGATTTTGAGTTTGATGATGTAATGTGGCTTGGAATGCCATTATAGTATGTAAACATTTATCTTATGTTGTGAATGAAATAAGGATTTGTGTAGGGTTTGGAAATGTGAATCTGTGTATGGATGATGAGTTGATGACCTTTGAATATGAACTATTGATATATATATATAAGTGAGATATTATGAGGAAAAGGAAGATAGGATTTTTGGTGAATGATGAATGTTATTGAATATGAGGAATCATATGAATTGAGGTTGAGTGTTGGATGAATTCCAATGGGAAATTAAATGGTTTTGAATGATGCTGTAATAGAGGAAGTGAAGTTGGGATAAGTTTCAAGTTTTGCATGAGGGTATAATGTGTATGTTGTTTTCCAAGGGAAAACTGTATCGATTTAGGTAGAATTTGACAAAGTGGTCTTCATGAAAGTTGTATTTCGTCTTTATAGCTTTCCAACGCTATAAAGTATGCAATTTTTGGATGTTGGAGTTGAGAGTTATGACCGTTTGAGTATGGGATGTTTCCTGGAATATTTCACCCGAAGGTTACACTTACACGGCCTGTCCGCGTTAGCTCGCACGGTCCATGTTTTGACCCTCCAAATGACTGAATTTCATTTTGGAGTCTTCAGAAAAATTGTAGCCCTAGATGTCTTCTTTCCAACCGTCCAAAAACTAAGTTAATCGAACACCTATAGTGAGAGTTATGGCGTTTGCGCCAAGACATGTTCAATATAAGAAAGGTAATGAACATGTTGGATTCGTTTGGCCATAACGTCTTCGTCCGACCTCCGATCGAGGTGATTCTTGAAGCGATAGATTCCTAAGACATGATTATATCTCCCCATGAAAATTGGTATCTTTTGGAGTTGATTTGGAAATGATTGATGGAAAGGAAATGAGGGATTGGTAAGGAGAGCATGATTGGTTATGAACATACTTTGGATTTGTAAGCATATATTGAGTTATAGAGCTCCGAATGAGGTGGTTCTTGTTTTTAAATAAACTAGAGACTAGGAGCTACCATTTTAAAGAAGGTAATAGTGATTTTTGCGATTCTGCTATGTGAGCTTGCCCTTTGTGTCTCGAGATGTTATGAGAATGATGAGGAACCGATGATGGCTAATGAAAGTACTTTGAAGTAACTCTATAAGGAAATCCGCTCATGCTTTATAAGGGTTAAATGAATTAACCCTATAGGGTAAGACATACATGTTTGAAGAGTATGGAAAAAAATAATAAGGAGTAATGAAGAAGATTACGTTTCATGATTTCGCAAGCGTTGGATTCCGGACTCAAGCAGGATCTAACATCAAGTCTCAAGACCAATCACATAACCATCATAATGAGGAAAATCACAGACATATAAGTAATATTCTATTTGAGATCCTCATAATCGGATTAATTTGATGAACTTATTCTTTAATAAGTATCCACACATTTTCTTAAGCATCTCTATACTTTAGTCTATGAGATTGACTACTTCCTTTATAAGAAAGAAACGTAAAGTATGTTAGTCTTTCTATTTTATTATTGTCTAGTATTAATAGAGAAATGAATAGGAACAATTTAGTAGTAATATGTAAATATAATATAAATCTCATAATTATGATCTCATTATAATTTTATTTACAAAAATATAATATTCCCGTGGACTTTATCTTATATATTATTTAACAAACAAATATACATAAAATTAGAAATCTTTAATTAATTATATAATAAAATCTACAATCAACTAATTGGCTAGAAGACATACACCAATAATCTCCTAGTTTCATTAAACCAATTGCTTAAGTATCTTATACCATATCTACATATGTAAGGATGGCAACGGGAGACTCATAGGCCTAGATTCAAATGTTTTTAATGGCCCAGGCCCAGACCCAGGCCGACTCGAGACTCAACTCTTATAAGCAAAACTCGTTTTCTTTAAAAGGGTTGACCCAATTAAAAAAACATTGTTTTACATTTTTAATTTTCAAAAATATTTTCAAAAAATTGGCGGAGCTAGCCTATGGGTCAGGCCATTGCCATCACTACTCATATGGTGATCATGTTACATTTGGAACAATGATTTAGTGAGAGAACTCTACAAGATTCTCTTTAGTGAGTACTTGATTAAATATTACAACTTTCATACTTATTATTATTATTATTAAGAGAAAATGTCAAAATATAAACTTGGATCTTTGATGACACCTTAGCTCCTTTCACATACCTAATAACTCTAATGTTTCATAATGCCTTACTATTTTAGCAATGTAAAGAACTATACCAAGTTCATTAAGGAACTTCTTGATCCAAATAATCCTTTTCACTAAATGGAAATTGTATTATAGCTTCATTAGCAATTGAAATTACGTTGAAAATTTTCTAACTCAAAATAATATTGTTTTAACTCAAACATACCTTAATTAGGACTTATTTCTATCGAACCAATTTAATATCCATATAACCTTAAACTCAAACATCAACTCATATGTAGAATATTTGATATCATTAATACTTCATTAGTATCAAATATCTCAAGTACTAAATACCTTTAATACATTATTTATATACTTGGACTAAAATAGGTAAACAACTTTTTTATCTATCTCTATAGATCTAATTCTTAAAATTAAGTTATTATGTTTTTATATACAATGAGAGTTGTTCTTAGATTATCATATGTTGAACAATTAAAATTATGAATTTTTGTTCATTACTAATAGTTTGTCTGTACACTCCTATTAACCTTTATATAGACATAATAAATGCATAATCATCTCCAAAATAAACTCTTTTAATTTATCATAAAAGTGAATCTTTCAATATCTCGTAACCTTTTGACTGAACATTAAATATATTAATAAGGGCACTAGTTTTATTTATATGTATTATCACTAGATTTAAACATCTCCAAGCTTCATCTTATAAAATCTATCTTGAGAACCATTCTCTTATAAATATGTAAGATTATATCTAACCATTTGATAACTTATAACTTTATATTATCCAATTTAGTTCTATACTTATTGGATAATATATGTTTTAACTAAGCATCATATCATAAAATCATTAACTTTGACTTTTATAGAGTCCTAATATTCCATATGTAATATAGAATCTTGCTAATTGATTTGAATGAATCCAACAAAAGCAAGTTGTTATATTAGGCATAACTATATGAAAAATAAGTATTGTCATACAATATCTTATATTTTGCAGTCCTCTTTATAGAAAGCATACTAATATGGAATTAGTTTTTGAGATATTTACTAGAGAATCTCATTCCCTATAGATAATAAAGAAAATTTAATTCTCTTCAGATTGATCTCGTCAAAGTGTTTACGCAGAGTGTGCATTGTCTTCTCTAGACTAGGTTTTCTACCTTATGTTGCGACCTCTACCTAGTTTCTTCTCCTATCGTTAATGCTTCTCAATATTTTAAGATGTTGCCTATGCTTTACCATTTGGCATCTTCTTCATTGCACCCACTACTTTCTTTTCTCCTTGTTAGTGTTGGCTTGCAAGCATCTCATTAGCGACAATAACCATCGCAGGTGGAAGGATAACTTTCATGTAATAGTGAGATGAAGCTTCTAAGCCTCATTCAACAACTCTCAAAAACAAAATCTCAAACCTAGAACACATTCATTCCAATCAACCAAGAAAAATTAATCTAGGTATATCAAGGGCATTTTTCAGAAACTAAAAGTCAGGGAAATAAGAATGTAATTCTTTAAAACTCAAGTTTTACAAAAACTAAATCTATTATAATATGATAATCTAAGCTGTGGGAATAATAACTATAAAAGGCAAAATCAATCCAAATTTCCAAAAACTACAAAGCAAGATTGTGGCATACGATTAAGTTTTCATAAATAGAAAATAAAACTCAAGTTTTTACAAAATCTAAAATTATGGATGCATGCATTATGTTTCAGGACAACCACTAATGAGAAAGATGGTAGCTGAAGCTGAAAAGTTGATAAAGGAGATGGCAAGTAATAGCTGCCTATGGATGAACGAGCGAAGTAGACAGGCCACTACCTTTTGAGAACAAAAAGGCATTGTGGCTATTGATCAAATGACGAAGATGCAAGCTAAAATTGACAACCCAACTCGACAGCTCAACAATATGACGGCTTCATCCTCAACTTCGGTAAAAGTTGTGCAACTTAAGTGTGAACTCTATGGACAGCTGGACAATGATACGGTGGACTATTTCTTGATGAAGGAAAGTGATCCAGAGCAAGTGAATTATGTGGGAGTTCAATATGGATGAGGAGGGAGAAATAATCCCTACTCCAGCATATACAACCTCGAGTGGAAGAATCACCGTAACTTCTCATGGACGAACAATGTTGGAGGATAGTTCAGACCTCAAGGATAACCAGGCTTCCAATAAGATAACCGAGCTTAATGGAATCCAAGTTGGATAGGATTTTAGATAAAATTCGAGGCATGAAGGATGCAAGTAAAAGGCTTGAAAGCAAATTCGAGCAAGTTACTAAGAACCATGCCTCTTCAATACATAATTTAGAGGTCCAAGTAGATCAACTAACAGAGCAATTTCTACTTGGAATGCAGGAACCCTTCCAAGCATTACCGAGTCTAACCTAAAGGAACAGATCATGGCCATTACTCAGACCCAAAAAAAGAAACTCGAACATACGAAAGAAGATGGAGATAAGGGAGAAGGACAAATAATTATAGAATTCCTTCTAAGTGAGCTCATAATCAAGCCCATCGAGGAACCTTGACTTGAATTTTTACACCCTATTCTAGCTCAGCGGAAGTCAATTTCAAGTAAGGCGATGAGGAATTCTAAGAAGGTTGAATTAAACAAGGTTGAGGACATAACAAAACATCTACAAATGAAGCTCACGCTAAAGGAATTAGTTAAAAAGAAGGTTAAAGAGTGCATAGCAGATAACATAGCACAGAAGAAAAAGGACCCAGGGGATTTTTATATTCCCTGCAATATCAATGGAGTCAACATAGACAGGGCATTCGCAGATTTAGGAGTGAGTATCAATATGATGCCCCATACCTTTAGTCAAAATTTGGGGTTAGGAGAGTTAGAACCCACAAAAATGCTAGTAAAGATGGCAGACATAACAGTTCATCAGCCAAAGGGGATTATTAAGGATGTCCCAGTGCAGATTGATACTATTACCTTCGCCACGGACTTCTTTATATTGGATATCAGAAAAGATGTGGAAACTCTTATAGTCCTTAGATGACCATTTTTGGCTACTACTCGCTCCATAATTGATATTGATGAGGGTGAACTAACTCTAAGGGTCGGAGGGAACCAATTAACCTTTACTATGTCGAAGAAAGATAATAGTTGTCCTTTACCTCCAGTTAACATCAACAAAACAGAACCTCGAAAACAATGGGAAGATATTGAACCCTGGGAATGCTTTTAGAAAGAAACGATCGTGGAGGAAAAGGCAAACGAAGGTGAAGCAGAAGGAAGGTGGAAACCAAGACATGATAGCTCATTTGCAAATGGTAAGATCGATGACTTCGCTACCATTACATTATTCATTTCAACCACCTTGAGCACAAGAAGATCGTCGAGCTACTGACGTTAAAAGAAGTGTTGCATGGGAGGCAACCCATGGATTATTAATTTAATGTTATTTTTGTTGATTTTTTAGATAGTTTGAATTTTTTAGTTAGGTTATTTTTGTTTTCAAATAAAATCGCGATGGCATAGGACTTCGACATGAAATTGATGATCAAGGAAGTAAGAAAAAGAGAGATGAAAGGGCCATAAAGAGTTATGAAGTGACTTCGGAAAAGTGTGAAAGAATAAAAGAAGAAAAAAATCAGAATTTGGTGGAAAAATTTCAGGCCACGATCGTAGCCTAGCAAGTCACAATTGTGGCCTGCAGCAGGGTAAAAAGGAGACACACAAAATTTAGTTTCATTTTTTACCATATTACCCTCCATTCACCTATATATTCATTTTTTACTTCACTTTTTTACTCACTTTTATTTTAACTTTATCTCTCTAAGTTTAGAACCTCCAAACACTCTCACTTCTCTCTAACCAAATTTCAAACCTCCAGTCTCTTCTGACTTTTACCTACTTAAAAATCAGTATGCTGCACATTAAGCAATCAGCAAAGCAACATTAATCATCAGGAAGAAACCAAGTCTCGGGACGAGGGAAAAGGAACAAGGCAACTCACTATGGAGCACCTTTCTCGATATTCTCAGATGAGGAAGGTACCCGCTTTCATTCTCTTCACAATAAGAAAATTATAGTTCCAAAGTATTTTCATTTTGAGACTTTAGACAGACTAGAATTGAGATATAAGGTCAAAAATTTAGCAGATAGAATTCAATGGGGACAGTTTATTCAATTTCAATACCCAGTTTACGAATAACTTACCTTAGAATTCTTTACATCCCTTCAGTTTGAATCCCATAAACCTAGGGAATTTTGGGTTAGGTTGCAGGGATAGCCTTATGAGCTTAATTATGAGACTTTGTATGAAATTTGTGGTTTCCCTGAGTCGTTTGTAGTGGATTAGCACGATGATTTCTGTGTCATCCCCTACTAGACTGAACTAACTGGGTTAGCACATTTTGACACTAAGAATGCACACAACAACAACATCAAGAGCCACGAACACTTGTTTCTGTACAAATTCATATGTCAAACTATTTTTGACAAAACGGAAACCAACAAGTATTTGACAAAGGAACTTTTCATGTTGGGATGCATGGACCACAACATCCCAGTTTGCACAACCACCCACATCTTTAACGCAATTATTTCTACTCGACATAAGAGAAGCAATAACTTAGGAATGGGTTACTTGGGTTCAACCATAGCTGATTACCATCATCTATGGCGAGCTGAAATCCTAAAGTCCCATAATATAGAATTTTAGGATATTAGTGCCCAGACATACGTCAAGTTCAAGACTAGTCAAAAGAGTTCAAAGGCTCAACAACAACAAGAAGAAGATTCAACCAGCGAGGAGTCTGAGGAGGAAGAAGAAACAAAAGAACCAGGTTGGAAGAAAGTGCTTGATACAATCTCAGCGAACACCAGGGTAATTATAGATACACTTGCAGAGAACTATAGAAGAATGAAGGAGACGGCCTGAACTCAGCGTTACTTTGAAGTTCAAGGCGTCCAACTGCCACCTCCAACACTATCCCCGCTTCCATCACCATAAGGGCTTGTTCTAAACCCTTTTTCTTTTTTAATCTAGTATTTCCAAAACTACAAAGCAAGATTGTGGCATACATTGAGTTTTCATAGATAGAAAATAAAACTTGAGTTTTTACAAAATCTAAAATTATGGATGCATGCATCATGTTTCAATAAACAAAAATAAAACTCTAACTATTATTAGGCATATCCAACAATTAATTAAGTTTTTTAAGCCTTATACTTGTCAAATTAACTAAGGAGACTCTAATACCACTATTAGGAAATTCATTATTTTTCAAATTATGGGCTCAACAAAAAAAGAAAAATATTTACAATTTTTCGTTCATATCTCTTTGATTGAATAATTTTATAAGGATAAATAAAAAATAAAAGAGTTTAAATGTTCATGATTTATATTCCTGGAAATTTTTTTTGGTCAAACTATCAACCAGAAGTTATTCATATATCCAGCCTTTAAGGATCCATATAGTTAAAAAAAGGAATTCAAACAACCTGAGAGAAAGAGAAAAGAGTGTTAGTATTATGAATGTCAAAGTTATTTGACTTAACCTATATATGCATTATTATAATGTATAATTTAATACTTTTGTCATTCAATATTCTAACTGAACACAAAATATAGAATTTAGTGTCTATTCTATATAAATTTAATCATGTTCATTTTTACTAATTAGTAATCTATTTATAATTGATATTTGAAAACTTATTAAAATTTCACCAAAGATTTCCTTTAATAACTTCTAATAAAGAATAGTGAAATATTCTCCTTAATTATTTTAAGTTAAAGAATCATTTATTGACTTAACTTTATCTATATAGTTTATATTATGCCCAAGTACTATAGACTAAGTTACTTTAAATATAATAAATAATAAGATCAAAACATAGAAATTTATATATTAGATACCTTGATAATATTAATCCTAATGATCAGTTATACAATTATCATATTGAGAAAACTTAAAGATACATAAGTAATATTCTATTTGAGATCCTCATTCTGGGCCAATTCAATGAACTTATTTTATACTAAGCAACTACATATTTATTTAATTATATTTGTATTTTCAATTATAAAGTTAACTACTTCTTTCATAAAGAAGAAGCATAATATATGCTAATCTTTTTGTTCTATTAATATCTAATCTTAATAGAGAAATGATTATAAATAATTTATAGATAATATGTAAATATAATATAAATATCATAATTTTATTTGTAAAATATATTTACTTAACAAACTTTATTTTGTATATTAATTAATCAAATAAATATACATAAAATAAAAAAATTAGTTAATTATAAGATCAAATTTATGATCAATCGATTTGCTATAAAATAGACATCCACCTGACAATGCCAAACAAATTTGAAGTGGTCGAAAAGGACCGGTTGTGCTCTTGATTGGAGTTGCTAAAAGTAACATCTTAAGATGGGCTAATCCTTCTATTGTATATGCCACGTTCTCAACATTTTTATATGAAACTTGGACTTGCTTTAACTTAGTCCATGTAGTTTATCCCTTATAATCATGGCTGCTAGACAGGCAAAAGAAAAATGCATCTCTTTTGTCAACTTGGCACCAAGTTTAGCTTTATGCGGGTGGGGCAGTTGAGTGCTGTGTCTTATCTGGGCGTTATTGGTAAACAAAGCTTATCCAAACAGAACACGATGAACCACCACCAGAGTCCATTCATAGGGGAAAATGGACGGCTGGCTTAGAAAAGCGTAATCGAATATTAAATGTGGGAAAGATTTTAAGGGAATCACTTTTTGACTCGAATCCCACAAATTGTTCTTACCCTGATGATTAGTTAATAGTTTCAAAAATAGTAATCCACCTTAGATTCACAGGCGTGAAATCTGGGGATGCTTTCTAATCTAAATCATAGGAATGTTACGAAGAATGTGTTAAAAAGAGAACAGATATGTTAACATAACCTAATATTAGTTCGGCTGTACAGAGAAGACCGTTGATTTGGAAGGTGAGACAATCCAACTACTGTTAGTGTTGCTTTCGGATAAATTTAAAAGCAACAGCTGTACCGTCTAATGAATGATAACGCAACACAAAAAAAGAGAAGCGACATCCTAACTGGGTCCCAGCACTGATTGTATTGATTGCCCGCCAACTATCAACTTGTAAATTATAAAACCCAAAAATAATTGCGGGGGGCATTGAAGAAGGAAACGAAATAACAAAAGACAAGATGATGAGGCTGGAATTGGTCGGATATTGATGGTAGTTGGGCTTACTCTTGCTGGTTGTGAGATGGGGGATTTGGAGAAAGGAGTGATGATAGATGGTTATAGAACGAATGGGGCTAAAGAAGAAGAAGAAGAAGAAGAAGAAGAAGGTAGGTTGATGGCAGTGTTAGATTTCGACTTGTTATGTTCGACGGTGGCGTTGCAGACCCAAGGTAAATGGACCAAGCTTCAGACCCATGATCATGATGAGGATAATTATAATTGCCATTTTGGAGGTGGTGATGGTGGTGGTGGCGGTGGTGGTGCTTTTAGGATGTGGGAAGGTGAGCTGCTCGATTGCTGCGAGAACCGCCGCATCGCTATTGAATCCTTTTGGTATCCTCCGCATCTCTGCTTTACATTTCGCTTGTTTTATTACCTCAAAAGTTTTCATCTTTTTTAGTTGTATATTTTTTATGATAATAATAGGTGAAAATTTATTCTGGGTTATATCTTCCTTGTATACCTTTTCTTTTGGATATACCTTTCTTTGGTTTTGTTGTTGCTCATAATAGTTTTCGAGAGAAAATTTTGAAAATTTTCGAGTGAACATGCATTTATGGTGCGTGCAGCTGTCCGTGCTTCAGATTCGGGAAGAACATGAGACGAGCGGGTTTTGGTCCTTGTTTTCTTCATGTAAGTTGTGTCTGAACTGAAATGCATGATATGGTAAAAAGAAATGGTTCTCTTATAAATTTCTGGTACCATTTTCCAGGGTATTGCATACTACGTCATTGCTCTTGTTGCCCTTCTCAGCTTCGTTACCTTCGTTGTTACAAAGAGGCACTGCTTTCTGTATTTGTCACTCTGCTTTACAATTTCAATAGGACTGTATTTGGGTTTCTTCCGCACGCTTACGAGGAAGAAGTTTAACATCATAGTAAGCATCTCTGTATCCCGCTCTCTCCGTGATTAATCCCTTGATGATCCTTATTTAGATGCTTAGCATTCCATTGTTGGTATTGAATGCAATAAATATGTAGGTAAAGGACGAATACTCGTTAACCCTTAACCGTTTAATTAATATTCATACCTTTTTTTATTTTTTAATTTAATAATTTAAGACATTTTAATTCTATAGAAAATAATTGACCCAATAACTAATAAAGTAAGTGTTTATTAATTTAATAAAATATAAAAGAGATCTTTTGAAAATATCAATTTTAGTTTTTAGAATTGTAATCTATATTTTCTTATTTTATATATGTTGTTCTGGAAACTCCGGGTCATGTAGAGCAACCCTCTTATTATCATCTTGTTTGCATTTTATCTGTCTATTTCCTGAAATTGCGACCATTTTCAGGGTAGTGATACTTTCTTGGACGATTGTATCTACCATCTTGTCTGCCCCTGCTGTACATTAAGCCAGGTTGTTATCCTTCCATCCAAAACAACTGAATCCGATCATAGAAAACTGAATTCTAAGAACTAACTAAGGACATTCAATTAACTTATAGGAGTCAAGAACATTGGAGATGAACAATGTCCAAGATGGCATCTGGCATGGGCGGGGAGACACAATTTGCATAGGGGGCCACAGTGTAGGAAGTAAAGCAGGCTTTGAGCTATCCTCTTCCCCTTTGGTGTCAACCAAGTCACCTGATAACTGCAGCATGCAGAAGAATGCAGATGCACTAAACCAACTCACCTGTTGACATGTCTTAATTATTCCAGCTCAATGTATTTCCTTCATCTAGACAGGAATGACTTGCAGGTCATCCATCACAGTTCTCGTAAGAATTGCGATTAACCATCAATGTGAAAGCAAAGAGCTTTCGCTACTTGAAATGTGGTTCAACCTAAATCTGGGAATTAATGCCACTCGTCCTTAGTAACTGATGTAACTTGAAATGTGTTATCTTCTCTGTCACGATTGTGCCTCAAGGCCCTATACACAGCTGTCACGATTGTGCTCCTCATGCGCGAATATGACACCCTTCATTTAACTTCCATCTTCCTTATTCTTCAATGTGAAACATAAAATAAAAATTGAATTCGTGCTCTAAACCACAAAAACACTTAAGAGCAGAGACGGAGTTATATATATACTTGGGGGGTCACTGGCCCCCCAAGTTTTTTTTAAATTTTTTTTAATATATATATAAAGATAGGGTTATTTAAGGGTCAGTGGTGTACTGAGCACTTCAAAATTTTAAAAAATTATTTCTTGGACCCCTCTATCTTAAATTCTTGGCTCCGTCACTGCTTAAGAGTATAAACAAATACTCACACTAGCACAATTCTAAACATATATACAATTATCATCTAATAAACACCTAAAAACACACTAAAATACTTAGGAAAACATAGTATGAACTATACCTATCATTTGTTATTGTAGGACAATATTGTAAACACAAATTAACAAGTGACTACAGTTTGACACATTACCGTGAGGACAAAGCATGTTGTACTAACTAAATCTCTTAGTAAAATCAGGTTTAAAAGATAAAGTTTTGAAAATTTTAAGATTACTTTGACCAAAAAATAAATTTACAGGACTTTTGTGCACCTTGCATCTAAGTCGGAGGACTAATTTAAATTTTTTTCCTTTTCTTTATCATTGTTGTAAAATGCTTTTGTTTTAAAGAAATTTAAGATTGACAAGGCAATAGCTTTCTTTATCATTGTTTTAAAATGCTTTTCTTTAAATAAATTGTAAGAGAATTTAACTTTTGACTGGTCGAACTTTTACTAATCATCAAAACTTCACGTTTTTATAAATAAATGTTTTTAAAGAAAATATTGTAAGTTAACTAAAGAGAAGTGGACTAGTACAGCAAAATATTGCAGGCGATAGTAGATTACTATCCCCTATCAAACTTTTTTTTTTGACGCGTTATGTTAAAACATGATCTTCCTGGCATGAGGACTCTCCTCGTTGATCATAGGAACAATGATGAACAGGATCAAGGAAATCTTGTGGAATAGAACACCACGCTGCATTTCATGTTTTGTATGCGGACTCCTATTATGTATCCGTCCGCAGCTGCTAAAGGAGCAAAAAGGTCCTTCATTCGCTGCCTAAAATATAAGTCGTCTGAACAAGGACTTCCATTTGTTTATTCCTCAAATTTGGTGCATTTCAAGATTCTGGTACAAACAGATCAAAGATTGTTCAATGTACTATGAGCTTTGCGACTTGCAATGTACCTCTGGGATGCTTCAGGTCAAACAGAAGTGGAAGAGAACGCAAGCATAACAAACCAGTCCTCTCACTTTCTGAGAACATCTATTTTGAATAACGTGAAGTCAATATAAATTACTGATTCAAGACCCAAGTTTCCAGTATAGAAATAAAATACAATTGCTATCAACGTTCGCTTTAGCTTATCATATATAAACATCAGTTAGTTTTGCTTTCAAATAGTAACACATACGAAACTTTGCAGGAACTTTCATTTACATCCTCGTGATTTCTTTACACATGTAAAAAGATGAAAGATACTAAAGATAAACAGCTTCGACAAACCAAATAATAATTGAGGAAACAGTTGGAAAGACCAAGCATCCTATTCAAGACAACTATCATGTGGTACACTAATTTTATTGTAAAATACAAAACTTTACACGAGAACAATTTAACATCGTAAGCAAGTAAATTACCTAATAGGCTAGAACTAAGTAACAGTCACTCGAACCTCTTACATCTTTTAGAAACAATAATTACCAGGATGTCACATATCAATACACACTCCTTCTCGATTATAATGGCCAAAACTTCATCCAGACTGATGTCAGGTGGTGCACTGAAGAGAACAATTCTCTAACAAGTACCTTCTTCCCACAGGAATCTGACCACCATAAGCTGCTACAACCACTTATGCCAGAATGCTCTAGTAGTAGCAAGAAACCCAAAACACTGCCGTTTTGCATTATGATATATGTTCAGAGAATATGTTTATCTACATCCAACTTGCCAATTAAGCATTTTCAGATCCTTTTACTAAATTAAAGAGAAATTCACTTGGGGTAAAATTAAATAGATGTACAATGCAGAAGGGGAAATAAATGATTTTTCTAGGTGCACTGCGTCACTGCTTAGCCTAACCACAATACTTACACGGTTATCCCACAACTCCAAAACCGTACATAAGGAGCAGGATAAGAATAAGCTTGAGAAGCCATTGATCCACTATCTTTGAACAACAGGGCCTTCAAAGAACCTAATGAAGCATTCAAGAGAAGAAAGAAAGTACTTCAACATACTCAAAATGGCAAAAATCCCAAATGGAGCCTACATATGGCAAGTACTTCCAACCTTATCTTCGATGCAAACAAAGAACACAACAGAATAAAGCCAGACACTTCTAGAAATTGGAAGAGCATGGCGGAATTTGATAAGAACTATAATATCCACAAACTTAAAATCAGACGTAAACTTGGTTCTAGATAACTGTTGATAAAGAAAGAGAAAGTGATTTACAAATTTAGCTCCCTTTGCAGTCCAGGAAACAGTTGCAACTGGCACTGCCTTCACAATAAAGTTAATGATGCATTCACGATGGATAAAAGATAAAGGCCTCTTCTCAGTTGTATAAAACTATAGTGCACGGAAGCAATTAGGCATAACTTCTCCACAAGCTATTATTTTGGAAGGCAGATTGTTTTACAAATTCCAAGCTCACATATACAAGCTAATAACTCAGAATACCAGCTACAAGTAATCGTCGAATGATAAATAAAATTTGCAGTTTTGAAGCAATGTTACAAAAGCAATGTGCTATGGAATGCAAAATGAAGCAATTAACCAAATTGCTAACACTTTCTACTCCACATCCAGCAACTAACACTAACTTCTCATACCAAATAAAGGTCAAATAATAAAGGATTCAAACACATGTAACAGAAAACCATTTCCCAAACAAAGAGATAGACATCACATCCCTTTGTTTTTAGGTACGTCAAGATAGAGGAAAACACATTAGCCAGTCACATCTGCCATTGAAAAAGGTGATAAGTCAGCATTGTAATTAAAATATGTTCCCGTAGGAACATAATGTTCTGGCAGGAACACAAACTTACACAATTCATAATTACCAAAATCCTAAAAACCAAAAACTATTACAACTTCTAACTTGAACAGCATAGAACTCAAGCAAAAAATCAAAATGTATACCTTCCCAATTATATCAATCCTCCTGAGCTTTATAAGCCTCCAACATTAATTTCGTCTGCTCTCTCATCAACTCAATCCTCTTGAGAAACAGCTCAAACTCTTCTACATGCAACCTTTTCCACTTCTCTTCCATCTCTGCCTTCTTCGGTTCATCTATCAAATCCAGTCCCTTCTTCATCACATAGTCAGCCGTTCCTCCAAAATCAACAATTTTAACGAACATTCCGTTAGATTTCAATTCTGAAGCACTGCTTCCCACATCAACTTCTGCCTTCTCCGTCTTCTCTCCCTCCTTTCCACTATTTAACCCCGACTCCGCCTTCAATTCAACTAAACTCTTTCCACCCTGCTTCGCCTTTCCATTCGGTTTAGCAGCACTAGACTCCACTCCAAACCCACCACTTTTCTCACTACCCCAAATCTTTTTCCACAATTCAAATGCTTTCTGATCATGGGGTTTCGCAAAGATCT
>JANZXV010000002.1:27463397-27484341 GCA_027576455.1 Erythroxylum roigii
CGGGGGGAGGAGGGTTTAATTAAATAACTTATTAACTAAAATTAATACGAAAACAAATTAAGTCTATTGAATTTAAAAATGAGAAAGTCAAGATTACCAAACTTTGATTCAAGGCAAAGATCTCATATACTTGTAACGTTAATCAATGGTTTAAAAAGAATATTTTCAAAATTCAAGCAGTTAGTCCGAATCATATTGGGATAGCTGTAATAAGTCTCAAATTTTTCTAAATTAATTGATTTAAATCTAGCATCCAAACCAAAACTTATCATCCATTGATTGGGTGATAGCATTTCATATCAAATAAATGATAGCAATAAGCTTAGTAAAAAACACTAACCCTAAATTAAATAATCAAGATACCTATAATTATTCAACTTAGTTTTCTTATTTATCATAAGTTGAATATGCAATTTCATAAATAACCTACTTGTTACTTGTACTAACCTTTCATGAATTTACAAATCACTGAATTCATTGATAGCGATAGAATAATCAATAGTAAATTAAATTGTCAGATTAATCAAATATTAATCATTCATGAAATATGAGAACTCAAAACAAGAAATACTTGAATTAAAATGTGAATAAAAGCTTTAGAACACAAAAACTTACAAAGTTATAACTAGAATATCGAATCCTTTTGAATCAGAATAACTGAGTTTAGCCACACGTAGCTTTTGCTCCAATAATAAAAATAGAAGAAAGATAAAGAATTGCGAAAAACATAAAAAGAGAGAACCTTATTCTATTGTGAGAAACGCCCTTTTTATAGGATTTTATGATATAATCCT
Source organism: Erythroxylum roigii (assembly GCA_027576455.1). Lineage (NCBI taxonomy): Eukaryota > Viridiplantae > Streptophyta > Magnoliopsida > Malpighiales > Erythroxylaceae > Erythroxylum > Erythroxylum roigii. Next base: position 27,464,192 of record JANZXV010000002.1, read on the forward strand.
AATCTAATTCTAACTTTTAACGATGTCTATCTAAAACAAATTCAAATTCAAAACTCCTACAGGATAGGAATAAGAAGATGTTCCCTAGTTAAACTCCAACTCTTCAACTGATCAGCCTTATCCATTGCAGCAATCTCTTCAGTTTAACCAAATTTTATAATTATTACCAATAGAGTCTCAATTTGATGCGATCTCTACTTTTCATCTTCTAAAAAAAACATTAATTTTCATATTTATACACCAAAATAAATCTAAAACAAAGGAGGTAATATCAAGTAATATAGCAAGATAAGATCTTATCAGTATCAACTATTACTGATCAAAGAATAGTACAAACTTTATTAGTGCGATACCAATTTCAAGTTTTAGTTGATATTGGTTACCACTTAGTAATAGTCGTATAAAAAATACAAACAAAATATTGGATAAATTTGCAAATTTAAAAAACATTAATACTTAATTGAAAAACCCTAAAGCACTACTTTTTACAACCCCCCTCTACCTCAATTTACTCACTCTCACTCTTACCCATTGTCCCACAACTTCCCTCTCTATCAACTTTTCTTGTTTGCTTTCCTCGTTTTCACTTCTCGATTCTCCATTAATATCTACTTTATTCTACTTGGTTACTTTTGCAAATGTCCCCCTTTCGGCCATCACATGTCACACATTGTTAGTTGCCCCTCCTTCATCTGCTCCTTATCGCATGCTGCTCCTTCATCATCTTCTCTCATTGTAGCTAAAGTTATGGTTTTGTTGTTGCTTTGTGTTAACTTTGAGACTTGAGTCAGTGATGATATAAGCTATAAAGTAGAAATTATATGTGTAGTTTTTTGTTATTTTATAAGGAATATTAAGCTAAATTTATGGGAAAATTATGAAATAAATTGTGTTGCTTAATTTATATGCTTGCTATTGAGTATTTTCGTGAATGACTTTATAAATATATGTGTTAAGTGACCGTTTCGTCATAATAGCTTAAGCTATTGTGTGAGGCCAACTTAATTGGTTTTATATATTCACTAACACACCCCCTCAAATGGAAGCCTTTTTTGGGTTTGAAACTTGCATAGGCTCACTCTACCTTGTGTTGAATAATAGGTGGGTAGTAGGATTTGAACTCACAACTACTTGGTCACAAAGGCTTTGATACCATGTTAAGTGACCGTTTCGCCACAATAGTTTAAGTTGTTGTGTGAGGAGAACTTAATGTGTTTTATATATTCACTAACAATATAAAGTCTTATTTATTTGATTTTTATGTTATTTTTAATTCTAATAATTATAAAAATGAGATAAAATTTTAGTTCTTTAAATTGTTAATTTGTCAATTGATTTATATGAAGCATAAATTTCAAAAATTATTATTTTTACGCACAAAGTATTTAATATATGATTTAATCATTTAAACATGAGATTTAGTACATGATTAAATCATTGAATATATGTAACTAAGTAAAAAATAAAATGTTTGCATTTCTATATTGATGTCTTTAGAAAATAATATTGCAAATACTTAAAATTAAACTTTGAAAAGGAATATTTCCAACACGATAGCAAACTTACAAATGCACATTCATTATCCTATCTTATGTGTAATTAAATATATAGTAAGAAATGGTCTATAGGAATTGAAAAGAAAGACTTTAAGTAATTTAATATCTCATTTGTTAAATTTAAGTTAATTAGATTTCTTCATGATTATATGACGATGGCTTTTAAGATATGCCTTGATTTATGAGAGTAATTCATCACTCAACATAATGTGAAGTTATTAATTTAATTGACATATGTCTTTATTTATTTTAATAGATAAATGGAGGAAAGTTCAAGTACTCCTAAAAATTCAAACTCTTTAGGAGGATTCGCTGATCTAGCTTTAGGTCATGTTAGATTAGTTCTTATTATGAAGAACCATATTATTTGTTTATATTGCAACAAACATCTGAAAGGTGGGATAAATTCTGGATTAAAGAAGTTTATAATTGGGATTAAACGTGAAGCGGAGCCTTGTAAAAAAGTTAGTTATGAAGTAAAATGACAGATAAAAACTTTGCTTGAAGAGTATCAAAATGAGAAAAACAGATAGCAAAGGCTAAACTACAAAATTGGTAATGGAAGTTCTTTCTAGCATGGTCAAGATGACATTAGGAATGTTGAAGATTATATTCCTACCCACTAAAAAAAGATTGTTACATTTGATGTGAGGAAGAAAAGAAGATAGTTATATAACTTTTTTTGCACTATAAACAACTCTTAGGGTTCAAGCTTCAATTCGTAGTTCCTTATAATCTAAAGAAGCAGCTCATAATACAGACATAACAATAGATAGATGGTAGTATGATATATATGTATCATTCAATATTATTCATTCTTATTATTGCTAGCCTATGATGGACGTTATTACCTCTTATGATCTAGAATATAAAGCTCCTTCAATTAAAAACTATAAAGCTAATCTTCTTAGCAGTTTTGTTTATGAAAAAAAAGTTATTTGGATGAAATAAGAATGACCTAAGCAATTTATGGGTGTTCAATCATATGTGATGGTTAGACAAATAGAAAACATGAGCCTATTATCAATTTTTATTTATTATACTAAGGAAACAATGTTTTTAAAGTTTATTAATGCATCTGAACTTGTTAGAAATGTTGATACTATATTTCAGATATTTGATGAAGTTGCACCTAAAAACACTATATAATTCATCACTGACATCAATTATGCTTTTAAAGCAGCTAGAAAAAAGTTAAAAAACATATATAATTCTTTTTATTGGACTCATTGTGCTACATATTGCATTAATCTAATGATGAAAAATATAGGACATGTTAATTCTAATGCTGGCATGGAGGTTTCTAAAATTATACTTGAATATTTTGAATTTTGGTCTTAATATCAATTTGTTATCCGAGTTTGTAAGCCTTTGGTAAGAGTACTTTGTTTGACTAATAGTGATAAGAAAGAAGTAATGGGATATTTTTATAAAGACATGGAGAGGGCGAAGGAAGCGTCAAGGCCAGTCTAAAAAATAGGCCTTCTTTGTATACACCTTATCTTTAAGTTATTAATGAAAGATGGAAAAAAACAATTTTATTCTTCGTTGTTTGTTGCTGGGACATTTTTTAATTCTAGTATCTATTTTAGACGATAATTTACAAAGAAAGCTAAAGTTAAAAGGAAAACGGTATTAACTATCATAATAATTGTTGCATATATGATGGTGTAAGATCTTTTTAGCTCACAAATAGAGGCCTACAAGGATGTGTGTGGTGATTTGGGAATGCTTATTGCAATTCGGTAAAGAGACAAACTTAAGCCATGTGTATATTTCTTCAGTTTTGTTACTTGTTTGAAATTAATCATCGCATTATTTTGTACTATCTAGATTATAAAACCTTCTAAATTTATGAACATTATGATGATGATAGGGGGAGTTATTATCTAAACTTTACTCATATCTATTTTCTTCTCTTGATTAGTTTCTTTGAGTTATTTATAATGGCTTTATTATTTGCTTAGGTTTAGTTTTGTTTAAAATTTTAATATCTATCAATAATCTCTTTATCTAATTACCTAGGTAATAGTATGAGAATTCACCAATCCTTTACTACTTTATATGATCGACAACCTATTCACTATTGTGTTGGGAAAATAATGTAAGATCAAATCTTCGCGCAGCGAAAATAATATAATTTTTTTTCCATAGAATCCACTTTAACGTAATTAAATTAGAAACAAAAAACAAGAAATTGACAAAGCTCTACTAATCTGTTTCGATTTCATGTTACAGTTTCCTGTTTCTTTGAACCTGTCAATCCACAAGTCGCTCAATTATCTGGCCTCTAATGGTATCCACGGATTTATTCAGAGAAAACTCAAATCCAATTTGAGAGGAAAATTGTAAGAAATGCTAGCCTCTATTTTTTTTCTAACTTTTCCTTTAATATGAAAAATCTTATTTGTTATGTTCTTGGATTTTATTAAAATTACAACTAAAGTCAAACTTTAATTATAATTATGAATTAATCCTTATAAGATCAAATATCACATATTGACACTTAAAGTTTCTAAAACTTCTCAATTAAGTCGAACTTAATTCAAATTTCACTTTCTCCTTTATAGACCTTTTATGTGTGACCCATTAGGTTCCCAATATGTTGTCTATGATTAAAAATTCTAATTCTAATTCATAATTAGAATCAAATAAATTAAAACTCCTTTTAATTTATCCTTAATCCTTAATTAAACAATTTATAATCATAGATCATGATTGACGTCTAGCAACATGTCATGACCACTCAAATATTAGGAATGTCAAAGTGGTTTGACTTAACTTGTCTATGCATGGCTATAATTATAAATTAATCCTTTCGTCATCTAATGTTTCAATTAAAATTAGAGTATGGAATTCGTGTCTACTCTAAATAATCAAATCATGTTTGTTCTTGCTAATTAGTAAATGATTTATAATGGATATTTGAAAACAACTTTTCCAAATTTTAATTTACTCTGGCCAGAGATTTCCAAAACCATTACTAATCAAGAACAACAGAACATTCTTTCTAATTACTTTAGGATAACGAATTCTTTATTAATTTACTCATCTATCTCTAAATAGTTCATACTATATCCAATAACTATCGAATTGAACTACTCCATGAATAGAACATAAGTAGCATCAAAATATAGTAATTCCTATATGAGATAACTTTGGTAATCTCAAATCTAAGGATCAATTATACAACCATCATAATGAGATAATCCATAGACACACAAGTAATGTTCCATTCGAGATTCTCATGATTGGGTCAGTTCTGTGAACTTATTCTCTAATAAGCACCCACATATTTGTTTAAGTATTTTCACACTTTAATTTATGAGATCGATTACTTTCTTCATAAGAAAGAAACAAATATGTACTAGTCTAACCATTTCATCAATACCCCATCTTGATGAAACTATGACTAGGAACATTTTAGGAATAACATAAAATGCAATTTGAATCTCATAATTATAATCACATTATAATTTCTAATTGCATAAAAATTATTCCAGGGATTTTATCTTTATGATTAATAATTAAATAATTAAAATGCACAAAGATAAAGAATGCCTTTTTATTGAATAAAACAAATTTTATACAATTAAAGTACAACCAAAATTGGATACAAGGGCATAAACCAACACTTTTTCTTTTTGTCCAGTATGTTTTGGCCTTTCTCTTACGCTCTATCTATATAATGTAAGCCGAAGAGCCTTAGGTCGGCATGAAATAAAACACTCGTTGTGTTCTTACCTCTTGCCCTTTCCTTACTAAAAGCTTGTGTTTTGGCGTTCAAAAGGAAGAAATCAAAACCAGTATGAATCCAATTATGTTTTTTGTTTCATCACTCTATATACATGTTTACATCTTTATTAATTATCTGTTTACTCCTATATTGATCTTTTTATCTGCTAGTTCTATTGCTTTTACCGATAGATTGCATGAATCTTTATCCGATTGTTTAATCTATAAATTTAATCGTTTACTATTTCAACATCTGTTAGATAAATTATTAGATCCAAATGTTTCTTATAACAATCTTGACTAATTATGTTTATTATACTATTTCCTCTATTTACGTTAATCATTATAAATTATACATTCTTTATTTTGATACAGATATCACACACACTTTTTATCTTTTCACATATCTGTTCTATTTATTTAGATCCTCGTGAAATTAAGCTTTTCTTTCTAGACAGCTTTAAACCTCCAGCTAGACCTATTAGACTTACTGTTAGATTACGAGATTTATTAAAATATTTTTATTTACGCACTCATTATCAATTAAATAAACCTTTTTATTCTCTAAAATATTGGAATTATAAAATATTTAACTCTTAAATTTTCACTTATTACAGATTATTCACTATGCCAATTTGGTGTAATAGATGTGAAGCTATTTAGCGATTTATTAAGTGTACCGAACACAAAATCAATCTTAGCAAACAAATTTTTTATGTTCTAAAAAATATTGGTTCAGCCTGATCTTGCTGGGGTTGAACGTCGTTGTTTGAATCCATGATAGGAGCGACTCTGGCTATGGAATACCTACAAAACAAATAAGGAAACGCCGGGAGTTGATTCCCGATAGGCCCCTCCGACGCTCAAGTTAGTCTTTTGGAGAAGGTTTTGGTTGCTGAAAACAGAGAAAAGTAGGGTTATGTCTCGTACCTGAATCAGGGAGGAATAGTACATTATATACCTTAGGTTACCGCTAGGTTTAGGTCTTTATGTGAGTCGTTACGTTTGCATGGGAGATTATCTCCTATAACCGGTCCGTCAATATCTGGACCTAAAGTTGGGCCTTGTTAGGCCGGTCCAGCCGACCCAACCAAACATGTATCTCGCCTTGTATTTACTCAATATTCCAAATCCTCCTTCACCCCAACTAGAACATAGTTATGAAAGTCTTCAAAATATTCAACACCTGTTAGAACAAGAAGAAGCTGAACTCAAACAATATCACCTCCTATTATTCGAACATTATCGTACCCATCTTGAATCATCTTGAAAAATGTATTCCAACTGTTTGTAATAAAACTCCTTTTTAATGAATTCTTGTCTAATTTGTCAACAATTACAACAACAAATTCTACATATACTCCGACTAGTTAATCAATATAAAACAGAAAGTGAATATTATGAAAATAGATATAATTACTTACAATTTGTTATCAGTAACCCTAACGAAATCAAACCTGTAAAAGAAAAATTAGAATTAGCCCAAAATCTCTATTAATTTTATTATACAGAATTAATTTATTTAGAAAATAGATTAGCTACTCATAAAATTAGTACACCCTATCATCCATAATATCACTGAAAAATAAAAGACAAAAAAGTACAAAATATATTAGATATAAAAAATCTAGAATTAACAGACTCAACCGGAATTTTTCATATCACTACATTATTATCTAAAGAAAACAGAAACAAATAGCAAAATCACAATTAAATCTAAAATCTGGACAAGATATACATCAACCTCTCTTTAAAAATCTCATAAATAGACAAAATATTATTTATTATGGTAAAATTGAAACACCAATCCACATAGATCAATGTAATGGACATATTAGGATAATCTAACTAAACAAGAACAAATCTATAAACAATTACAAAAGTTACCTGAAGAAAAACGACAAAAGATCGACTATATACATCTATCATTACTTTATGGACTTTTTCGACAAATTTATCTTGATTTGTATAAACTTCTTGAATCTTATCTACAAATGTTTCTAATTTATTTACTAATGTTTTATATTTTTTTGAATATTGGTTATATTTTCTTTATTGAGTGAGTTTTCAGTTACCAATTGTTGAGTGATTGTTAAAATACTGGTTTGAGTTTGTACTATTTCTATTATTTGTTTTTCTATTTGGGATTGTCTTTTTATTAATTTTGTAACATGCTTAGTTATACTCATAAAGTATTTTTAATATGTGTTGCTAAATCTTTTAACTGATTTTTAATGACAGTTAATTCTTGGCTTACTGTAGGTGTTTACTACGTTAACAGGAAAATACAAAACCATTAATAATTTTTACTTGTCCTCCACAAAAACATTTTCAATGGAATGTTTTACCATTTGGATTAAAACAAGCACCAAGTATTTATCAACGTTTTATGGATAACAATTTAGAAGGTTTTACTTTAGCTTATATCGATGATATAATTATCTTTTCAAACCTAGATAAAGGAGATTACTTGAAAAAGTTAAAATCATTCTTCAATGATGTCAAGATAAAGGATTAATTCTAAGTAGAAAAAGGTTAAATTAGCTCAACAAAATATTGAATATCTAGGTATTGAATTTCATAACATATTTTTAAGATTACAACCAAATATGTGTCCTATTTTTTAAAAATATTTGGAAATTGTTGTAGTTTAGCAAGAATATTTGGTTGTAATCTTAAAAATCCATTAATTTTGAATAACTTTGCAAACCATATATGCACTTCCTCCTTGATATATTTATTTAAAAAAGTTTTCTTTTTCTTTTTTTCAAATATAATAGCGATAGAAGCTACATCAACATAAGATTAATAACATGGCATATTAACAAACATAACCAACCCATATGTATGCATACCCTCAGTCTTAGGCTTTTGTACAATCACATTCATCAAGAATTAACAAATGCTCCACTAGCTTTAAGGCTTAGTTAGGTGCATGTAATATGGTTTATAAAAAAGAAAAGGCTAATAAAGCTTAAAGGGGTTAGCAAAGGAAAATTCATATAATTGGGCTAGTTATTTGGCTAATGTAGCTCGTAATCAACAAATAATACCTAATCATTTTCATAAAAATGCATGTGATAAAAATGTGGTCTCTAATAGAAAATCAAAACAAAGTAAGGATGTTTATGTCATAAAGGTCACATATAACAAAAGACAGTGAGACTGATAATAATGTGTTAGTCTAACATGGCTCAAAACCTCACTGGTTTTCATGTAACATTAGTCACTGCTCTTCTAAGAATAATGCGCATTAACCAATCACAAGAGCAAAAGTACATGCTAAGGTTGCCATGGATTTTTCTAGTCAATTCACACTCTAATTATGACTAAATAATCTTGAAAGCAATAGAAAACGAGAAATTTTTTGATTTTGTTTGTTTGATTTTGAAAATCGCCTAAGAAGTCACGTAAGTAACAATTAAGCTCAAAACATACATAAAAGCTAAAAAAAAACTAAGATCCCCCCACCCCTACACTTAAAACTTACATTGTCTCAAATGTAACATCAAATATAAGAAATGGACCATTTAAGGAGAAAAAAATTATGAAAACGTGAAGAGGCAGAAATTAACTTTCTTTGGGTTACCTACCAAGCAGCGCCTTTGTTTATCGTCATTGGCTCGACTCCACTTTGCTCAATCTTCATAATGAGGGTTTTCTAACCCTATCACTTTCACATCCACCACCTAGAATCCTTCATAGAAGGGTTTTAGTCGATGACCATTGACTTTGAATTTCTTGTTTGTCTATAAGCTTTCAATTTCAACTACACCATGTGAAAACACATTAATAACAACAAAAGGTCCAATCCAATGGGAATGCAATTTACTTGGAAAAAGCTTAAGTCGTGAATAGTAGAGAAGAACTTTTTGTCCAACCACAAAATTCTTCCTAACAATCATTTTATTATGAAATTGTTTTGTCTTTTCCTTGTAAAATTTTTCATTCTCATAAGATTCAAGCCTAAGCTCTTCCAATTCTTACAGTTGCAGTTTTCGTTGTTCACCTGCCACGTCCATATTCATATTATATTGCCTAATGGACCTAAAGCCTTTGTTCTCAATTTCTACCATAGGATGACATGACTTTCTATAAATCAGTTAGTATGGAGACATGCCAATCAACGTCTTGTATGCGGTCATATATGCCCAAAGAGTGTCATCAAGTTGTTGATTCCAATCTTTATGATTTGGGCTCACCATTTTCTCAAGGATTGACTTGATTTCTCTATTTGACACCTCTGCTTGACTGTTCGTCTGTAGATGATAGCCCGTAGACACCTTATGACTAAAATGGTACTTTAAAAGATTTTCACCAATCGGTTGCAAAAATGAGTACCTATGTCACCAATCAATGCTTGTGGTGTTCCAAACCTAGCAAAAATGTTAGACTTGACAAATTTTGCAACAACCTTAGAATCGTCAGTCCTAATGGCTTTAGCTTCCACCCATTTAGAAATATAATCCACAGCTAACAAAATGCAAACAAAACCAAAAGAAGAAGGAAATGGTCCTATAAAATCGATGCTCCATACATAAAAAATTTCGCATGCAAGTATTGGAGATAAAGGCATTTGATCTCAATGGGATAAATTACCTTTTTTCTGGCATTGTTCACATGCTTTACATAACATATAGGAGTCTCGAAAAATATTTGGCCAATAAAAACCAGAAGTTTCCTAGTAGTCTTATTAGGCCCAAAATGAATACTTGCTTTAGTTTTATTTTATTTTATTAAAAATTAAAATCAACTTATAGACTAGATAATAGGATAATGATAATTACTAGTATTCATCATCTTCCTGATGTCACCATGTATTTATTTGTATTAGCTACAGTTGTGTTATGCACTTGAGGTAAATTCAACATTGACTAACTAAAGAAAAGTTAATCAAGTTTTTAGCATTGTTTTTAGGGACTTTGATATTAGGAACACCTGAATGCTATTACTCTTGTCATTATTTTTTGTATTTTATTTATTTTTATTATATTGTATGTATTTTTGGCTTATTGATTTTGTTATCTTTTGAATTTCTCTTCTTGATCTTGATTTTATGGTTTATTGTAGGATTTACGATTCATTGTCATAGCCGTAACTTACAATGGAAAGATGGAGTGGTTAGTACTTTTATGGTAGTTAGAATATGTCTTTGCAATCTATGGCATCATGATATAGGAGAGAGAGCTTTCCTCATATGTTTTCGGATGCTTAGTCAATGTCCATACCATATTGCAACATTTGTGGGAGTACTTACTATAATTATGGATGTAGAGCACTAAATTATGTATAGGAGTGACTGAGTGTGTATATTTAACCTCAAGGTGTTGTTGTTTGTTGTTGAAATTGTAGGTACTATTTTAAAATTGAACTATATTCTGAGCCAGAGTTTTCATCATGTCATCCCATAAAGGTCCAAAGTTTGATGGTTAAGTTTGCCTTTGAAATGGTTATTAGTAGGTGCTTTGTTGTTATTGTTCCTACTGCCCATAACTGTTAAACGGAGGATTTTTCCATATGGAGTTGTGTGTGTAGAAGTAGTTAGGATCATTCTTCTTTTGTGGTTGACTTGGAAAACTTCTAAAAGCATTCATTTGTTTTATTGATGTTTCTTGTAAGGTTGGACATATATCAGTTGGATGTCCTACCATTATGTAAATTCCATATGCTTTTACTTATTGAGTATTATTTGCAGCCATATATCTCACTAAATATGTTAACCCAACTATAGCTCTAGTGTGACAATACTAATTTCATTAACTTTTAATAGTTTGGGGTTCTCTCGTATATTGAATTGTTGAGAGTTAGCGACCATATTGAAAATTAGATTTCTAGCTTCAATAGGTGTTGTATCTACCAATGCAACCCTGCTTGCTACATCTATCATGCTTCTTTCTTTTGGTATAAGTCCTCAAAGAGTTCACTGATTTGATTTTAAGGGCAACTAGCACACAACCTCTTGAAACACTCCTAAAACTCATATAATGTCTCTCCATTGTACTCTCTAATTTCAGATATTTCCTTCCCAATATTTATAGCTCAAGAGGCAGGGAAGTACTTCTCTAGAAAAAGTGTTTGCATCTTAGTCTAAGTAATGATTGATCTAGAGGGTAAGTAGTAGAGACAATCTTTGGTGGTATCCCCTAATGAGAAAAGGAATGCCCTCAACTTAATATGCTCTTTTTATACCCCGACTGGCTTCATGCTAGAACAAACCACATGGAACTCTTTAAGGTGCTTATGAGGATATTCACCTGACATACCACAAAAAGTAGGAAAAAGATGAATTAGACCAGATTTAAGTTGAAAAAACATCAATAGTAGGAAAACAAATGCACAATGGTTGATGGTTGAGATCAGGAGCAGTCAATTGCTTAAGAGTGTGATCATTATTTTGCTCTGCCATGTTAAAATATGTTTTAGAAATAGAATCACCAGATGAATTAGAAAGCAAATCTAAGGCTATTTGAATTCCTGGTAAAGAACCAATTCTCCTGTTAGATGGTAACAAATCCTCAGAACTTTGTGCAACATTTCTTTTCGATCTATATTAAGTTCTTTAAATTTTTGGATCAAATTTCAGTTCACCACAGTGAGAAGACCATGTCATTCACCATAACTAAACTAAAAAAGATAACAAATTATTCAAAAATAAAAATAAATTCAAAAAAGCAATTAATATTAATCCTCGATAATGGTGCCAAAGTTGGTAGCATGTCATAACACTACAAAAAATAACTAAAATTGAAACTATAGCTAGTAATGAGTCTAGGTCGATCCCACAAAGTTAAATCAATTCACCTATCAAAATTATATTTATATGTAAGAAGGGGGTTTGGTTTGATGCAATGAAGAAAATAAAAGTAAAATTGAACTTATGAAAGCAAATCAAAGCAAACAGTGAAAAATGATTTTGGAATCTGGTTCTAAGAGCAATCTTAGCCTAAACAAAAATAAGCATACATCATTTCATTATCATTTTCACACCTCTCTTAGAACTATTGATCATAGATTAACAATAAGCTCTGTTAATCCCAGTTTTTCCTTAGATTGCGTTTAATCAAAATAAGCTCTTTATCGAACAACCTAGAACAAACTCTTTAGATTTAGTCAGACAAGTGCATTACGAATAAGGAAAATAGATCAATATAAACAATAGCCACACAAGGTAGGTTTATTTAACCTATGTTATGTTATCTCTAATGATTCAGCATTATTAATTGCCACAAATGAATCCAAATACAACTATATCGTATCGTATTTGAAATTCTAGCAATGGGTTTACATTAAAACAATCTAATAGACCATTTAGATCATTCTTACAAAGTACCCAATTCAATAATCATAAAATAACGTAAACAATTTTTAAAGAGGGGAAGAACAATGATATACAATGACGATATGCTTAAATGCACTCCACGACATCAATTTCACCTTTGAACTAGATTAACAAAGCCTAGCCTAACATGGATCCCAAGAAGTTAAGCTATCTACCCTTTCCTGTGCCTTTAAGATGAGTCTTGTTTCTTTTACGACCAAAATGTTAGTTTATAGCAAAAACTAGGTTTCTAGTCATATGCACGATCGTGCATCCAACCATGCAACCTAAAAAAAAAAGAGATTTGTGAAGATATACAATGGTATACACAATGTCTTACACGGTCGAGTATCTTATAAGTCTTGTTGAATTATTGTTCTTCTTGTGATTTCTTATCAAATCCTTGCCTTAATCCTTCTCCTTCTTATTTCACAAGGGCAATTGAGTTTTAACATCAAAATGTTGGCTTAAGGAATATGCTTTTAACCCATTTTAGTTATTGTGCTTCAATCTTGTACTTAATACTAAATATGAACTGAAATGAGTATCTTAAGTATTTCACAACAATAATCAGTAAGGGTTAAGAATTGAATGTATGAACAACTAAACACACATCCACTATTAATAGCAAAATTTCATAATGGACATACAAATTTTCTATCTAACATAACTTATTTGTAAGAAATTTGGTTCATAAACTCTTAGTATTAACTATACTAAACAAGATAAATTCCATATAGAACAAAAATATAAATGTAAGAAAAGCAAGTAATTGATTAATGTGATTACCAAATGAGATCAGGACTTTCATGTATTTGATTACTCCCACTACTTTAACAATAGCCTCACTACTATTCGAAAATATTACTCTATTTTTTCTAGTGGGCTAGGATCCTATGCCTAACAAACTAACTAAACTTAAATTAGGTAAATAACAACTTCATCAATCATATCTCGTGTGACTCCTACATCTGTTAGGTGACAAATCATAACAAAACATATCTTTTATGTTATTCCTAACCTTACCTTTAAATCATGTGATCATGATTTGCTCATCTAAATCACACAAATTTAGTTTAGTAGGACCTGCTATTGTAGGATTAAACATATTCAAGTTAAAGTGGTCATGAGTTTGCTCAACAAACCTAACAATAAACGAAACTTTAGTTTATTCTTACAACAATGGAAGGCAATAATTACGTAATCAATGTGTACTTAGTATTTTAGCGAGAGAATTAATTTTGTTCGTCTGATCAAACATAAAATTACATGTAACAATATCACATACTTAAATTATATAATTTAACATGAATCCAATAGATATCAAACATAAAAACAAAGTATGCAACTTATACACATATAATCAAATTATATGCATAAAATGTCAAGTTTTTAATTATAGTAATTAATCGTCATAATCTAAAAGAATGTTTCCAATTCCTTGGATAATTAAATTTGAATAAACCCATTGATTCCTAAATAAATTAAATTTCTATTTCAAATAGAAATTTTTATTTAATTTGAGAACAAGTTTCAAATTCAATTGAAAACTGTTTCCAATCATCTCGACTCCTTTATTGTACTTCTCACTTATTATAATTTAGAAAAACTCCTTCTTCAAAATTGTATAAGTAGCACATTTTAATCCAACTAGAAAATTATTTCTAATTTAATTAGAAATTTCTTTTCTTTAATAAGAAAATTATTTTCTAATATAAAAATAGAGTACTTTTAAAATTAAATAAAACATTTTTAATTTAATTAAAAAGTTGTTTATATTATTTATTTAGAAAATAAATTCTTAATTAATTAGAAAATTTTTCCAAAATAAATTGAGCTTCGGACCACCCTCGTCAACTATTCGAAGATGACCACTCATTCATTAATATTAAGTTTTCTTGTAATATCTATTTGATTTGATGAGAAAGGAATGCAAAGATTTTTAGGAATTAATAGTTAAAATTATAAAGTACAATCTAGAGGAATCTACTTTGGACAGGGGAGCTAATTATGGTTAGGTGTGAAGGTCTTCGTTTTTCTTAAGGCATCATTAGAAGATGGAATCTCTAAGTTCTCGAAGTATTACTCTTGATATATTTAGCTAAGCACAAGTTCATGGCCCTGTTTGTAACACCCCACTCTTGCAAGAAACGTACTCAACATCCTAAGTAATATCCAAGTATATATTCCGCAAGGGTGACATGCTAGAACAGTCATTCAATTAAACCTCGTTACAAATTTTTTTAAAAAACAATGTATGCATATGCAAAAATCAATAATCAAATCGGGTCTACTTTATTCTTAAACATTTCTATTCATAAGTGTTACAAACACTTTACAAAACATCAGAATTCAAAAACAATTTGGGCCCATTTAATATACAAAATACTTGTAATCGTAATATCATTTCATTACCAAATCATTTACATACTCGTTGTACAATACTTGCTAAAATATAGTTCAAAACAATAATCATTTAAGACATGCAAATGCAAAATGATCCCGACCCTTAGTCCATATCCGATTTCAGTGGTTATACTCTGTAGCGCCCCCTTACCATGGAGTACCCACCGGAATGCCCGTAGGTCATTCCGGTACGTATCCTACGATAAGAGACTACTATTGACAACCACCACTAAACTCCCCATGGCATCACAATAATAAAACAGTAATAAGAAATT
This sequence comes from Erythroxylum roigii, assembly GCA_027576455.1. NCBI lineage: Eukaryota > Viridiplantae > Streptophyta > Magnoliopsida > Malpighiales > Erythroxylaceae > Erythroxylum > Erythroxylum roigii. The sequence continues at coordinate 27,479,482 of JANZXV010000002.1, forward strand.
GGTAATTTTTTTAAAACCAAACTGCATTTCCTGAAAATCCCTTAAAATAGAAAACACGTATTGGCGCACTCAAAATAATTTTTCAAACCCACTAACCAAGTTAATTACAATAAATTTGTCTTAGGCACGAAAACCGGGAATGTAATGTATGCATGTACAGTAAGTTCATGTGCACAATTGCTACTGTGTAACAATCCTATTATGTATGAGCAGTCCTATGTAATATCAACCTATCCCATCCTATGCCAATTTACTATTCTACCTTCCAAATTGAGGGTGGGATGTTACATACTCCAATTAGCCTAACTGAATTTGTCCTTTGAACCTGAAAAATTATTATAAATTTTGGGTGAGGTTTTGCAAACTCAGTGAGTGACCATCCTCAATGGCTCACTCAATCACAATATAACCACATAACATCACTTTTAGCAATGTATCATATTGAGTCACATACCTTTTACATTCACTTAAATAATATAATCTCATTTAAATACATGTCTACAATATGTTCACATATCCCATTCTTATTCAAATACATATCCAATATATTTCAATCAAACAATTTAATCAACTATCACTTAATTACACTTGAATAAAACACAATCATTGGTTTAATACCATGTATTCAAACATATGACATTCTTACAGCTTTACAAATCATTCAATGAATTCAAATCATATGTGAATGCTATCCGTATGAGACTTACATTCGTTTTTACATTGTTGTGACTGTGTGCTTTTTCAATATCTCGTATCATCGGGCTCTTTCATACTGTCTCTTATCCGTTGCGGATACAGAGCTCATTGATCACAGTGAGTCTTAGGCTCTAACCACATATCTATGATCTTTAAGCTCTTTTCATTAGCAGTCTCAGTTAGTAGCAACACCAGTCACAACTGTCTTTATATTACATGTATTGAAATGAAATGCATGCCACTATTCGTTCAATACATTCAATAACTTTCATTCACATTATCTCAGTCAATATAGTCAGTCATAACATTCAGTCACTTTTAGTTAAAAATCATTTAGGCAGTCTCATTCACATACAAGTAGCACTTTAATGATATTCACATGCATCAAACACCTCGAACAAGTATTGTTTGGAATTCAGTACACAATTAGTACATATTCATCATAAATCAAATTCAATTCATTAATATAAGATCAAATTAAAGTGAGACTATCTTATGTTACTCACAATTTCTCCCTTAAGCCTATTGCCTTGACGTTCCGGCAATATCCGAAAGTGATCGCGCTACTTTCTCTCCTATGTACTTTAAAACAATTTCACATTACTGTACTGCTTATGTAATTAGGTGAACACATAGATATAAATGTACCATGTATCATACATATACAATGACAAATTCTCGGGTGTATTTCTCTAACAAATTGATGTACTCCAATTGTGTCAAAATTCACACACCCATTCACTATTCCAGCTTTTGCTGAAGCACCCCATTCGAGTCAATTTTATATAGTCAATAAGATCAAGAAAATGATGTATTTCAGTAACACTTTCTACTAGAAAATTGTTCCTCTGTATCTTAAGTTTCTAATGACACCAAAATCATTCAATTTGGTTTATTATTCTATGAGTTATGCTCAAAATACCACATACTAAGTATATGTGAAATTTTGGCTAGAGCATGATCGTGAATTCAAGTTGTACAACTCATATCTCCCAATTCGAATATCAAAAAATTACAAACTTTATACCAATCAAAAGCTAAGAGAATAACTACAACTTTGGTAAAGACACCTTAGTTTAATTCAACCTACATCAATACAGTTTATTCAATAACAATAGGACATGATTTCTGTCCTTGGTAGTGTTACAGCCTAAGCCAAAACTCAATTTCATGCCAAATTTTGAAATTCTTAAAGATAGAACAAAATTTGACTTCTTTAATAACATTGTAAGCATATGTCTCTAGTTTAATCTGAATTAAGAATCAATCCATTTAGAAATCCAAAAATCAAGATATAATCAAAATATCGAAGTATGTTTAGTGAAAATTCTCCAGTTCATAACATCCAGCACATTTCCTCACTTGATCCTAAATCCATTAATGAAATCATTCCCGAACGAATTCAGTTGGCTCTAAATTTTTTTGGAGCGAAAGAACAATATCTTAGGAGTCTATTGGTTCAAGTTCCAAGTCATTTGTAGGTCGGATGACAAAGTTGTGGCTAAAGAATCAACACAGTTCAGTTTTGGAAAAACCATTGGGGGTAACTCCTCTTGTCTTCTCTCTCTAAAACGCAGTCTTCATCTTCTTCCATTTTTCCAGATTTTCTAACTCCTATCTTATGCAATTAACATGTATGAGACTTAAGCCAACGCTTTTACTTCCATTTCAGCTCATCGCAACTCAAACAAATAAAAAATTGAAGATTCAATATAATCATCCAAAAACGCATATTACTGTTCACACAAATTCCATACCCTCTGCATTTTTTCATTTTTCTATCTTACATTCATTTGATGCATTTTTCCACCTTCTTCTATACCATTTCTAACTTATATTCTCTACCTTTCTACTCCCATTTCAAGTCCACTTACTCTAATAACAGCTCAAGATTCAAGATTAAAACATGAACATCAAAACACACTCACATATGGCTATTCATCAATTTTCTACATATATGTTTCTACATGTCTTTTAATATCCAACAACAACCTCATTTCATCATATAATTTCATTCTTTTCCCTTTAACTCTAAAACATCTCAAATGAAAGATCAAATACAATACCCAAAAATAGAACATTACTCACGATTTTTCATCACTTACTTGTTTCTAGCAAAAACTCCAACAATAAGAGTAAATAAAGCTTTCGGTGGATGAAGCAAATAGAAATAATTAGTGATAAAACAATATATACGGACTGGTCAGTGATGTATAAGCAAAGAGAGTTTTTGTTTGGTGCTAGTGCATGCGGTGAAGAACGACTGAGATGAGGTGTAGAAATTTTTTTACGTGAGTTAACAATTCAATGACACATGGCACCCATGCATATAGGTCATGTGTCACCCTCCCATTTGTCTCTTATTCCTTTTTTTTTTCAAAATACTCCAAATTTTTATAAATTTTCATAAATTGATCAAAAATTTCGAAATAAACATAATACTCTTCAAATAAATTTTCAACATAAATAATTTACAATTCATATTTTTAATCGCATTTATAAATCAATTATACCTGCAAAATGTCAATGAATACATGCACAATTTTTTTATGTATTAGAAATAAATATTCACATGTGTGTGAATATATAATGATGCATGAGCATGCAATGTACTTCTAATTTCTCACGGTGTACTCAATTCACTATTCTAGGTTCTAGCCCCAAACATGGGATGTTACAATTCCTAATTACACATTCATAATATTTAGATAAATATGATGTATTACTAAATGTTAATCTTAATTTATAGATATAAATCATTTTTACTTGAGCATTAAAAAATTAAAGAGATTGATTTATCTAACTCAAATTTGTTTTAATTTAACGTAATTCGTTATAAAAAGATAACAATTTAAGGGAAAAATAATTTAATTAAATTAGACTTGATTATAAAGTTTGAAAACTTTATTATCATATATAAGATATTTAATAAGTAAAAATCAATATTGAATATTATATTTTATTATGAGCTAATAGGTATTTAATTACAATCAATTAAAATGTTAATTAAAATTTAAAATATGTTTCAATTAAATTATTAAAAGATTTTGAACCATTTTTGGAATGGCATATACTCTACAAAATATAGTATTCTTTGCATATCCTTATATATACTGCTCATAAAATTTTGACAATTTGTTTATGTAAATATTATTTAGGCAAAAATTACGATTTGTCTCTTACATTTTCTAAAAAGTGTAAATTAGTTTTTACCATTATTTAAGATATCATTTTATACTTAACATTTTCAAAATAACACTAGTAACACCTTAAATGCTTACAAAATTAAGTTTTTGGCAATTTTTAATGTATGAGTTACCAATTTAGTTTATGCAGTGCCCCAAGTAGATAATTTAGACTCAACAGACATTAATGTAATCTCAAAACAATTTCTTTAAATAATAATTCACAAAAATTTAAATAATTTTCTTTATATTATTGTATACGGTACTACTCTTATACCTTATTTAAAGTGTAATAAGTACTATTTTATTAATATTAGAAAATAAAATGGTATAATAAAATTTTTTATAAAACTTTCGTAAAATATTAAAATACAAATGTTATTTTTAATCAATTTTTTAAGATCGAACTTTGATCATGATTCTTACTTAATTTATCGATTTCAAAAAGAAACTAATAAAAAAATCAAAATTAAGTTTCATAACAAAGTTCACTTTTATGATTATGTGTTGTTGGGATTATGATTATTGGTCGGGTCGGCTGTGCTAGGCCCAGGCCCATCTACACATGTCCATCACGGCCCGTCAGGTCCATCAAGAGTTAGACTCCCATGCAAACACAATGACTCACGTAAAGACCTAAACCTAGCAGCAACTCCAGGTACATAAGGTACTATTCTATCGTGATTCAGGTACGAGAATTCAACCCTGCCTTTCTCTGTTACAGCAGCCCAAAATCCTACAAAAATACTGACTTGAGCGTCGGAGGGGCCTCCCGGGAAACGATTCTCAGCCCGCCGTTATCTGTTTTGCAGGTATTCTCCAGTCAGAGTCATATAGATCATGGATCAAGACAACAACGTTCAACCTCAGCAGAATCCGGCTGAACCATTTGGTGCCCACCGTGGGGCCCGACATCAAGGCACCACGTCTAGAAACACACAGGTCAGTCAAGCGGCAGCATCCAATCCCGATATAGCCG
>JANZXV010000002.1:27491177-27505526 GCA_027576455.1 Erythroxylum roigii
TTATTCTAACTAAAAGAATTAATTAATCTAAACCTCAAAGTAAATAAAACATGCTTAATACGAATCGGGGCCCAACATACTTCATCATATGAATATACAATCATGCACATGTATATATATCATGTTTCAATGCATGCTCAATTGACCTTACGGGTATGTATTCTTATACAAAGATCTTGATTCACTCTTATTTCATCAATCTTATATTTATCAAATTTTCATTCATACTTGCTCCATAATTTTCAATGTTCATTTATCCATACTTAACAAACTCTTTACTCATTGATCAGGCAACAATCTGGGTTCATTCGTAGCCTTAATTAACTCCAAATACACCAAATTAGAGTAACTTATCCCCAATTGATTCAACACACGAGGGACCTCCCCACAATCGTGATAGAAGCTTGTGCAACAGGCCACGACCGTGAGGAACATGCCACGATCGTGATATAACCCAAATATCTAGGCCACGATCATGCACTTCATTATTTTCCACAATTCTGTCGGAATTCATCAAACTTAGAAACATATCAAACACTTGAATTTTCCAGATCACATGCCCTTTAAACCCACTTTATTACATGTTCATCTAGTTTCCATCTTGTTTACACTAAGGCTCTCTAAATTTTACTCATTTTTGTCATTAATAATCACTTCTTACATATACATATCTATCTCCAATTTTCCAGATTCAACAATACTTAATAACATTTATCTTTAGCTTGAATTCATCATCAATCATACCTCAAATCCTAACTCAGTTCATCATACAATAGTCCCTAAACCACTGCTATCACACATGTAGAAATAGAACATGATAGTATCCATTTATTCATCAATTTATCAACACACATTCAACACCAATACTCCAATCAATCCATCCCTAATAAGTCATTATCATGTTCTACTAACATAAATAACAAAAGATCAGTATTTCACTTACTTGATAAGCTCAATTGCTTCCTCAGTTATCAAGCTAACCTAGCCTTATGTGAATCTAAGATCATCCAATGGCAGTCACAAGAAGAAGATAGTAGAATCTATCTATCTTTATGAAGCACTTGACTAAGGTTTTGAGGTGATAATGAACAAAATTTAGGTAGAAATTCAAAGCCATAAGGGAGAAGTGCATTTTGATACTGAGAAGGAAGAAGAAGAATAAGGAAGATAGAAGAAACAAGAGAGAAAATGGCCATCTATGTGTGTGGGTGTCGTGGGGTGAAAGTGTGTGGCAAGTATTAAGACACTTGTCAAATAAAGGGCCAAACTATATGTTCTCTCCTTAGATGACACACATGTCCTTCTTTTGGGCTGCCACTTATCACTTAAATACCTAATCCATTTGTCACTTAGTTCCCTAAGCCATTTGTCACCTAATCTCTACTACCAGGTATCACTATTTCACAGGCATAGTTAACCTAAATTTCTATGTGTCAACTTGTCTTGCCATTTAACATTTTTCCTAGATTAAGTGTACCTATTAATTTACCAATCTCCCGATTGTAACAATTAATTCCAATTTAAGAATTTTAATCCATGAATTATTTTTATTGGTAAATCAAATACAAGACATTGGAAATGCACATTCATATTACATTCATTTTAGTTCCATACCCTGGAATATGACAATTGAGTGCATATATTATCATTGTAATGTTTTCTAAATCATGATTCATGCATGTATGCTATTGTTATGCATATGAATAAATTCACAAAATCATGTCGTACATGTACCAGCTTCATTCTATATGATGCCACTCATACGACTCAATAGTCTAACACTTTAATCCTTCAACTATTGATGAGACGAGATATTACATAAAAACCCCAGTTCTACATCAAAATCGCCATACAAAAATGACCTGAAAACCTGTTTCGAGAAAAAGCTAAGAATTTGGGTACAGTCAGGTATGACCTTTATTTTAGCCCAAACATGAATTTTTTTTCCTTATCTAAATGCTGCTAAATCTCATCTAAACTCTTTCGGATGTCATTAGAACTTAGCAAACCAAGTTATACGGGTAGCATAGGACTTATGCTTATAATGTGTAATTACTTAAATGCTTTCATTGATGCATTATTAAAAAAGGACTATGTTCATAAAGCATATTAAATTTGATTGGGCATGATGAATGTTTTCAAATTATAATGCAAGCATTAAGGAATGAGTTTGAATGTATGAATTATTCCTCTTTAATGTCCTGATGATTAGTTTTAACCTGCCAAGTCTTAGTTGTGAGTAAATAGGGTCTGCAACTGCTTCTGTTATGAGACACTATGATGTCTTCTATTTTAGAGACTTAAGCCCCTTTTTTTTAAAGGCTATTTCCTCTTCTGTAGATACCAATTATAGGTACTTGATCGATGGTTTGGTTGTATGTAAGTTTTAATTATTAACCCTTGATAATCTGCAAGCACACGGTTCGTTAGCGTAGTACCAAAGGTGTCAACCGCACGGGGAGGGAGTTAATTTGATCCTAAATTTTAAAGCCAGAAACAATAACAAAAACTCAAGTTACATGAAACTAATATGAGAATTTAATTCAATCAATGAATTTAAGAGTCAAATACGAAAATATTGATTACTAAGCAATTTGCAACCCATCCAAGAATTAACCAAAAGAAATTACCAATTAAGAGAGGGGGAATTTTACCTATCCTTAATGCTAACCTAACAGATTATGAATTATTGGATTATTTTTAGACTATCCTAAGGTTGATTACTCTCTCTCGAGTTATAACTAGTAATCCTAAATCATAAATCGTAACCAGATTATGGAGGTTGCAATCTCTCAATTCACAACCTATCCAAAACACTAATTAGTTCTGAAGTTCTCTAATATACTATCGGAAACCTATGCAAGACCTCTCTTTGCATAAATTCTCAATTTGCTTCAATTCTTGTTTTTATTAATTCACCTAACTCTTGTTAGTCCAATTTAATCGTTTTTCATTCGATTTACCCTCTCAGTTTATTATTGAATTATGCAATCACATAATCAACCACAACAAAATCCAATAAACACATAACAATCATATTTTTATTAATTTAAGAATAAAATTTCAAAGGTGGGTTTCGAACATCCTTAACATTATAGATCCTATCATCAATTGTTCAATCCAACTCTATACAATAATAAAATTGAAAATAAACAAGAAATACAATCTAAATGGATGATGGGAGGCAGCGACGTCGGGAAACCTCCTGAATCGAGAAGTATGTCGAGTCAGCTTCTTTTCTTCTTCTCTCTTCCTTCCTCTCTTCTACTATCTCTCAATGATTTCTCTCTAGGGTTTCTCAAGGTGGCTGACGAAAAATCTCCTCTATCTCTTTTTCTTGTTCTTTAAATATCCTCTTGTGTTTTAGGTGACCCTAGGGCTTTTTCAAGGTTTAAAAGGTCCAAAAAATCTCTCAAAACTTGACGTTCTTGAGTGTCTACGCGCCTACCCGACTCATGCCACTACTGTAGCCCTACAGGCCACGATTGTGGCTCACATCAAAGCCTTTTGTCAAGATCGGGTCATGCAGGCTATGATCATGAGCCATTCCTTGGGCTTCTGTCACGATCGTAGGCCATTCCTTAGGCTTCTGTCACGATTGTGGCCTGACATGCCACGATCATGGGCTGTTGTTTCAGCTCGAATGTCTCCAAAACTCCTTCATTCTTTGATGTTGACTCTGAAACACTATTAAACACATCAAGTTATCTCAAAAACATAATATTTAAGCTCAAAGACTTGTACTAACCCAGAAAACACTAAAACATAAATAATTAACAAATTAATTGATCGAGCATTTGATGTGTGTAAGTTTTAATAAATACCCTCGATAATCCATAAGCGCACAATTTGTTCACGTAGTACCTAAGGTGTAGATCCCACGAGGAGGGATAATCTAATCCTAAAATCTAAGGTTAAAATAAATCGCATAAATTCGAGATATAATGAAACTAAAATGAGAATTCAATTTAATCAATCAAATCAAATTAAGAATCAATCACGAAAATGTTAATAATTCAAGAATTGCAGCACACACCCAAAATCATCCTAAGAGAATTATCAATTGAGAGAAAGGGAAATTTACCTATCTTTAACGCTGACCTAATTGATTATGAATTACTGGATTATTGGTTCTAGATAATCCTAAGGCTGATTAATCTCTCTAGTTATAACCATTAACCCTAAATTATAAACCCTAATCAGATTATGAAAATTGTAATATCTCGATTAACAATCTATCCAAAACCCTAACTAGATCTGAAGTTATCCAACAAATAATCGGGAACCTATGCAAGATCTTTCTTCGCATAGTTACCGATTTGATTTAATTCTTGTTCTATTAAATCACCTGACTTTCATTAGCCCAATTTAATTATTTTTCATTCAATTCACCCTCTTATTTTATTACCGAACTATGCAGTCACAAGATTTAATCACAATAAATCCAATAAACATAAAAACAATCAGATTTCATTAAATCAAGAATAAAACTCCAAAGGTGAGTTTAAAACATCCTCAACACTTAGAGCCTATCATGAACTATTCAATCCAATTCTATATAATGATAAAATAAAAATAAATAGGAAATATAATCAAAATAGAGGACGAGAGGTAGCGACGTTGGGAAAACTCCTGATCCAGGAAGTACGTCAAGTCAACTTCTTCTCCACTTCTCTCTTCCTTCTTCTCTTTCTCAATCTCTCAATGAATTCTCTCTAGGGTTTCTTCAAAGTGGCTGATGTCAAAAGCTTTTTCTACTTCTTTGTCTTGTTCTTTAAATATATTTTGTGTTCTAAGTAGCCCCAGGGTTTTTCTGGGGTCTGAAATGTCCAAAAAATCCTCAAAACTTGATATTTTAAGTGTCTACGCGTCGACCCAACACAGGAAACGATCGTGGCTATATCCTAGGCTTCTATCATGATCGTGGCATATGGGCTACGATTGTGAGCCAACTCTAGTACTTCTGTCACGATTATGACATATGGGCCATGATTGTGGGTCAACTCTAGTGCTTCTGTCATGATCGTGGCCTATTGTGACTCGATCATGGGCCGTTGTTTTAGCCTGAATGTCTCCGAAACTTTTGCATTCTTGGATGTTGACCCTGAAACACTAACAAACACATCAAGGTACCTTAAAAACATAATATTTAAGCTCAAACACTTGTACTAATCCATAAAAAACTTAAACACAAATAATTAACAAACTAACACAATTCTAACCAAAACATATAGTAAATGATTAAATAATAATTAAATACATATCAAAATAAACCCTAAAACATGATGCAATTTACACTTATCAACATCCCTACACTTAAACGTTTGCTTATCGTCAAGCAAACAAAATAGCAAAAACACAAAAATAACAAAGCACACAATGCAATAATGAGACAATGGCTTCAACTTCTTGAAATAAATTTAACTTTAAACACAATCATTTAAGTTATTTCAAATTATTAACATGCAAAATTTTCATTAAGGGGCTCTGGACTAAACATACATATTAATCAAAACTCAAATGTCAAGTTACTCACCCTTTTTAATTTTACACACACATTAATAATTCTTTGGTCATTCAAACATTGTAATTACACCTAAATACGTGTTCAGGAAAAGTCAAGTGATTTACACGTTCGGTAGGTTTCATTAGGCGCTTTTTTTTATTGAGCATGGACTTAGTCTTTTACTTGGAGGCAAACATTGGTGATGAATGTCGATCCGGTTACTCGACTAAGTCATGTTTTTTTATTAAGTTGTTTGGTTGAAATGTCAATATATCATTTTGAATCGAAGGCACATATTTGTGATGTGTGTCGATCCAGTTACTCAACTACATCACGTTCTCAACTGCTAGTAGCTCTATTTATAACTCGTAGGCCAGCGGAATAGTTATTTATTTAAAATTAACCAACATTTTTTAATTTCCTACCTTGTTGCTTAAACTACTTGTTTTAATGAAAAAAATACAAGCATAGCTACTTAAGTCGAAAGATCTAAAATTATGAATGAGTGTGACAATTTAAATGGTGACAAAATCACACTAAATCCTAATTAACTTGCATTTAGCCAAGGAACCCAATTCACTAATTTTGCAAGCTAATGACTCTTCACAACCTAATAGACTTTGTTCAAAATTAAATCAATTTCAATCAATCCAAGCCATTGACACAATTCACAAAATGCAACCTAACAAACTATCATACAATATGCCAAATTCACATTTAACGCAAAACATATTACCTTCCCCACACTTGAACAACACATTGTCCTCATTGTGAGAAGGAGGAAAATAAACATACATGGTAAGAAGAAAAATAAATTAAAGTAAAATCAAGAATAAATTAAGGAATAAATTTTAAAAGAAAAGGGTTATAATAAGGCCTCATGGTGAAGGAGGCGGGGATGGTGTCGAAGGTGGCAGTTGGATGCCTTAAGCCTCAAAGTAATGATAGATATGATGCATATCCTTGCTCTGACATCATTGAGTTCGGGACATCTCCTTCATTCTTCTAGAGTTCTCTGCAAAAGTATTTGTAATTACCTTGGTGTTTGTGGAGATTGTATCGAACACTTTCTTCTAGTCCGGTTCATCGGTATCTTGCTCGTCTTCAAACTTCTGACTAGTTGAGTCCTCTTCTGCCTGCTAAGGCGGTGTTGTGCTCAAACTCGCGTGACTAGTCCTGATTTTCAAAGGAGTCTATTGGATGATGATGATGATTTAGAAAATTTGGAAAGTGGACTGTTAAACCACTACAGTCCACACCATAATACTCAGCGATGACAGAAACCAAGTTCCCCATACCTAAATTGTTGCTCCTCTTATGTAGAGTTGCAACAATAGCGTTTAACATATGTATGGAGGTGAACACTGGGATGCTGTGATCCTTGCACCACAAAAGGAAAAGTTCCTTTGTTGAGCATTTATTGGCTTATGATTTATCAAAAACCAATTGACACATGAATTTGTGCAATAACAAGTCCTCATAGGTTCTTATAATTTTATGGTGGACATTTTTAATGTCAAATCACTCTAACCCAGTGAGCTCATTCCAGTAGGGAAAAGCAAGAAAGTCATCATACTGATTGATAATGGAATATTCGAGGAACCCACAAATATCACATATGATTTCGATGTTCAACTCATAATTTTTCCCCGTAACCTAAACCACATTTCTTTAGGGTTATTAGGTTCATAATATAGGGATGTAAAGAATTCTAGAGTGAACTCCTTTTAGACAGGATATTGGAAGTGTATGAACTTCGCCCACTAAATTCTTTATGCTAAGTTCTCTTTCTTATCTCGCAGTTCTAGCCTATCAACTGTATCAAAATCAAAATATTTTAGGACTACAATTTTTTTAGCTTGAGGGATCGGAAATGAATACCTTCCTCCTCTGTGTAGGTAGGGAAGGGTGCTCTGAAGTTTGTAGCCCTGCTCCTTTGCTCTCGTCCCGTGACTTGGGTTCATCCTGATGTGATCGAGCTTTATTGACTACTTAATACCTGACATACTGGCTTGCAAGTACGTAGAAGTTGGAGGAGGCTGAAGTTGGAATTTGGTTAGAGAGAAGTGAGAATGTTTGGAGGTTCTAAACTTAGAGAGATAAAGTTAAAATGAAAGTGAGTGAAAAAGTAAAGTAAGAAATGAATATATAGGTGAATGGAGGGTAAAATGGTAAAAAATGAAAATGAAAATCACATGTCCCTTTAAACACTACCTCAGGCCACAATCATGGCATAGCAATATTTCCACCAATTTCTGATTTATTTTCTTCTTTCGTCCTTCTACCCTTCCCGAAATCACTTCTTAGCTCATTAGAGCTCTTTCACCTCTCTTTTTGCTTACTTCCTCGATCATCTAATTTATAACGAAGTCATGACTTCCTAATTTTATTCAGAAATGAAATAACCTAACTACAGAATTCAAACTATCTAGAAAGAAATCTAAGAAAATAACATGAAATTAATAATCTATGGGTTGCCTCCCATGCATCGCTTCTTTTAATGTCAGTAGCTCGACGCCTTTCTTGTGCTTAAGGTGGTTTAAATAAATAGTGCAATAGTAACGCAATCATTGATCGTACCATTTACACATGAGCTACCATATCTTGGGTTCCACCTTCCTTTTGCTTCACTTTCCTTCTCTTTTTCCTCCGCGATTGTTTCTTTCTAAACGCATTCCCAGGGGCCTCAATATCTTCCCATTGTCCTCGAGGTTTGGTTTTATTGATGTTAACTGAAGGTAAAGAACTGTTATCTTTCTTCGATACAATAAAGGTTATTTGGTTGCCTCCAACCCTCAAAGTTAGTTTACTCCCATCAACGTCAATTATTAAGCAAGCAGTAGCTAAGAATGGTCATCTAAAAACCATAGGGGTTTCCACATCTTCTTCAATATCCAATATAAAGAATTTTGTAGGGGAGATAAAAATATGAATCTGCACTTGGACATCCTTAATAATCTCTTTCAGTTGATGAACTGTTCTGTCCACCGTCTTTACTAGCATCTTTGTTGGTCCTAACTCTCCTAACCCTAATTTGTGACTAAAGGTATAGGGCATCTATTGATACTCACTCCTAAATCTGTGAATGCCCTTTCTATGTTCACTCTATTGATGCTGCAAGCAATGTAAAAATCCCCTGGGTCCTCTTTCTTTTGTGTTATTTTAGGGTTTTCTTTTACTATGCAATCCTTAGCCTTCTTCTTGACTAATTCCTTTAACGTGAGCTTTGTTTATAGATGTTCCGTTATGTACTCAACCTTGTTTAATTTAACCTCCTTATAATTCCTAGAAATTGACTAATTCTTACTTGAAATTGACTTCCGCTGAGCTAGAATAGGGTATGAAAATTCAGGTTGGGGTTCCTCGATTGGCTTGATTATGAGCTCACTTGAAAGGAATTCCATAATTATTTGTCCTTCTCCCTTATCTCTGTAACACCCATATAGCCCCTAGGAGGATATGCAAGTGTCACACAAAATAGAACTGAAACAATCCAAATCATACCAAACATTCCTTATATGCATTTCAGCAGCTCAAGCAAACACACATTACATATCATTAAATGTTATTTTATAATTAGAACATTTCATACATATTGTGTTTAACAAAATACATGTCATAAATTCAAAAGCCAACCAATTTTAAGGTTATTACATACCATTAACATTAAAATACATTATATCTCATTACATTGAAATACAACTCAAAAACAAAATAAACATTTTCAGAACAAAACATATTCTTCTTAGCCATTGCGGTTATCTTTGTCCCAGTCTCAAACCTCCTTATCATAACCTACACGGAGCCAAAACCACCGTGCTAAGTGTATAACTTAGTGGGGAGTAACTAAACATAATGCATAATGACGACTGTTTTTAACAGTCGTTTAACATTCATATATACAGATTATTCTAAACATTATGTCTCAAAATAGAATATAATTCATCAAGCAATACAGAGCATTCTTGCAGCAAAAAAAACTCATAAATATCAGAACAGAATGTAAAAATATCAAAATTGAATATCAGAAGAGGATATAATCTTTCCAGTTCAAGGTATGCGTTATGTCAGAATAAAACTTGTTTTTTTATTAGATCAGAGCTTATCTTTTATCAGAATATAATTTGCTTATAACAAAACTGAACATGTATTAGAATATGAAATTAGTTAGACTGCTAATCTTTTTTAGATAAGTGGGTAACGGGACCAAAACAAAAGATACCATGATTGGTATTATAGAACAGGAGAGACTTATGTCTTAGTAACAGGAGACACTATTGTGTCAAATATCAGGAGACACCGAAGTGTCGATATCAGGAGACACCAATGTGTCAATATCAGGAGAAAACTTAATGTCACAGGAGTAGCTGCAAACCCTTTTAGGCATGCCTATTTACCATCAACTATGACTTAATAGTTTCAAAACAAGCCATTTCAGATTTCAGAATTTCATGTAAATGTTGTAGTTCATATCTTATGACTATATCCATTTGATCAAACTTAACATGCCTTATAAATACAAACATATGCATTAAAGCATCAATAAATCTATTGATTCATCACACATAATGTATATTCAAAAAATTAGAAAGAACTTTCAATACAATCCCAAATATTAAACTCCTCGGATGGTACGAAAATATCACAATATCACAGTCACATAATACTGAAATAATGTATAAGTATGAATTCATTTCCTTATCCCAAATTGAACACATTCATTCTCACTTGAACAAACTCAATATACCTTATAAACATAAGCATTTGCATTAATATATCAATATAACATTAAGTCACTACATAATAATATAACCACTCAAGTTCCTAAATTCACAAACATTCATAACTAACACATCACTTTGGTTATTTAAATCACATTAGCATTCATAAATAAACTTTATTCCTTTAACAACTTATAAGTTCCAAAATTAGATACTTTGTTATATAATAACATCTTCCTTAAGTTATTACTTCAATTAAAAAAAATCCAATTCTTATTCAACCTTTAACTAACTTTTTCCACAACAAACTAGGTTCATTTTCAAGCTGATTTAAGTCCATTTAAACCATTATTAAGTATGTTAACCTTATATAGTCCAATAATTGTCTAAAACCAACATTTTCAACTTCGTAAGTACTTGCCATGACTATAGGAATGAACCTTATAAATCTCACGATCGTGGGATGAGTGAAACGAAGGTTCACTCACCCACAACTTCCAACTTGTTTCCAAAACTTAATTTCTTTACTTTCAACACACCTTCACCAAAGGCCATCAGTTTCACTTCAACCCTATCTTATTCATGTCCAAACCAATACAAAAATTATTCATGAAGTAACTTACAAATCAATACCTTCCACACATTAAAACCAAACCAAAAGTTATCATACAAGGATCATTTCTCCAACATTCATTTATCATCATCTTAACATATATTTCATGCCAATTCAATTATCATAAAACTTGTATTAATACATGCTATCAAGTTTAGTAATCCCTTACCTAATTGCCTTCAAGTTCCTTCTTCAATGAAATAATCAAACCAGCCCTTATGTAACCAAAGCACTTCCAAAATCTAGGTAAATGTAAGATGATCTTAACACTAAGATGATAACAACATATAGAAGGTAGTATAAAGTAGCTTTCTTGATACAGTAACTTACAAGAATTCCAAGAGAAAATGATCCCAAAAACTCTAGAAGTTGAGAGGGAGTCAGAGAGTTTGGGTAGAGAGAGGACAAGATAGTGAAGAAGGGGGAAAACATTTGCTCCAACAGAAACTTGCCTTTTCCATTACTAGGTGGCATCAAATTGTAACAACATATGTCACTAGGCATATTCTTCATTTGTCCCACATTGGAGTTGCCAAACGTCAACAATATATTAGGCCATTTGTCTCACACTTATTTTTGCCACTTGTCAATTTTCTAACTATGCCATTTGTCAATTCATCAACTATGGCAAATGTCACTAACTTATAGGCTTAGTCATTTAAATTTTCATGTACCAACTTATCTTGTGACTTGATAATTTTCTTAGTCCAAGTGTACCTTTTAATACCTCAATTCTCTAATGATATAAATTAATTCCAATTCACTAAGTAGGAGCCATTAAACCCAAAATTCAAGTCATATGCAATTCTCACTCATATCATAATTTTTAACACCTATCATACATGTACTTTCATGAACATGTAACATTCTAACTAGGGTACAGTTTGGGGCCTTACAATTCTCTCCCTCTTAAAAGAATTTCATCCTTGAAATTCATACCTAATAAAAATAGTTGAGGATACTATGCCATCATCGTCTTTTCTAGTTCCCAAGTTGCTTCCTTGAGTCCATGGTGTTGCTAGAGTACTTTTACCAAAGGTATTTGCTTATTCCTGAGTTGTCGGACTTCTCTGGCTAAAATAGATACAGGACCTTCTTCATAAGTTAAATCCGATTGTACTTGAATTTCTTGCACAAGAATCTTATGTGAATCATTTGACCAATATCTTCTCAACATTAAAACATGAAACATATTATGTAACTTGGCCAACTCTCCAGGAAGAGTCAATTAATAAGCTACTGGTCTAACTCTCTTAAGGATCTCATAAGGACCAATATATCATGGGCTGAGCTTACCTTTCTTCCCAAATCTAAGTTTGTGTTTCTATGGTGACACTTTTGAAAACACTTTATCACCTACCTGATGCTCAATATCTTTCCTTTTTAAGTGAGCATAGGATTTCTGCCTATCACTGGCGGCTTTCAACCTTTGCTGAATAACTTGAACTTTTTCTTTAGTATCTTTCACAATATTAAGTCCAATCATCTTAATTTCACTTAATTTTGTCTAACACACTGGAGCTTTACACTTCCTACCATATAGAGCTTCATATGGCACCATGCTAATGTTAATCTGATAACTATTGTTGTAAACAAACTCCATCAGTGCAAGATAATTATCTTAACCTCCCGAGAGTTCTAACACACAACCCCAAAGCATATCTTCTAGTATTTGGATAACCCATTCAGATTGTCTATCGGTCTGGGGATGGAAAGCGGTATTGAACTTAACTTGAGTACTTAAAGCCTTGTACAAACTTTTCCAGAATCTCGAAGTAATTCGAGGATCACAATAAGAAATAATAGATAGTGGCACCCTATGCAACCTCACTATCTCATTCATATATATATATGTAGTCCTATCCAAAGAATAATCAGGATGAGCAGGCAGAAAGTGAACAGACTTGGTGAACTTATCCACAATCACCCATACAACATCATGCTTCCTTTGAGTAAGAGGAAGTCCGGTGATAAAATCCATGGTAATGTTATCCCAGTTCCATTGAGAAATCAAAATAAGATGTAATAAACCAAATGGAACCTGATGCTTAGCTTTAACTTACTGACATGTCAGACATTTGGACATATAGTTTATAACATCCCGTTTCATACTCGACCACCAGTAATGCTGCTTCAGATCTTGATACATCTTATTTCCACCAGGATATATAGTAAAGACAATATTATGGGCCTCAAACAATAACTTTCTCTTCAATTAATCATTTTCTGGCACATACAATTGATCTTTATAATACAAATCACCAACTCCTTTCTCGAAAAAATTAGGTTGTTTGCCTTTTCAAGTAGACTAGATAAGTTGTTGCAACTTATCATCAAATCTCTGAGCATCACAGATCTCTTGCTTCAAGGTAGGCCTAGCTTTCAACTAAGCTATTAAAGCACCATCAGATACAAGTCCCCATTCACCTTGCTGCATTGACAAAGCTAAAATAGTCTTCCGACTTAAGGCATCATCATGACATTAGCCCTACCCGGATGATAATCCATAATGTAGTCATAATCTTTAAATAATTCCAACCTATGTCATTTTCTCATATTAAATTCCTTCTGGGTAAGCAGATACTTCAAAATCTTATGATCAGTAAAGATCTTACACTTTTCACTATATGAGTAGTGTTGCCAAATTTTCAAAGCAAGCACTACTATTGAAAGTTCGAGATCATGTGTAGGGTAGTTCTGTTCATGAGGTTTTACTTTCCTCGAAGCATATGCAACTACTTGTCCATCCTGCATCAAAACACAACTCAAACCATTTTTAGATGCATCACTATACATAACATACTTCTTACTAGAAGTAGGTTGAGCCAATACACGAGCTTCAGTAAGCATTCGCTTTAGTTGATCAAAGCTAGTTTGACATTTATCAGACCATTCATATTTTACTCCTTTTCGTAGCAATTTAGTTAAAGGGGATGCTATCATTGAAAACCCCTTCACAAATTGACAATAGTAACCTGCCAAACCCAGAAAAGTTCTCACTTCCGTCACATTCTGTGGTGGTTTCCAGTTAACAATTGCTTCAATCTTATTGGGATCAACCCTAATCCCTTGAGAAGAAACAACATATCTTAGAAAAGATATCTCCCGAAGCAAGAAATCACATTTACTCAACTTAGCATATAACTGCTTTTCTCGCAGGGTTTGTAACACAATTCGGAGATGCTAAACATGATCATGTTCATTCTTGGAATAGACAAGGATATCATCTATGAACACCATAACAAAATGGTCTAAATAGGGCCTAATACTCTATTCATCAGATCCATGAATGCAGCTGGAGCATTAGTTAACTTGAATGGTATTACCAAAAATTCATAATGTCCACACAACAGGTCCTGATTGAGCCCAAGTTTACATCATTAATTGGCTGCATTTTCATAACTATTAATGCACTTTTAGACTCCTAATTGTGACTTTTGTGCTTAAATTAGTTCCTTATATTGAGCTCATATGATTTGCAATTTGTTAGTAAAATTGTTACAAATTGG
>JANZXV010000002.1:27537319-27549177 GCA_027576455.1 Erythroxylum roigii
GTTTTTGCCTTTGCAGATTTTTGGGCTGTATAAAATACAGCCGTTATGCTGCCCGATTTTCGGTAAAAATCGGGTTATGGCAAAGTAAGAATTTGAATAGGTTTGTTAAATGAAA
Source organism: Erythroxylum roigii (assembly GCA_027576455.1). Taxonomy (NCBI): domain Eukaryota; kingdom Viridiplantae; phylum Streptophyta; class Magnoliopsida; order Malpighiales; family Erythroxylaceae; genus Erythroxylum; species Erythroxylum roigii. Next base: position 27,537,435 of record JANZXV010000002.1, read on the forward strand.
TAAGAATTTGGTTTATGGATGAATTTTGGGACAAGTATGTATGTATAAGATGCTTTGAGATTTGCATGAGGATGCATTTCCGAATAGGGAAATTATAATGCTTTGTTTGCATAAGGTTGATTAAAGATGAAAGAAATGAAAAAGAAAAATATGGAATGGTTTGTATAAAGAGGAAAAAAAATCATATCGGGATTTTCGGATTAGTCTTAGGGTTTCCAACGCGTCTCGCATAGTTTTTCGATCAATCTTCGTTACCGGATGTCGGACATTCGTTTTCCGATTCGATTCGATTTGTATTCCGATTCGCGATCCTTCGCTTTCTTTGTTTCACTATTCGTTTTCCGTTTTTCGGTTGGGGTCCGATCGTCGAGATCGGGTTTCAACACTCTTCCTCAATAAGAAATTGACTTGCCATCTCTATTCTCCGCTCTCGTCTAATCTTTTTCAGTAATCTCTCATGTTCAAGATTTAAAGGTAAAGCCCTATCACTCCTAGGTATACACAGAAACAAAAAAAGAATAAGGCACAAAACTAACTCACACAACAAAATTCGCAAAAATAAAATAAAAATAAATAAATAAAGAAAGAAAGAAAATTAAATGAAGAATAAAAATAAAGAACAAAATAATAAATAAATAAATAAATAAATGGAAAAAAATCTAATGAGTGCAAGTGTATGAAAAAAAATATGAGACTTGTAATATGCACAAGTAATCAAAGAATGTAAAAAAATTATACCAATATACACAAAAAAAAACAAAACAAAAAAATCTTTTATCTACCCAAGAAAAATAAAAATAAAATAAAATAAATAAAAATAAAGATAACAATAAAAAATAAAAAATAAAAATAAAAACAGTCAACAGTTACTTGACATTTAGGAACCAATTTCTTGGCTCCCCGACAACGGTGCCACTTGAAATAACCTTTTCGTCCAATCGATTGTCGCCTTGGGGTTACTTCAAAAATTTAACCAAGGATTGCGTATAGCGTAACCTCGGGTCGTTCTCTTAAGGAACCAAAAGATGAAATTAAATTCCTAAGTAACTAAATGCAAAGCAACCTAAACTATAAAATGAGGTTTGATTTGAAAAAGTACCGCTAAAAATTGCAACAAATTAAAATAACACTAAGGACTTGTTTTTGGTATTTTTAAAATTTAATTGAGTACTATAAAATGACAATAAGTGAATTAAATTAAGAAAACAAACACACTTAATTAACGATGATAAACGCAATCCTCCAGTCCAATAACGCAGGCAATCATCACTCAAAAAGATATGGGAGTTAAAAACAATTAAACCCAGAATTAAAATCGAGCTTTTAACTAACAACCGAGCCACCTCGAATTGTTATAAAAATATTTTCCAAAAATCCCAATTTACTAACTGCCACCAGACTAGTAAAATAGAACTAAGGGTACTAACGCCAATACTCGACTTTTACGCAGTAATTAAGAAACAAAATTAATGCTAGCAACTGATATAATGATCCAATAATTCAAGCCACCTTAAATAATCATCAATTTTGCTAAAATCTTAATACAAAGTTTTGACCCAAAACAAAGTAATGAAATTAAACCCAAAATCAACATAATATCAATTGCCAAACATTAATCCAGTCACAAAATCTTCCAATCCAAATATATAATCAAAATACAACTCCAAATAATTAAATAGTAAGATCTATGAATTACTAAATAATTAAATGGACAGGAGATAATTGCAGTTTAAACTCCCCTATAAAAACTCCAAGCTCCTGCCTTTGCTATTGAACCGAAGGATTAGGATAAATTAGCCACAAAAAGTCATTAAGGCTACTGCCGACGTTGAGATTTGGTGATTAGCCATGAAAACATGAAATTGTGATGTTTATATTTTTTTCCAGCCAACAATACACTTACACAAATCACACAAAAAATCTCCTAAACCAGCTGCCACTCTCACACAAAGATACGCACAAGATCACTTCATTTGCTGCCCTCACTTGCGCCACACACAAACACTCCTTTAACAAACGTCCACTCTCCAAGGCACATTCACGCAAACATGCACACACGATTTTTTTTCTTATGATTTTTCTAGACCACTCACAGCCAACAACGGCTCTCCTTTCACGTTAAAAGTCCCTGCACTCCACAATCAACACCATACACTACACTCTCACGTTTTAGCTACTCCACACACTTGCACCCAGATGTTGCCTTGCGAAGAGACCTTCAACGCTAGCTCCAGCTTCATAAATGTCGCCTGCTTCCAACAAGCCTGGTCTGCTCCCTTCTTGCGTGATCAACAATGCCACCTGCTGCTTCCAAAGACAACGCCACCACTCCTTCATCAACAGCACACTCCTCTAGATCCTATATCCAAGCACAAGCCATACAACTCCAACGTTCACTAGCTACTTCCACTCAACTAACAACTCACACAACACTCACGTCTTTCTTCACCACCAACAACACTCAACGCTAGCCAAAAACTCTCACCCAGCTGCTGCCTATTTTCGTTTCAAAGCAACACACACATAGCTATTCATATTTTTTTCCTCTGCACTCAACAAACAACACCAACGCAACAAAACCAGGTCCTCCACTCAAGGCAACACAAGCTCAAGTTATTTTCTTCTTTTTCCCCACTAGCTAAGCAGACCACGCCACACACTCTTTTTATTTTCGTTCAAAGCTACTCACAAGCCAACACACCACTCACTTTCTTCTTTTTTTTTCAGCCCACTGACGTACACGTCTCACACACCACACACTTCTCTTTTATTTTATTCCTCCCTTAGTCCACTAAGCTCCTTTCTATCTGCTTTTTATTCTTCCCCCTACACACTCACTCAACTCACCCAATGCACCTCACAAACCACTACCTTTTGTTCCCTTTGATGTGACAATTTAAACTCTTTTGTTCATCAAAACCCTTGCCAACCTTCACTTCTCTACGTTGACATTTGCCCATGCCACGCTGCTCTCACGGTGTCGTTTCCTTTGCCTTCTCTTCAAACCGCACACGCTGTCGTTTTCTGGTCTTATGTAATGCTTGCCTTATGTTTCTCTTCTCTAGCTCTTTTAATCCTTTTTAAATTTTAATTTTTTTCATATACACTGCAACAAAAATTTCAAACAATGTAGTATCAAATTGTCCAAAAATTAATTTATCACAAGTAAACCAAAACATGACAATTTTTTCCCTTAAAAACACAAATTAAATGTAAGGCATAATAATTCAAATAATAATCAAATAAAGCTATAATTACAAATTTTAGTGACAAAAAACTCATCCAAAAGATATAAAATTATATTTGAATAAATGAGTTTGTCAGTACTCAATATTTGATTTTGTTGAGTTAATTTTGCAAATTAATATCTCGACAATTATCCATGTTTACTTTCCTGTCCTATTTTATTTTTATTTTATTAATTTTCTAGCCTTAGATAACTTAGGATTAGATTAGTACACAACTCCTCGTGGGATCGACCCTTCACATACTACAAATCATGACCCATGCACTTATAGTATTTTGAAACCTATAAGTAGTAAAGCTTGCAAATTAGTCAATAACATTATTCTCTGCTCAGTTGTCTCGCTAGGAAAACAAGCAATATAGGAAAGCAGAAATCCAAATCAGATTAGCTACACTCCTATCAAACTTCTTCCTGATGAAATGAGAACCATATTATTTGTTATTCCAAGTGAAAAAGCATCCACCTGAGGGAATATTAGTGAGTTAAGCCTTATAAAGCATTTACTAAGCTCAAGAAAAGGACTACATATAATTCTCAAGCCTTCTGCTTCATCCCTTTTAAAAATGGAGTTGAAGTATCCATATAGCATCCAAGGAATGTTAATAGAAGCAGTTATATCTTTGATCTGATTCCACAAAAACCACCTCTAACATGCACTATTGTGATCATAGATAAATGAAATGTAAAGAGATTTATTAAGGTCCTTATGGCAACTTGGAGATGGATTATCTTATCCTACATAAATGATGAACATATTGTTAGAGCATTAAAATCATATATGAAAATCACTCCACTATTGGAATGACAATTATAATTAGTGATAATCTATCATTAAGGAGGAAACTAGCTCAATAAGTTGCAATACTCCTTTCTAATTGTAGTTCCAAAATTCCAATAATTGACATTCTATTTGCAAAATTATATTGTTAACCATCAACTTCTTGTTAGGAGCATTTTACCCTTTAACATTCCAAGTTAGAATGTTCATGTGGTGACCTCACCTAGGGGGAGTTTTTCTTAATGTTGTATCTTCTTGTAATAACAGTTTCAAACTCCTGATCATTTTTCCCTTTTTGTTGTTTCTGCTTACTAGGTGTTTCATTTGGGTTATTCACTACAATAGCTAGGATATACTTTGTAAACATGTTTGAATTTTCCATATCCTTATTCACTTGGTGGACATTAGTACATGATTTGCTTGTAGTTTTGTCTATTGCATTAGGAAGATTTGTTACAACATCTTCATTATTATGTGTATAGCTCCATCCGTTCTTAGTGATTTCCTGTCTTGAAAATTTTTCTTGTTGGTCTCTAGATTTGCTTCTTATCAATTTAAGGTCTCCTTTCATATGTGACTTTTAATTGATCCTCAATAGGCTCACCAAAGGTATAGCATCTGGTTGGTCTATTAGTGAATTGACTAAGATGTAGATTCTTGTATAATTGATGTGCTTGGTCTCTGTTGTCGACTGATCCAAGAAATTGGCCTTTTAATATAGCTTGCAACATGGCTAAGGCCACTGATAGTCTAATATTCTAAAGGAAACTCATGTAGAAAGTTCTAGATAGGGATGTTGCCTTGTTTAAGCTCCTTCAACTAAGACCAGGTCTCCATAACTACAACAATAGAGGCTTATTGTGGATATGTCAAGGTCAAACTTATACTATTGATTTTGCTTCCTTTGAGCATGTAAATATGAATAGAAAGATATCATCACTGTTCACAAAACATTAACCAAACCCTGATACTTTCAATTATTGAAGGCCCACTACTTTATAACTGGAAATACAATCTTGTTACCAAGGAAAAATCTAAACAATGTGGCTTTCCATCTATCTATTCTAGCCTTCAGAATATCCATTAGAGTGACACTATTCTCAGCTCAATTGTCTCACTTAAAGGATAGTAAGTCAACTTTAGCTATAACCTAACATCTCTAGCCCTTGAGTCCAAGTTTTACAAATAGGAGCAATGTTTTAGTACAAAGATGGAGTGTTAGTAGAAGTAGAAGCTGGAAGTTCTTTATTTGCAACCTTAGAACAATTTAAGTTCAAAGGAAGGAAATGAGAAGTGTCCATAAGATCAAGATATGGATAGCTAGATAAATGCTAGACAAATAAGTTATGGAGAGTGCAGGAGTGTAGGGAATGAAGGACAGGACAATCTAGGAGAAGAGGATGTCAAAGCAATGAGTAAGAGAAAGAATGCTGAAAGATAGAGTTAGTAATAAGAATGGTGACAAAGTGTAGAAGAGAAAAGAAGTTGTGAAATGATAGTGTCACAATAACAGCAAGGAGAGTAAGAAGCCAGGGGAGTAGGAGCCACAAGGATTGGTGGTGAAGAGTGAGCAGTGAAAAATGTTCAGTGAGAGTCCATTTGTACAAATTCTTGCAAATAATTTCTCTTCTTAATTTAAAATATATCCTTTTAACTTAAAAAATTAAATAATTTTTATAAAAGAAAATTTTAATAAATCATGGACCATTCTTGAAAATTCTGGTGGTCCATTGTCATATTGGTAAGGCAAGTCTCTTGACGTTGTCGAATGGAAATGAAAAATTAGAGCACCAACAATGACTTCAGAAATGGAAAATTCAACGTGCCACACAAACATGCTTTCAACTGAGGTTACAGGGAAAGAAATTCAAGAAAACTCCATCCTATAGGAGAGCATATTATAGAAAAAAGGAAACAACTTCTTTATCTAGGCAAAAGTCTTGAGAAAGCCAATGCATAGCAACCATTGAAAGGACAACTTCTCACTATCAAGTTCGTTTATAAATGCATTATCTTGTTGACTGTAGCTGGACAACAGATAAATGTTAAAGTCCACCTTGAGGATAATGCATAGCTTAGGCTATGTTTAGTTGGATGTATAGTTTTTTATGAAATGAAATATAAATGGATGTAATATTAAAAAATTGTTGTTTGGGAGCGATGGAAGCGTTTATAATGTAATATAGTGAAATATTGTTTAGAAAATAGATGGAATGAAATGGAATATATGTATAATAATAATAAATGACTATTCTACCTTTAATGTAGAGTAATGAGATGTATTGTGTTGCTGCTTGTTATTAGAGTTGAGGATATAATTGGTATTTTAAAAAATATTGAGGGCATATTAGATCGTACATGTTTATCATTTTACATTCCATCCTAAACTTCCTAAATCGGAAATAACTCATTTTTTACTGCTTTGGATGGAATATGATGTAATGTGAAACTCTCTCTTTCCATTTTCTTACATTCCATTTCATTATAACCCCTCGTGAGCTCATCTCAAATAATAGAACAATATTACATTTCATTTTACTTCATTAGTAACTATACTACCAACCATAGCGTTAAGGGATAATGAAGCTTATGCTCGTATTGCTTCGAGTATAAAAACTTTATTTCCGAATCGTATTATGAAATCAGACAACTGACCTAATAAAGCACGTGCACAAACTTTGATTCCAGCTTGATTGAGAGAAAAGAAAAATGCCTTTAAGTCAAGTCTTGCCATTCTTAACCCACGCAACGGGTCAAATTGACTTATAATTTCATTATTGGCAAGCACGGACCAAATTGTTGATCCATTCTACGCGCTCTGTTAGATACTCCTTCCAACCAATTTGCTCATATTTTCCCGATCGAAAGATCTAAACTTTCTGATCAGTATTCTTTCCCATATACGTTCAGAAAGGTAGTGAAACAACATGGCTTCATCATTATTTCTCCTTCTTTCTCCTCTTCTAATACATTTTGCTTATCTTATACTGGCCGAAGAATCAGGTCCGCCAGGAATACTGTATAAGGATTGTGTTGGAAAGGGAAACTTCAGCGCTAACGGTACCTACCAAGCAAACCTTAATTACCTCCTCAACTCCATGTACACCAACACCGATATAACCTACGGCTTCTACAACTTCTCTTACGGGGAGAGCAGTGATAAAGTTTATGCTATTGCTCTGTGCAGACCGGACATAAGCCCTGCTTCATGTCGGGCTTGTATAAAAAATTGCAGTGACAGCCTCACAACAATATTCTGTGCCAATTTCAAGGAAGCGATTGGTGGTCAAGATGAATGCATGTTAAGATACTCGAACCGCACCATATTTGATCTCATGGAAGGTGGTCCTTACTTCTGGGTGCATAGCCTGAGCAATGTGTCTGATGTTGCTGGATTCAATAAGTCACGAATGGACTTGTTAGACAAGCTACGAGACAAAGCTGCCTTGGGCAATTCTAGTTACAAATACGCCGTAGGACAAATAGAAGCTCCGAATTTTCAAACCCTGTATGCACTTGTGCAGTGCACACCCGATTTGACGGAGTCTGAATGCAGAAGTTGCCTGTATAATACAACTGGGCTTCTTCCTCAATGTTGTGAGAATAGATCTGGAGGCAGAGTCATTTACCCAAGCTGTAATTTCAGATATGAGATAAGCCGATTCTATGATATTTCGTTAACTAATTCAACATCTTCTCCACAGGCAACATCAGGTATTGATATACTAAGAACGTTTTTGACTATTTCTGAAGCGTTAGGCATCAATTAATTGCAACGTCCGGGTAGATTTTTGCTAACATTTGAGTTTCCGCTGGTTCCATTACTGTTTCCTCTATCTGAAGTAATCTGATTTGTTCAAGACTTATTTGTGCTTCGTGAGTTACAAAATTTTATGATCTCTGTAGGAAAGGGAAGGAACAGAAGCCATATTGTCATAATTGCTGCTGTTTCAGTTGCTACTTTCATAATGCTTGTATGTTGCGTAATATACTTGTTAAGAAGAAGGAAGCTGGGACATGAGGTTGAAGGTAAGTTCAAATATTAGTCCATCGTCACTCGTTTGACTGCCTTAACGCCAAGGGCAAGCCATGAATGTCTTCTTCTTTGCTTTTTTTTTTAAATTAAGTAAATGCATTGAATAGGAGAATTAATAACAACAAGAATCCGTATAAATAAACAGCTAAAAGACTACATCAAGTGACAAACAAAATGGTGGTAAAGTGGTATTAACAGCTGAGCTTGACTAGCTAGTGTAGCTCATTCGAAATGCTACCTTTGACAGATTAGTGGAGGTAGTGAAAGTTGAAGATTGTAAGCAATAGCAGTAAATCTTATATGGTTGAGCAGCCTTACAAAACATTCCTCCACATTCACAGCTTTCGTAGCATATAAAGCGCTATTTCTTTCCTTCCATATGTGGCATATCGAAGCTCCATATGATGCTCTGAAGAGTTTCTTATCAGCCGTAGTTTTGAAGCAAATACCATGCATCAATTCCCATATTTGTATGCCTTTTACGATCTACTAGCGTCTTCTCTTTTTCTTAGATGTGTTTGAGAATAAAAATGCGGAATCTATGCACTTCGACTTGGATACGATTAGGCTTGCTACAGAGGACTTTGCAGAAGCTAATAAGCTTGGTCGTGGTGGATATGGTGTTGTCTACAAGGTAATGAAATTTCAATGCCTACTAAAAACAGAGAAGCGAAGTCTTTAAAATCCAAACATTCTTTAAACTTCTCTTTATCCAAAGTTAAACTCATCACATGCCTACAGGGTACGCTTCCTAACCGTCAACTTATAGCTGTCAAGAGGATGACGAGAGGATCAGTACAAGGGGAACCAGAAATCAGGAACGAGATTGTCTTAGTGTCCAAACTTCAACACAGGAATTTGTTGAGACTCCTGGGTTTCTGCTTCAAAAAAAAAGAAAAGATTCTTGTCTACGAGTTCATTCCAAATTTGAGCCTTGACATATTCATATCCGGTAATATTTTTGACGAACTGAGATTCGTTGATGTTTCCAAGTTCCATGCATTGATTCATGCCGTCTGGTAAACCTGTAGATCCTGGGATGCGTGAATATTTTGGCTGGGAAACACGATACAGAATCATAGAAGGAATTGCGAAGGGAATTCTTTATCTCCATGAGGATTCTAGGCATAAGATTATTCACCGCGATCTCAATCCTAGCAACATTCTGATAGATGAAGAGATGAACCCAAAAATCGCAAACTTTTGCTTAGCAAGGTTACTCCGTATTGATCAAACGGGAGCCGAAACAAGTACGATCGCTGGGACCGAGTAAGTGTACAATCATTAAAGCCCTTAACCTACAAATTTCAATTCTAGATAGTTTGTATCTCCCTAATAAGGTATGACCATAAAAACGCTAGTACATTACCACAACTTGAATCAAGTCACCATTAGTTACAGCGTTGATAATCTGCAGCGGTTACATGGCTCCAGAGTACATAACCCGCGGACGCTTCTCAGTAAAGTCGGACTTATTTAGTTTCGGTGTGATAGTTTTGGAGATTGTGAGTGGCCAAAGGATCAGTAGCTTCCGCATCAATAACGAAGACGAAAACCTTCTAACATATGTAAGAATAAATGAGCAGAATCACTACTATGATTTCAGAAATTCTGCTGTACATGGTTGAAGGTTTTATTATTTTAATTTTTTGTCTCAGGCTTGGACAAACTGGAACCAAGGGACACACTTAAATTTAGTAGATCATACGCTGACAGCAGGTCGGACAAGTGAAATGGCAAGATGCATCCACATTGGATTGCTATGTGTTCAATCAAATGAAGCTGATAGGCCAACAATGTCAGACGTTGTCGTTATGCTTAGAAGTAGCCCGATGACACTTCCTGTGCCTTCAAGGCCCGGGTTCTGCAGCGGATCAAACACGTTAGAGGAACGCAAAAGCAAATCTGCCGAATGTTCTAATAACGAGGTTTCGATTTCTGAGCTAGATTTGCAGTAATGGTGTTGGATGATACGATCTCTAAAAAGGTCCGGCAATTCCATCATTTTATCTGATCTCCAAATTTTATCTATTTTGTTCCTGTTTGACAATCAGCTGATTGCATTTAGTTGATAGCTGATTTTATCAGCTGACTTGACAAGCGCATCTCATTAGCTGTTTATTAAAGATATTTAATAAAATTAGCTGTTTACTATTATCAGTTTATGTGTAAAATATTTATGAAGACATGATTTAAAAAAAATATAAGAATGTGAATATTATATATTTTACTATTTCAATGAATATTCTTATAAGAATTTAGATATTTAATTCTACAAAAATTAGTTTATATCTCTAATAAAAAACATAAAACATATAATAATAATAATAACAACAACAACAACAATAACAGTAATAACAACAACAATAACTGTTAGTAGTGTGCTCTAGGCCAATGGATATATAGGATTCATGTATTAACATTATGACTTGTTAATAATATATTATGAGGTATTCCTTTTATATATGCATGTATGTTGTTTATGTAATGTGATTTACATTCCATGAATGGTATTAAACTTATGTCATCAAGTATGTGACTTGATAGTAAAGTCATAAGTGTTATAACACTATTCTAAACTGTTCCTGGTCGATCGTTATTGATGTAACAATAATGAATTAAGGTTATTATGTGTTTTGATTGATGAACACGTTTTACTGATCATAGATATGAGTTATCAAATCAGAAACATAAATATATGTTAGAGACCATATATTAAACTGACCCACAAAGAAAACACTTCATGGTTTCATATCATCAATGATTTTCAATATAGTTTGACTTAAAAACCGATTGAGATTGGAGGACATTAAAATGTTAAGTGTATCCCTTGTGCCATATATTTATGACTTGCAAGAGTCTAGAATAGAGATTCAAAGACTTACAATAATCCTTGAATTTGCATTGACGTCCTTGTTGCTGCAATCGGAGAAGCTTTCCATGTCAATAAGAAAGCTGTTAGATTTCTCCGCCGTGTGCAGCAATCCATTTTCATAATCCAAAACGGGGAACCTTGGAGTTCCCATATGCTTTTCTAATCGACCATCCTCAACAGGAGAGGCCTGATTCAATATAAAGAATAAAAAAGAGAGGAAAAAGAGAGAAGTTGATAAATGAATAAATGGAACAGAGGAAAAGACAATGTAACTAATCCAGCAATTAATAAAAACAACCACATAGTAATAACTAACTGGACAGAAGAAACAAACCCAGAACTCAATGTGCCGTTTCATACAAAAAAAAAAATCTCATCCTTTACGAGAAAACAAGATTTGTTAAACAAAACCCACAAAGCAGAAAACGGATTCTCATTTACCAACTTCGTTTTATCCGCAATTTCCATAGAAAACGGAAGGAGGAACTAGACTCTGAAGCGTCACCAAATGGCGTATCCAATAAGGCAGTGACTATCCACCGTCTGACTGGAACAAAATAAGGAGGCCCCTTGTAAGTCAAAGCTTTAGTAGCCCATTACAACAGAGTGAAAAAGGAAAAAATCAACCCTCAAAACTAACAGACTTGGTCGTTCTTGTTCATCAGTCTATATGGAAAAAAGAAAACGGAGAAAAGAAAAGCACAAACCTTTGAACAGAACCGAGATAGGCTAGAGTTGGTTTTGAATCTTCACTAACAAGGCAGAAAAGGAAAAGTATATGCGTAGTGGCTTTTGGGTGACATGATA
>JANZXV010000002.1:27562651-27573331 GCA_027576455.1 Erythroxylum roigii
TAATCAACAAGAAGGAATAGACTATACTGAAACATATGCTCCTATAGCTAGACTAGAAGCTATTAGGATTTTGCTTGCATATGTTGTTTTTCATAGTATAAAATTGTTTCAAATGCATGTGAAAAGTGCATTTTTGAATGGTTTTATAGATAAAGAAGTTTATGCGAAACAACCCCTAGGTTTTGAAGATATTGATAAACCAAACGAAGCATATGAGGCACCAGACGAAGCATATGAATCTATGCAAGAAGATGGAAATTAAAGAATGTACGAGAATATTAGTTGCTTGGAGTTGGTTAAAAGTACTCGACTAATAATAGTTTTTAGAAGATTCGATAAGCAGAATTCTCAAGAAGACCGTTGAAGTTTAGGTTATAAATCGTAGGTATAGTCATAAATAGAAACACTTTATACTTTTACAATACAATACAAAGAGAGAAAAGAATTGTGGTTATAAAAGCTCAAGTCAGAAAAAGAGAGCAAACGCATCTGTAACGTGAAGCTCAAACAATATCTTTTTTAGTGAAAAGAAAGGCTAGAGCCTGAAGAGGCTACAGAAGTAGATAAAGAATACTCTGTGAAAAAGATTTGAAGAGGCTTTAGAAGTGTAGAAATAATACTTGTAACATTGAAAGTTATAGTGAAAATTTTAGACGGACTCTGAGGACTGGACGTAGCCTAAGGTTAAGGGTGAACCAAGATAAATCGTGGTGTCATATTCTCTAACTCTTATCTTTTTAATTCTCTTGTTGTTAGAAGAATAGATACTAATTTTTGCTATTATATTCCTCACCAAATTAAGTGAATTTTTTTTGTAATCATCTGAATTTGTCAAGAAAATCAAGAAGTTTTTTTTAAGATTAATATCTTGAACGATTTGACACAATTCAACCCCCCGCCCCCTTCTTGTGTATTTTACATATTATATGTGATTTCTATATTAACAAGTGATTTACTTCAAAACAAACATCCCTTATTTGAATCGCTCTCTCTACTAAGTCATTATATTCTCTTCTAAATATATAAGTGTTACTTATATGTAATGAATAACGATATTTTTTTTGTACATTGGCTTAGTGTTGGATAAATATAGTATTAGTATAGTTTGATTAGGCTAAGGTATTTTTTGTACTCAAATATGGTGTTCCCATTTTAAATTGTAAGTGGTATTTCATTTAAAGACTGATGGTATTTTTTATACATATGGTTGATATTACATGGATTGAGCCTATGTTTTTTTTATTGAATAATACAATTATTTATACTCAATCATGATATTCTTATATAAAAGTGAAGTTGTTACTTAAAATGAGGAATATTAGTTTTTATGCATATATGTGGTATAGTATCTAATGAACCATGGTACTATTTATATTAATTTATGGTGAGATATTCACATATTAAAGTTATAGTATCACTAATATGTAAGGAGTCAATCTATGGTATTTTCTTCCACCATCTTTGAACAAATTTCTTTGCATGGTAGTGGTATTTAAAAAAAACTCATGCTTTTTGGAAGATGGATATGTGGTGTTTAAACATTCTCGATATTTTTAATTAATTATTTACAATATTTACTGAGAAATTTAAATTAATGGAGATGGATGACAATGTTATAGAATTTTCACAACTTATTTTCCTCATCAACAAACATATCTTCGTGTAAATTCAACCTATGAACAATAATAAACATATTATAAATAGTAAAATATAATCCTTACATTCATTATTAAAAAATAATCTACATCATGATCCTTACATTATACCATAAATGTCACTATATTAATCATGAAATATATCGACATTACATAAACTATACCATTGAATAATATAATACATATCAACATATGTTAAAAGTTGTAAGTACACATAACAAATTAAGCTACACATAACTTGATTACCTGTTGGTGGAGAAATGGAATTTAAGTGGACTGATTTGGATAAGGTATCAAAATTTCCTATTGCTATCAAAATGGCCCATATATAATGTGGTTTAGTTTGAGATGTTAAGATTATATATTATTGGAAAAATAATGTTTATCTTCCTTCATCATAAGCCACTAAAAACTTCTTTTCCTTGTTATTAATCATTTACTAATGTGGTCACATTTGACGCCTTATAGAGAAAGAAGAACAGACTATTGGGAGATTGATCATGATACAATCACGACAAAACAATTTTTTTTATAATTTCTTAATCATATCTCAATAGTTGAATAACTTGAAAAACATGAATCATAAAATTAATATAATCATACCTTATTTGAATTTCTACCAAAATCTTTTTATAGAGGGGCTAACAAAGAGATGCTCAAGTGCGCAACCTTTAATGACGTCCACAGAATAAAAACAAAGAACTTAACTTCTAAGAGGAAATAAGTAGGAGTACTAGTTCCTTTACATTAGGAAAACAATAGGGTTTATTTTATTAAAATTAAATACTCTAATTATAATTAAAGTCCAACTATAATGATAATTTAATTTAATTTTAATAAAAACAAATTTCTTATATTCGATTACTGAAATTTCTCAAACTTCACAGTTAAGTCCAACTTAATTTAAATTATTTTTCCTCTTTTTAGCCACTTTTTATATTTGACTAATTAGGTTTCTAATATATTGGTGATGATTATAAATTATAATTAAAATTCATAATTAAAATTAAATTTAGACAAATTAAAACTTCTTTTGATTTATCTTTAATTCTTTAATTCTCTAATTAAATAATTTATAATTATAATTTAAGACTGATGTTTAGCAATATGTCATGCGCACCCAAATATTAGGAATTTCAAAGTGGTTTGAGTCAACCTATCTATACATGGTTATGATGTATAATTTTATCCTTTCAACAGCTAGTGTTACAATTAGATATAAACTATGGATATAGTGTTTAATTTTATAAATCAAATCATGCTCATTCCTTCTAACTAGTAATTGATTTATAATTGATATTTGACAACACTTTTCAAATGTTAACTCACTCTGGCTAGAGAACTCTTTAAATCATTACTAATTAAGAGTAGTGAAACATTCTCTCTAATTACTTTAGAGTGAAGAATCTTTTATTGACTTAACTATCTTCATATGATTCATACTATATGCAATTACTAATGACTGAGTTACCTTAATTAGAATATGTCATAAGTAGCATCAAAGCATAGTAATTTTCACATGAGATACTTTGGTAATCTCAATTCTAAAGATCGATTATACAACCATCATATGAGGAAATTTACAAACATATAAGTAATGTTTCATTTAGGATCCTTATAATCAGGTTAGTTTACTGAACTTATTCTCTAATAAGCACCCACACTTTTGCTTATGTATTTGTATATTTTAATTTATAAGATCAAATATTTTCTTCATAAAAAAGAAATATAATGTATGCTAGTTCTACCATTTCATCAGTATCCTATCTTAATGAAAGGACAACTAAGAATAATACATAAATACAATTTAGTCTTATAATTATGATCTGATTATAATTTCAATTGTGTAGTAATTATTATAGGGATTTTACTTTTAGTATTAAAACATCAAATATAATTGAAAAATTTCATAAATATAAAGAATGCCCTTATTGATTAAAATAGTAATGTTATATATAAAATTGCAACCAATCGATTAGTCGAAAGGTCATAAAGTAACAATCTCCCACTTTCACTAAAGTCAATTGCATATGTATCTAATAATATAGCCATCCATATGTTAATCGTGTCTCTTATGAGACAATGGCATAGACAGGGGATCTATCAGCTTTTCTTTAGTGGGAACTAGCTTTACTTGCTTTGTCTTTTTACTCTATTATCTTCCTAATCAAGTGAAACTTTTTGAGTATATATTTGGATCGTTTATGAGACCTTAGTTCCTTTTTCTATGCAATGGCACCATTTGTGTCAAAATACAATACTATTGACTTAATAATATTAGGAACCATTCTAAGTTTGGTGGTGAACTTCTTAATCCAAATTACTTCCTTTCTTGCCCCTGCCACAAAAATGTATTTTTGTTTTAGTCATTAGAATCTACAATGGTTAGTTGTTTAGAACTTTTCTAGCTTACTGCGCCATCATTCAGATTGAAGATTTACCCAAACGGTGATCTGCTATTATCTAGATCAAATTGTAAACTAGTATTTGAATACCACTGAACTCTTAGTTCAACTCTTTATTGACCAAGACAAAGGATTGGCTTGAAACATAACGAGTTATGTTTTTGGTCTTATATATAACATCACATACATGATTGATCCAATTGTTGAAGCATATGGAACACAATCCATTTTTTCTCTCTTTTTGTGTCTTAAGACACATACTCTGTGAGAGAGAAATTCCCTACGATATGTGTAAGAATTCCTTCTCAAAATTCTTTATGATAAACCTCTTTAGCACTTTGTTCATATATGTGGATCGTTATAAGCCATCAGCCTCTTTGATTCAATCTCTATAGACCTTTATTCCTATAATATAAGTTATGTCTCTGATATCCTTAATAGAAAAGGTCTTAGAAAACCAAATATTTATAGATTAGAGTATTGTCTTGTCGTTTCCAGTTAGCAATATGTCACCCATATATAGCTCTAAAAAATGACTGCACTCCCACTAATCTTATTATAAACATATAGTTAATCCATATTTTCTCGAAAATCAAACTCTTGTTTATATCTTCAAAACAGATGTTCCAATTTAGTGAAACTTTCTTAAGTCTTAAGTAGACTTTTGCAACTTGCAAACTCGATTAGGAATTCTCCTAAATTCAAAACCCTCAAGTTATATCATATACACATCCTTAAGTAAATTTCCATTGAAAAATGTTGTTTTGACATCCATCTGCCAAATTTCATAATCATGATATACAACTATTGCCAATAAGATCTTAATGGACTTAAACATAACTACAAGTGAAAAGGTTTCATCAAAATCAACTCCTTATTTTTGTTTGTAACCTTTAGCCATTAGCCTTGCTTTGTATATATGTACATTAACATCAATGTTAGTTTTTCTCTTAAAAACCACTTACATCCTATAAGTACGATACCATCTCGAGCATCACCAAGTTTATACTTCGTTAGTGTACATGGATTCGATTTTTGATCGTATAGCTTCATGCCATTTTAAAGAATCAATATCAAACATTGTTTCTTTAAAAGTAGTAGGTTCATCACCCATAAGCATTATATTATCTTTCTCCTTTTTAGTTTTTAGATATAATCTATTGGTGGAATGATGTATTCTCTTAGTGTGTCGTAGATTATGTGTCTTTTGAATCATCTGTTATACATATGTATATGTCGTAGATTATATGTCTCTACATGTCTTTATTCCTATAATATAATTTATGTCTCCCATATGATTTATGGAAAAGTTCTTGGACAACCAAATCCTTATAGATTAGAGTATTAGTTTGTGATTTCCAGTCAGCTATATGTCATCTATGTGTAGCTCTAAAAAATGACTTCACTCACACTAACCTTCTTATAAACATATGGTTAATCTATATTTTTTATAAAATAAAACTCTTGATTATTACATCAAAACAAATGTTCCAATTTTGTGAAACTTTTTTAAATCTATAAATAGACATTTGCAACTTGCATAATTAATTAGGAAATCCCCTAAATTCAAGGCCCTCAAGTTGTATCATATATATATCCTCCAGCAAATTCCCATTATAAAATGTTGTTTTGACATCCATTTTTCAAATTTCATAATCGTGATATACAACTATAGCCAATATGATCTTAATGGACTTAAACATAACTACAAGAAAAAAGGTTTCATCAAAATCAACTCTTTATTTTTGTTTGTAACCTTTAGCCACTAGCCTTATTTTATACGTATAAACATTACCATCTATGTTAGTTTTTCTCTTAAAAACCACTGGCATCCTATAAGTACAATACCATTTAAAGCATCCACCAAGTATATACATGGTTAGTGTAAATTGATTCCATTTTCGATCTTATAGCTTCTTGGAATTTTGAAGAATCAATGTCAAACAATGCTTCTTTAAAAGTAATAGGTTCATTACCTATAAGCAATATACTGTCTTTCTCCTTTTTAATATGTGGATATAATCTATTGTGGGGATGATGTATTCTACTAGTGTGTCATAGATTAAGTGTCTTTTAAACCCTCTGTTATACATCACATGTATCAACTTGAGGTTCATGTTCTGTCTGGATATGAATTTGCTATTTTTGAACTTCTCTAAATTCTTCCTTACTCTTACTACTTTTATTAAGAGTAAATTCTCTTTTTAGGAATGTATCATGTCTTAAGATAAATACCTTTTGCTTAATAGGATGATAAAATTGATATTCAATACTCTCTTTTGGTTACCATAAAAAATTACATTTATCTTATTTAGGTTGAATCTTATTAGATGTTGTGCACTTCACATAAGCATCATATCTCCAAATATTTAAGTATCATAATTTTGGCATACTACCAGTCCATATCTTATATGGTGCCTTGTCAACCGATTTAGGTGAAACTCTATTCAGAAGGTAAGCAGCAATTTCTAGGGTAAATCCCAAGAAGGAAATAGGAAGGACTAGATGACTCATCATAAAACATACCGTATCTAATATAGTATGATTTCTCCTCTTGTATACTCTATTAAGTTGTGGAGTTCTAAGATTAGTCCATTATGAGAGACTCTCATTCTTGTTTAAGTAACAAAGAAACTTATGGTCCAAGTATTCAACATTTCAATCAGATCTAAGTGTTTTTAATAATCTTATTAGTTTGTTTCTCAAACTTAACTCTAAATTTTTTTAAATTTTCAGATGATTAAGACTTTTGTTTCATTAAGTACATATAACCATATATGGAATGGTTATCTACGAATGTAATGAAATATGAGTATCCAACTTTAGTGAGAGTAGACATAGGGACATATAAATGTCAATGTATAAACTCAAGTAACATATTAACATGCTCTACCTTTCTAATAAATGGAAGTTTGATCATCTTTCTCAATAAACAAGATTCACAAGTTTCATTTGATTTATAATAAAAAAAAAGATCTAAATATCTTTCTTTAAGCAACTTTGTGATTTTAGTTTCATTGATATGACCTAACCTATAATGTTATAATTTTGGTCAATTTTCTTGATTTTTATATTAAGGATTGTCCTTTTGGGATCAAATTTATATAAACCATTTGTAAGTAATATATAAATCTTAAATAAACATCATTTTTATAAAAATTTACTATTATTAATAATAAAGACAATCATGTTTACTATTATAAATAAGAAATGGAAATGATGTTTTTAGTAATAACTGGAACATAATAACAATTTTCCAATTCTAGTTCGAGGCTTGAAGGCGAAGTTATGCTACAAGTTCCTACAATTAATGTAACAACTCTGGCTCTATTGCCAACTCACTAGTCCACTTTCTTTGTCCTCAATAATCTATTACTTGTTAACATTTGTATATTATTAAAAATATGAGAACCATATCCAATATCTAATACCTAAGAATTTGAAATAGAAGTAGAAAGATTGGTCTCAATCATAAATATACCTAAAGATGGAGTTATCTTAAGCTTCTTATCTACCAGGCTAGCAAGATAAGCTTTACAATTAATCTTTTAGTGTCAATTTCCCACACAATGAAAACACATGCCTTTGTCATTACTCTTCTTCTTGACACCCCCTTTTAGCTTTGCTACTCTAGCAGAAGCCTTTTGTTTCTTTTTATTATTCTTCTTAAAGTCCTTTTTCTTGCTCTTGGAAGAATACATAACAACATTATTAAATATAATCAACAATTGACAAAACATGATATATCCTTTTGGTTAATACGGAAGTTTATAACAAATTATGAAAAGCTCAAACTAAAAGAATGTAACGCCATATTAATGCTTAACTTATGATCTATGAGAAAACCTAATTGACTTAATTTTTCAATATAGCCAACCATCTTTAGTATATATAACTCCATTGAAGATCCTTCTGCCATCTTGTATTTAGATAATGTTTTGGAGAATTGATACCTCTCCCCCCTTCTTAATGCAGTTAACAACTCATTGAGATGCAAAGTTATAACAGGAGCATCTATGTTCTCATACAGCCTTTAAAGCTCAGAGATATACTATCCAACATCACACATGTAGTTTATTCAACATCATCAATATAATTCTTAATCTTTACCAAGCCTCATCAGTCACACCTGATCTAAGCTCCGGTGGAACAATAATGTTAAGAACATATATTTTCTTTTCTTTCCTAAAAACAATTCTCAAGTTATGAAACTATTATAAGAAATTAGGTTCAATTAGCTTATTAGCATCTATGATGCTCCTCGTAAAAAATTGATGCTCATTTTATCTAACAACCAAAAAACATAAAGGAGCAAGTGTTAGTTTATACCACAAAATGAATAAAATAAGCACTAGCTCATTTTAGCTAGTTTCGGCCCCGCTAGTGGTGAATATTGCACTGGCAGTTGTCTCCACTAGGGACTTCCATTGTTGGTCCTTCAATTGGTGAGATGGATGAGGTTGGGAGCCTCATCCATCAACAAATTCAAACACACCGGGAAATTAAATTAGATGGACATTCATCAATGATTTTAAGAACATAATAAACCAGAAGCAGAAAAACAATGAAAAGCAATAATGGGGCATGCATTTTTTTTTAATTCTCCAAATTTAATTCACGATTGGGGGATATGCGCTTTTAGTTTTCCAAAAAACACAATAAAGTCAAACGGCAGATTCCTTGATGTTTTTCACATATCAGAATCAACACGAGGCATATTCAATTAATATTTCCAAGAAATAAATTACAAGGTTGCGGGATCAATAGCTTTTTCAAACAACACAAAGCAAAAGGTGATTAGTCTTAATTTTTAGAAAATTAAAAAAAATTATAATTCATTCAAACAACGTTTCAAGTTTTAATTTTTTTTATCAAATCAATAATAACCAAACAATTTGGTTCAGCCGGATTTTGCTGAGGTTGAACGTCGTTGTTAGGATCCATGATCTGTACGACTCTGGCAATGGAGTACCTGCAAAATAATAAAGGCGGGCCGGGAGTTGATTCCTCGGAGGCCCCTCCGACGCTCAAGTCAGTATTTTTGTCTAGGTTTTGGTTGATGAAAGTATAGAAAAGTAGGGTTGTAATCTCATACCTGAATCCGGTAGGAATAGTACTTTATATACCTGGAGTTACCGTTAGGTTTAGGTCTTTACGTGAGTCATTGTGTTTGCATGGGAGATTACCTCCTGCGACTAGGCCTTCGATATCCGGGCCTGGGACTGGGCTTAGTAAGGCCGGCCCAGCCGACCCGACCACTTTTAAACCATCAAAACCTTAAGAACCCACCCAACTTTGCATAATCCACCAATCAAAACTCGAAAAATCGATCTGTCTTGCACCTTTCCAAGCTTGAGCATCCAATAGTACACCTTCAACACCTTTATGGGTCTCTTCTTTCTCATGTAAAAACTGACCAGCATGGTCAGTAATAGTTGTTAATAAAGTAAACACATATAAGAGGGAGTTGAATTTTGTGTGATTTGAAAATTTTCACAAGTTACTACCAATTTGTATAAAAGAGGCGACTGCTAAAATTGTAAAAGAAAGGAGCCTCTTGTAATTTGAAAACACCAATAACTAAAAAGCAGAAATTTAAGTGCTTAGAAAAGAGAGAAAGAGTGACATAGTCAATTTATATTAGTTCACTTATAACTATGCCTATATCCAGTCTCCAAGTATCCAACTTGAGTATTTCACTAAAAAAATCCCAACTAGTAATTTGGCAAGTCTCTTCAAGCTCATAAGTATATCTTTTACAAGGTTCTTCAACCTTCCACAATAGTAATATTTGACTAGCCTCTATAAGCTCTCAATAATTGAAGGTGGGATTTGCTCAGTATAGGCTTCGATGAATAACAATCTCTCTCAACAAAGTATTTTCACTATATAAAGCACAAAGGATATAACTTTCGAGAGTGAATGTTGATACTACTAATATATATTTTGAAAACTTGTATCTGTTGAATGTAGTAGCTCTCGCTTAAATAGAAGTTCCCTTTAACTAACCATTGCTTTAATTTTATCATGAGCTAACTGATTGAATCAACTTTAAATCTTTTAAAATGTCTTCCTTATAATGTTTAACAATACCTTCAAATATCTAGTTATTTTGATAATTCTTTGACTTTGTCCTAGATCAATTATTGAATTAGGTGGATAGTATGTTCCTTCATTCGTACAGATATGATATGAACTATCCATTTCAGATTTTGTGGAATTGTGTTTGATTATTTGATTGCGTTTGTTAGATTGGTTCCTATAAAATATGAATTGTTAGACATTTTTATTAAAACACATATCTAAGTTATATAACCTCTTTTATATCGTTATCTTTCTTGAATAAATGAGATAATTCAATTAAATAAGTTTGAATTTTGAAATGTAACTAATTATTGTTGACTATTATCTTTAAAATCATTAATTTTGAAGCCTTGAGCTAATAAGTTGTAAGATGATGGTAGACTTGTGGAGTGTGTCTGAGAATGGTGAGAAGACAAATGGGTTTAGTCACTACCGAAAAGAAAGTGAGAGAGTTAATTAGAATTGAGAAAGAGAGGAAATTTAGTGATGGGCTTATGAGGACTGCAACCAGGTTGAGCTTGATGAAGATGATTAAG
>JANZXV010000002.1:27573431-27586273 GCA_027576455.1 Erythroxylum roigii
TGTTAGACATTTTTATTAAAACATATAACTAAGTTATATAACCTCTTTTATATCGTTATCTTTCTTGAATAAATGAGATAATTCAATTAAATAAATTTGAATTTAGAAATGTAGCTAATTATTATTGACTGTTATCATTAAAATCATTAATTTTGAAGCCTTGAGCTAATAAGTTGTAAGATGATGGTGGACTTGTGAAGTGTGTCTGAGAATGGTGAGAAGACAAATGGGTTTAGTCATTACCAAAAAGAAAGTGAGAGAGTTAATTAGAATTGAGAAAGAGAGGAAATTTAGTGATGGGCTTATGAGGAGTGCAATCAAGTTAAGCTTGATGAAGATGATTAAGTGGTTGGAGAGGCTTAGGGGTAAAATTAGGAGGTTGATATTGGTTAGCTCTTCTTGTATTAATGTTGTCTGTGTTGAAAAAAAATGATGAAGCTGTTGATATAGAAGGGATTGGAAAGAGAGTGATTATCGAATTTGATCGAAGAAAAAGGAAATCAAAGTGGCAAAACATCAATGTTATCATTTCTCCCTACAATCATTTAGATAGAGCAGGAAAAAAAGGGGACAATGCTAAATGTGGTCGTAAAGAAATTCTATTTGTCCCCCTACCATGTTAGATGTACAGGTGGATTGGGGTCCACTCAAAATTAATATAGAAAATCATATGTGTTTTTATGATAAAATGTTGAAAAAGTATTAATTTGTGGTCATTTCTAAACATTTCCAAAATGAGGGTTATTTTTATACATCTAGAAAACTTTAAGATTTTTTAACGAGTTAAAACAATAATATTTAATTTAAATTTTGATGTAAATATTTGAGTCTTTTTTTTTTCTTTTTTTCATATTTTAAAGTGGTTAGTTTTGATTCATTCTCTTATGGTTCTGCTTTCTCAACATTCACTATTCATTGTTCATTGTTCATTGTCCATACCTCTCTACACAAGTTTCATGGCTTCCTCTCCCTAAGACACTATCATTGCTCTTAACTATCACATTCTATAATTCTACACAAAACTCCATCTTCTTCCTTAAGCTCATTTCATTTCTATATAGCCATAACTCTCCCAGTTATTTACTTCATCTGCATTGCACCATTAGCCTCTTCTATTGATTTGGTCTACTTCATATCATTCGCTACTCTTATATACACTCTTCAACTTGTTTATCTACCTTTTACCTAGTAGTCCACAGCTTGATTTATGGACGCTTCACATTTCCTGCCTCTGAATTTGAATTATTCTAAATCTTCCATTGAAGGACTTCCTGGTTCTTCATCTAAAAAAATAACTAAAATTTGAAATAATAAAAAAAACTAGAGTTTTTTCACATCTCAAAGGGAGTTAAATTACCTCTTTCTTAACTCTTAATCTTCAAACAAAAACATTGTTCCTATCTAAAAAAAATGAATTCATATGGTTAGAGATGTAAGGACTTAGTTGAAACTAACTTACTATCCTCCTAGTGAGACTTTTAAGTAGAGAATAATGTCACCTCTAATGGAATTACCAAAGTCTGATGCAGATAGGTAGAAGTCTACAGTGCTTGGTTTTTTCTTCGATTAAAGGATTGCATTTCCAGGTATGAAACATTGAGCCTTTAGCAATTGGAAATAGAATAGTTTGGTAGATGTTCTTTTGAACAATTATGATGTATTCCTATTTAGATTTGTGAGCTCAAAACAATCAATATTGGCAATTCCAGTTGGACCTTAGCATGTAAATAATAAACCCTTCTTACTATAGCTATGAAGGCTTGGTCTTAAATTGTAGGAACTTAAACAAGGCAATATTCCCATCTAGATCTACCATCATGATGTCCCTTTCGAATATTAGACTACTTATTGCCTTAGTAATCTAGCAAGCAACATTGGCAGGCCAATTTCCCTGGACTAATCAATAACAGAGATTAGGCACATAAACTACACAATAATTTGCATCTTAGTTACCTCACTATCATATCTACTGGAGGTAATACCATTCATAAGGATGAATGAAAACTTAGAGCCTTTTAAGGATTAATAGAAAGTCACTTATGCCTCAACTTAAGAAGAAGAAAATCTAGAGACCAGCAGGAAAAGTTTTCAAGATAGGAGGTCATCAAGAACTTAGAGAGATCAATGTTGACCATCATGAAGTTTTTAAGGAAGTTCATCTTACTGCAATAACAAAATTATAATCTTTTCACCTACTAATTTCCACCAAGTGGGTGAAGAACTGGAAACTAACAACAATTATATAATGGAGCATTAGCACCCGTAGATAATAAACCAAGTAAAACTCCTAATAAGTAGAAGTAGAAGCAAGGAAAAACTGACTAAGAGTTTGAGAAAGTTATTAGAAAAAGATCCAATAGGAAAAGAAGCCCTCCCTAGGAGAGAATACTACATGAACATATTATATTGGAATGTTATAGGAGAAAATGCTCCTAACAAGAAGCTAATGATTAGGAATATGATTTTGAATAATAAAGTGTATATAGCTAGCATTTTGGAACATAGAATTGGAAAGGATCATTGCAACTTGTTGAGCTATTTTCTAGCTTACTGGAAGATCATCACTAATCACAATTATCATTATAATAGCAGAGTGAATATTATCTATGACTCTATTGTTCTGACAATATGCTCCTACTTGTTAACAGACCAGATTATCCATCTTCAAGTCTTCATAAGGGCCCTTACTTAACTACTCTTCATTCATTTATTTATGCTCTTAATAGCTCACGTTAGAGGAGTCTTTTTTGAAATAAAATTAAAGATATGGCTACTTCTGTTAACAATTTGTGGCTCCTTTCTAGGGACTTTAATTCCATATTGAATTGTTAGGAAGCCGAAGGTTATAAAGTTGTATGTATTCCTCGTTCTAAGCTTGGTAACTGCTTTGAAGAAGCTCAACTTAATGACATCCCATTTCATGGATTCTTCTTCATATGGAGCAAAAAAAGGCTTTAATTACAATAGGAAAAAACTTGATAAGAGTTTGGTTAACCAAATATGGATGTCAGCATTCCCAAATTGCTTCTCAAACTTCTTAAAGAGTAAGTCATCTGTTCATTATCTTGTTATCACTTCCGCTAATGTAGCTAGCCCTAAATTTCTCCTTAGATTCAATAATTTCCTATTAGAACTAGTAGGTTTTGAGGATGGAATTTGGAAAGCCTTGAGATCCAATATAAGAGGTAGCAAACAATTCATCTTTACAAGGAAGTTAAATCCCATTAGATAAGAAATGAAGTTGTTGTTTAAAGATAAAATTGGGAACACTAACAATCTTGTCAACATTGTCAAACTAGACATAGATAGCATTCAATCTGCAATCTATCTCAATCCTACTACCTAACATTTTCAAATTCTGGAAAAAAAAGTTCCTTTTCAAATTATTCTAAAGCACTTATTTATGATTTCTCTTTTAAAATAGAAATCAATGTTGATTGGTTGTGGAATGGAGATAGATACACATAAGTTTTTATAACGCAATTATTTCAAGGAAAGTAAGAAGTAGAATCATCGCTTTTGAGCTTAACAATATCAAGTTTATTCAAAGGGGCTTTTGATTACTTTAGTGACTTGATGAATAAAACCACTATCGCTCACTCCTCTAAACTATTTCTTAGAGAAATCTTAGAGGATACTATTTCACCTTAGGAAGTTGAAATTTTATATAGACCAATCGCTCTTCAAGAAATTAAAGAAACCTTTAGATCTCTTCTTCCCCCCAAGGCTGCTGGTTTAGATGGATTCAATGGCAACTTCTTTAATGAAACCTGGCCTCTTATAGGTAAGTTTGCATCTAAAGTTGTTCTAAAGTTTTTAATAATGGCTCTCTACCTATAGAAATCTATGACATGCATTACTCTTGTTCCTAAAAATGGTGAACTAAGTCCATTCACAGAATTTCTCCCTGTTACTTGTTGTAACTCCATCTATAAATTAATTTCAAAGATTCTTACTTATAGACTGAGAAGGATTCTTCATAAACACATTGTTCCTACTCAAGGTGTTGGTATAAGAATTGGAGACAACATATTGATTCTTAAGGAGCTGATAAGAATTTACTTTAATAAGAGGGGCAATCCTAATTACTGCATCAAAATTAAATTTAAAAAGTTCTATAACAGTGTTGAGTGGGGATTTATAATCAACATCCTTGATTTTATGGATTTTCTAGCTTCTTTCATTCACTAGATAAAGCAATTTATCATAACACCTTCATACAATATTCTTATAAATGGTAAACCTACCAAGTTTCTCAAAAGTTGTAAGGGAATTCACCAAATGGATCCCATCTCTCCCTACCTCTTTGTAATTTTCATTGAATTTTTTGATATGTGCTTAACTGTTGATACATTTAATCATTTACACTTAGTGATTAATGCTTTAAAATGATTAAGGCACTCGCTTTAGTTTATATTTAATTTTAGGTACAATTTGGAAGCATAATAGCTAAAGTAAGCCAAAAACATACTCACTAAGCCATCTTCTAGAGATTCACATTCAATTGGCTTTATGAAGCAAAAAGGAGAAGGGTTAGAATGAAGAGGAGACAAGAAAATACCAAAAAAGAATGAAGATATGCAAGGTTATGGCAATGAGTGACACATGTCAAAGTAGTCATGGTTATGAGACTTATGTCACGCCCATGAAAAACTTCTCATCGGCATGACACTCCTTGTTACACTCGTGACTCATACTTATAGGAGTGACACACCAAGTCATGCTTGTGAATTTGCCACATTTCCACCATAAACCTAATTTTTACTATAAAATAATTAAGTTGTGACGGTAAAGAACAGACTCAAACATAAGAAATTTTCTTCATTTCTTCTTTGGTTTTTGACATCTTCAAAGGTGATTCATGGCTCTTTCTAGGAGATTGATGGAGACGATGGAGGGCTAACCTTCTCAAAGCTGGTTCAAAGGTGAAGTCAATGCCAATGAGCACATTTAAGCATATTTTCCTTGTGTATCGTGTTCCTTCCCTCTTTTCGAATTGTTTACATTTTCTTGTGTTTATCTATTGGGTATTATGTAAGATTGATCTTGATACTCTATTGGATTGTTTTTCATGAAAACCCATTGCTAGAACTTTGAATACGATACATAATAATCATGTTTGAATTCATTTGTGGCAATTAATGGTGTTATATCATTAGGGATAACATAACCTAGGATAAATAATCCGAGCTTGTGTGATTATTGGTTAGATTAGTCAATTTTTCTCACTTGTAAGGCAGTTATACAATTAAATTTAGAGAGCTTATTATAGGTTGTTCGATAGTTAGGGTTAATTAAAGGGCTTTTCTTAATTAACTACGATCTAAGGAAAAAACAGGATTATCAGAGCTTGTTGTTAATTCACGATCAATAGTCTAAAAAGAGGTGTAAAGATGATAATTCAATGACGTATGTGAAATTGTGCGTAGTCTGAGATTAAAGCAAAAACCAGATTTTAACCCATTCATAAATTTTCTCACTTTTCTATTATTTAATTTGAGTTGCTTTATATATTCACTCTTACGTTGTTTTCTAATTTGCATCAAACCTAAAGCCCCATGTTTTACATATATAAATAATTTAGGAAAGTATTTAGATTTAATCTTTGTGGGATCGACCTAGACTCACAACCACTATAGTTATAGGTCTAGGTATTTTGTGTAGCATTACAACACGCTACCAGTTTTCCACAGGTTACTTATAAGAATTGTTGAAAGGAAAAAAGGATTCAAATTCCACTCTAAATTAAAAAAAAAATTAACTCACCAACCTTTGTTTTGTTGATGATCTTATTATGTTGTCCAAAGAAGATGGCATTTCTACCTCAGCTTGTATGAAAGCTCTTAGGATCTTTCATAAAATATCTAGACTATAGTTAAACTGATCTAAGAATAGTATCTATGTCTCCAAGAGTACTGCAAATAGGCATCCATTGTTATCTTTCATCATAAGTTTCAAACAATGGACTTTCTAGTGAGGTATCTTAGCATTCCAATCACATCTTATAGGGTAATCACAAGAGATTTCAACTACCTTTTTGATAAAATCAAATGAAAAATATCTACTTGGACGACTAAACATCTATTGACAGCTGGAAATGGCCTAACTTATTACTTCTATTCTAATTTCAATTATCAAATCTATTGATAAGATATTAAATAGATTTTTGTAGATTGGAAGCATTGAGGGATCTAATAAAATCAAAAGGAAGTTATCAACATCAGAAAATTTTCTTATATAAATGTACTCATTACTTGCAGGATGCGCCAATCCTTTATAGATTGTGTGATGATTGTTTAATTAGAAAATGTATTATAGAGGAAGATATTTTAGACATATTAACACATTGTCATGATTCTAATTTTATAGGGCATTATACAACAAACAAGATGGTGGCATGAGCATTGTAATACAGGTTCTATTGGACAAATATGTTCAAGGATGCTTGTCAATTTATACCATAATGTGATAGATGCCAAATGGTGGGAAACATTTCCAAAAGAAATGAGATATCATTGTCTAACATTTTGGAGGATGAGGTATTAATCCTCATCTGTAAGACCATGAAAATTAGGAAAAAGATGTATTAATCAAAAATTAAAATCGAAAGTAATATCTTCAAGAAATTTGGAAAAGTAATGTTAAAGGCCTTTGAGTCTTTGATTGGTCGTAGCTTCATCCAAATAGATTCTTGGCTCTATTTTTGGAGTTACTCTATTTTTCCTATATGGCCTTTGTAATATCCTTTTAATCTCAGGATAAAATTGTATAGGGTCTTGATGAGGAGATCTCATCACTACCATACGCAAACAATAACAAACATAAAAAGACTAAGAAATAATTGTAAAAACAAATTATAAATAAATATATTAAAAACACCAATTAATATCAAAAATAAAAAGTAAATAATTTCAATTCTCCAAAAATAACACTAAAATTCTTGATGCACGTTTAACACACTAAAAAATAAAACCTAATTCTGCACACCTAAACTTGTAGTACTGGTGAGCAAGGATTATAGTCACAGAGTGTGTGTGTTTGGCTTTTATAATGAATAAAATAGTGTCTAGTATTAGGGGGTTTAATTAACCTTGAATAAAAAAATAATGTAAAAATAAAATATTGAAGGCAAATCAAATCAAATAATATAAAATTGCTAGAATTAATTAAATAGTTTCAATTGCAGTTTGTGATTCAATCTCAACCTTCGAATGAACATGCATAATCAATTGCCATGTTGTTATTGTACCTCTCTTCAAAACTATTAACCATAGGTTAACAACAACCTCCGTTAATCCTCGTTTTCTCTTAAGTTATATCTAATTAAAACAATGTTTTTAATTAGGTTTAGCTATTAGACAACCTAGGATAAGTTTTTTTAGATTTAGTGCGATAACCACTATATTTAATTGGAAAATAGGTCAATCTAGGAAAAAAAACCACATAAGTTTGGGTCATTTAACCTATGCTATATTATCATTAATGATGTGCCACCATTAATTTACTACAATTGAATCAGAGTTACAACAATCATTTATTGCAATATAAATTCTGGCAATAACTTCATACACAAATAATCTATTTGTAGTGTTTAAATCATTCATACATAAATTCCAAAACATTAATCATAAAATAAAATAATCAATTCCAAAGGAGAATTAAAAATAACATCATTGGATTAATCAATGTCCAAACATGTTTTTCGACCTCTATATCCTCTTTGAACTAGAAAGGTGAAGCTTAACTCTTTATAACTCTCCAAAAGGGAACTCTTTTAAGTCTTTAATTTCCCTTTTACACTTGGAATTAGGGTTTTGTAATAATACATAATCAACTACACAATCATATAAATGACCGTGTATCTCAAGTTCGCTAGAAATATGAATATACACATTCATAGTGAGCTATATGGCCAAGATACATGATTGTGTTCACTTATAAAATCGTGTAAGCCCCCCATACAGCCGAGTAGGTTGCAGGGCTACTTGAAACTTCATCTTCATGCTCCTATATGCTTCTAGTGACTCACATAGTCATATACACAACCTTGTATGTCATATCCCATTTTCACCCTAACTCATTTTATTTTTACTTCCATTAAGGCAAATAAGATCAAACATCGATAAAATGACACAAGGATATGTTTTTAGCTCATTTTGGTTCTTGTTCCTCCAATTTGTTCATAAAACAAATTATGAACCAAAATACGCATCTTAAAGACAACATAACATTAATCACTAGGCATTATGGTGTAAATATATAGTCAATTATACCAATTAGGAAGAAGTAGATCCCAATCAATTAATTTTTAGAATATTTTTTACTTTTTATTAGAAAAGGAAAATAAATATAAGGAAAAAACCTCCAATTAACAATATTGAAGCAAAAGAAGAATATTAAATCTTAAAATAGACACCATAATAAATGGATGTGAAAAATCACAAGCGCAAACAACCACAAGCTAACAAAAACATAGATGGTCCAAATCTGAAATAATAATGGCCACCTCTCCCTTGAAATAACATGTGTAGTGAGAGACCTTACTAGTGGCAAATTGCAGAGAGGAGTGAGAAGTAACTTTGAAATAGAACACAAAATGAGCAAAAGACTTAACCTTTGAATAGTTTTTGGTAAATTAAAATTAAAGTTAGAAGACTTGAGTTGTAATAATAGCCCAAAAGTGAGTTTTATTGATAAATCAAAATCGAGAGATAATTTCCAAAAGAAAAATGGAAAGAATTGACCTTGTGTAAGAAATGAGTGGAAAATGAGATAAAAATTCTATACACATATAAGAAATTCCTCATAAATAGAGACTACTGAACTTGAAAAATGTAAGGGATACTCATAAACTAAAACATAGTTAGATTTTTTTAATGAAATGATCAAACCAATAAAAAGACTCGTAACAAAGTAGAAAGTCATAACCCTAGACATGAAATATTAAGTTAAATAGATGAAAACTTTTAAAACATCCTTTGAGCCTCAAGAACCAATTTTTTTTCCTTTTCTCTCTAAAAACAACTAAGTATAGCTTAATCTTTGAACCTCTCATGTACTATCTCTTTGTTTCTTTCTTCCCAACTTTAAAAATTCAACATATTGAAAGAACTCTTACATAAAGATCCAAACTTTACCGCCATGTTTAATCACTACAACAAAAAGGACCATTGATTATGGAAAAATCGTAGCTAAAGATCCCAAAATCATTGTTAATAGTTATTAGCGACAATTTATATTCATCGTTGAAAATGTCACCAAATCCTCATAGTTAAAAACTATAGGCAACTTTTTTCGCTTATTGTTGCTATAGTTTTTGCCCACGTTTTATTTTCTTAGTGAAAAACTGTTAGTGACATTTTGAGAAATCATTGCCCACACCTATTGGCAACGCTTAGTTTTCATAGGTAAATTCTTTTAGCTACGAATTTGAAAACATAGACAAAAATTTTTAGCTATGTTTCTTAAGACATAGCCAAATAGTTTTAACTACGTTTTGTAAAATATAGTCAAATTTTTAATCTTCATTTTAATGAAATGTTATGCCATGTTGAATTATAAATATTTGTTAAATTTTAATCCATATTAATGTCTATAATATTTAGATTTTTTTTTGTTAATTTATTATGCAAAAAATTATACAAAAAGAAGCAATTTATATAAAAATAAAAATCATTAAATTTCTTCATGTACAAGATTTTAATTACAACTTTAACAATACTTATATACAAAATGATAACTACTTAGATTAGTTTACAAAATATAGCATAAATCACTGAGCACCATTACTTCTTCTTCAAATCTGTAATTTGAAAAAAAAAAGAATTTAAATTATAAAAAAAATAAGAATTAAAAAAACTATAGGAGATGTTATTAATACCATTCAATTTATTCTTCACTGCTTTCATAATCCGAGCCAATTAATTTTTTTAGGTACCTTTCATGGTTAGACAACTTTTTTTCAGTATGTTGTAATTGAACCTTAAGTGACTTGCTATCCTCTTTAAAATGTTGAATGTATGTGGACCTTAATGAGGTTGAAACATTTGGCTTAGGGCCAAACCCAAAACCTTTGATATAACCAGAACGTGTACCAAGTATGGAATTGCAAATGTGTTCTATATTTACCTCATTCCCCTCAGACATTGATTTTTGTAACAACTCTTGCATCTTACTCTATAATTAAAAAAAAGAAAACCAATTTTTAATGTAAATATTATTAGTTAGTATTACATAAATAAATAAAATTAAAATTCAAACAAAATTTTATACTTATATAGTTATTTTCCACTTCTTCTGACAGCCACACTTGACCTTCCTTATAGTGAGTGACTTTGTATAATGTGATCCTATCACACTCTTATTCATGTAGTTCCTTCATGCTTTGTTATATAAAAAAAGATATAAGGCATAATAGATAATATAGTGTTTATTGATATAAATATAACTTGTAAAGAAAGAGCTTATATATTTATTACGGATGACTACAAATGAGAGGAGATTTTATTTTTCCTCTATTAACCTTTTTCTTTTTCACTTTTTTCCTAAAAATGATAAAATAGTAATTAAATCATTTATTAAGATTAATGGAAGTAAATTTGAAGGAAAAGAAAACAAATCTGAACATTGGGAAAGGCCCAATAATCACACAAATTATTCCAATTTTCTAGAGACATTCGTTCCGGAACATGTTTTCACATTAGAAGGAAAAGATTTGTAACATTGTTGCAACTTATAATGGCAATCCCAGGTTCTTTGTTTGAACAATGAAGTCACAAATTTCAAAATATATTCAATTTCATTTATGAACAAAAGATAAATTAATCTTAAAATAAGTGAATCAATATTGCATATTGTTTAATAAATTGAAAAATTACAACCTTATCCAAAGCATTTGCAAGCAAGTTGTCTTCCTTTAAGTCCTTAGCATACTTTAGGCAAGATAATTATGTTCTCGGAATAATTTACAATACACTTGACAATTTTATAGATTGGATCTTATCTAGAGGATAACCTTGCGAAGTATTAATATGTATTGACAACTTGCTATTTATTTAAACATTCATTTGTTGCAACTTATAAACTCTTGTTATAGCTCTACATCTTTTTTTATGTTGACATCAGAACCTAATAACAAATGAATAATGATAAGAAAATATGCATTAAACATGTAAATATATATTTAAGCATAAGTCTATTTGTAGGGAGTTAAAGACTAATAAACCTATAGATCCCTCATACAAGTTGAGGGGGAATGAGGTTTTTACTAACTTGCTTCATTGGTGGTTGAGGTCTAACATTATTTTCTGCTAGGAACTGATAGATTTGTTTGAAGTTGCAAATCCCTCTGTTTAACAATTTTCATACCTACCACCTTCTTTCCTTGGTTTTACCAGGTGCCATTATATTAGATATCTATAAAAACAAACATAAATTTTATTAACATTATAATATTTGAATCATCATTACAAACATACATTCAATCATCAACAATCCATATTAACATAACTTAACTATCAACAATTTGCATTAATATAATTCAATCATTAACAATACATATTAACATAACTACATCATTAACAATCTATATTAACATAACTTCATCATCAACAATCAGCATTAACATAACTCAAACGTCAACAATCCGCATTAACATAACTCAAACATCAACTGTACTTATTAACATAACATAATCATCAACAATCCATATTAACACAAAATTTCAACAATCTGCATTAACATAACTCAATCATCAACAACACATATTATCATAAATGTTATGATCATTACATTTCAAAAAATATAAATACTTTTATTAACTTCAATTATCATAATCAAGATCTTGAAAATCATCATCATTAATTATGTTATGATTCAACTTTTATCACTATTATATTCGAACAAAGTATAATCATTTTCATATAATTCATCCTCAATAAGGTCTTCATCTCTTTCTACAACAACATTCGCTTGTACTTCATTTGCTTCTAGTATATTAGGATCAACATCTCTCCTATAAAATGGTGGTATATCTATACCTTCGATTTGTAGGGCTCCATTATTTAGCTTCAAGTCAATCTCTTGATATATTTCATCACCATCATTTTGCATTAGACCATATTCCCTTTCAGAAAAATAAAAAAGATTTTAGTATTAAAACTTTTGAAAAATTTCTAATTGCTGCCTAATATAATGTAGTTGAGGGTAGAATACTTCACTTAACTTCGAAGCACAAAAGGATAATTATCATATGATGTGTTACTAACATTGATGGTATTAATATTGCCATTTACTTTTATGTCACCAAGATTAAACCATTCCCACTTAAACAGAACAACCTTTTTGATCTTTGACATAATGCAACTTTATTATTTCTAAGATGACGCCGTACAAGTTAATAAAATCTTCATCATGTTGTCCCTCAACGACAACCCCATAATTTTAGTTTCTAAGAAAACTATCATGATATTTTGTGTAAAATACAACTCCATTAGCAATGCGACCTGTATATTTTTTGCCATACATATAAGGCCCACATGTCAAAGCATATAGTGCTATCGTGGCCTCTTGCTATTTAAAATTATATAATAATATCATATATAGGAAAAAAAATATAATTAGAAGTTAATCTGACCTACAAATTGCCATAAGTTCATAATATTCTATCAGTAACTTACTCGAGTCTTAAACCATGATGGGAAGTTAATCTTATTTATTCCTTCAACATTGACAATCTCTTTGTTTCTAATCTCATCTTTGTGCTCCCTATTTAAAAAACTAAACAGATTTCAAAAATATAAGTTGAATGCTATATTTAAATATGAAAGAATGAATGATAAGTA
>JANZXV010000002.1:27597134-27610457 GCA_027576455.1 Erythroxylum roigii
TCAATAAATATTCAATTAATTAGTGTCTACTTAATATTGTCACAATCACCAAACTATAACTATGGTCACTAACATTTATAATTTAGCGACAATTTTTGTGTGCCTAAGTATTATTTCGTCACAGCTACGAGGTTTGTTGTGACAAAACAATTTATTGATACTTTTTTTGAGAAATTAAAAAATTCATTAACAAATGGATATTACAATCAAAGAGATCAGTTCCAAATGGAGATATACGCCATTGTTCGACTGTGGCTTACATAGAGTGCCGCGACGTCGTTAAGAAGTGAAAACATCAAAACTTTAGTTTTAACAAAGACAGGCTAAAACTCAAAACTTTAGTTTTAACAAAGATATGCAAATCGCGTGTAACGTCTTAGGGCTTTTGTCCTCTCTTCGTTCTCTTTCTCGATTAGGTTAGAAAGAGGGACGCTACTTACCTGTGATGGAAGCAATGGAATCATCCCTGAAAGTTCTCACGCTCGTTTCTTCAAACAGATAGATCATTCTGGAAGTTTTCCCAACTACATAAAGTTAGGGAAATGACTTTTGTGTCTCGTCTCTCCAGATCTTGCAATGTCTGAAAAGAGGGGAGGCTTTCTGGGGTTACCCATGAGGGGATCTGTCCCAGGTAAGTCTTTTCCATTCAGTTATGTTCCATTTTGTTCAATCTTGTTATCCTTTCTTACGATCTTTCTCGGGCCTTCTCAGAGATTCTCTTCTTAGAATGGATGACGTTCTGGTTCATAGATCCTTCTTCTCACCCTCGATGCTTCACCCAAAGTCTCAACACCGGTAACATTCTCTTCCGAACTCTTCTATTATTTAGGGCATGTTAGATCTAAGCTCATGTGATTTGTGCTCAACTAATCCATGTATAATTTCTTGAAAGGCTTTGGGTTTCGAGATATCCAGTGATGAAAAGTCCACGATCAGTATTCACTGAAAATTTGAATAATCCAGGTAACTCCATTCATGAATACTGTATTTTTCCTTAGTTCTGTGGATGAATCTGCTTGTGTTGAGCTGTTGTTGATTTCCTTTCTGTTATACGTATTGAGTAGAGGAACTTTGGAGAATTTTGATAGGCTAGCACTATAATCTCCATATACTTGTTGTTCTCCTACTACAATATAGGTTTAACTGGTTAATGATCAGTTATTCCCTTATGCTGGCAGTAGTGAGGTCTATAATAGAGCTTAGCGAATTTGCCTTATCTCTAAACCTTCTACTGTTTCTTTCATTCCAAATTACCTTAGCACATGTAGCCATTGATAATAACAGAATATCCTTGTCATGTTTACTTTCATTTCTGATGGTGGGTTAATTTTTCCATCTATTTTTTTTCTATTATCTCAAGGATTTTTTGGTTTGTATATTATCTCTGTTTTTTTTTACTTTTGTAGCATAAGAGATCAAAAATTGATGAAATTGGTGCCATAATGGTAGCAGGCTAACATGTATGGCATACTATTTCGACTGAAATGGTTGTTAAGAGTTTAAAGAGAGTTTTTGCTTGTAGTTAACTAGGAAGATGGAGGTAAACCCCATTTCTTTCAATTTGCCTTAATCTATTTGAAGTCACGTTATGTGATCTCTTGGATGAAAAAGTGCTAATTAAATATACTTAAGAATAGGGCAAGTAGGCTTCATGTTTCAGGCGATTTTGCTTTAGGTTTGATTGCTTGTCTTCATTGTCCAAATGTCACTGGTTGTTTGGTTAATGTCTGTGTCTGTGTTTGTATCTCCATGCCATTCTCTATCTTAATGTCTTTTTGGAAGTGGATGTTCGTTGAGCTATTGGTTCTTGTTCTGCTTAATGAAACTGCATTTCATTTCCATCGAAGTCATTTAGTGGCACTGCAGGTCTTAATTAAGCTATGGAACAACATTGAATAATCATCCATTTTGAAATACCTTTATAAAACCAAAATGTGTACTTCCATTGTGGTCTAGTCCCTTTATCATGTATAGCAAGTTTTGAAATATATTGAACTCAAAATTTAAGATTATAGATGAACATTGGATATTCCGTACCTATAAGAATTATAGAAGTAAAATTTAGCTTGATGACTTGGACCATGTGGAATATATCTGCGAAACATCAAAGTGAAATTTTCTCATCAAAATGAACTAAACTACTTCCTCATTTTCCTTTCATTTAAATTTAATACTTATCGGTGTTCCAAAAGTCCCTGTTGAAATAATGGGAAAGACACAAACTTTCAACTATTAATGTTAGATTGATGCCTAGAATTTTTTTAGAAAGAATATAAGAAGTGAACTAGAAATTGAGCTTTTGTTGGTCTTTAGTGACTGAAAGGTGAAGTTTGCAAAATTTTGGGTATTCTATTGTTCCAGATGTCCTACCTTCATTGGCTCTACCATACATGTGAAGTCTCTCAATACACATTGGTTGCTTATTCATTGACTCTACTATAAATGTGAACTTTCTCAATGCACATTTGTTGCTTATGGTGGAATAAGCTCATCTTGTTTCCATTATCAAGCTGCCTTTGTCTGTTGGTTTTAATCTTTCCTGCATGCTTAATTCTTATTTAATAATGCTTTACCATAAATTCTATTGCAGAAGCTTATTAGAATTCTGGATGGTGAGTCTAGTTTAAGTCGGTTGCATGAAAACACTTTCCTTGTTATGGGCGGCCATGGACAAACTCTGAATGGCGATCACGGTGGAGGAAGCACTGAAGAGGTATATGATTTAACTTTCTAAAGTTCAATTTGGTTTCATTCTCTGTTTTCTTTGTAACAAAATTACATGTTGTAGGTTGAAACATTAATGTTCAGCATGAGTTTTAAGAAATCTTCCTATCCGCTTCCATCTGACTTTGATACCTCTTCTTGTGCTCCCAATTTGGTATTGCTTGCTCTTTAAATGATTATGTATTTGCTGTTAATTTCAAGACATCCTTTTTTTTCGTTACCTTCTGTCATTTCGCAATTTTCTGTTGTAGGTGAAAAGATACATTGATGCCTACTCAGCCTCTTTAGTCATTGGGTTTTCTAGTGAAGATTTGTTACACATATCAGATGTATATGATAAGGCATTAGTTATAAATTTATTGTAACACATATTCTTTATTTAGTGACAACATTATTGTAACATATAACTTTCATACTTGTGATGAAATCTGTTAGACAATATGGCCACTGATGCAAATTTCTTTTTAAGCTAATGTAATTCCGTTGAAGAATTGATAGTTTTATTTGTGATAATAATAAACACATTAGTGATAATATAATTTTTGTAAGAACCAATTTTTATTTTTGTTAGATATTATGTTGAAACTTTTTTATTACAATATTAGTGACCAAGAAGTAATGGACAATAATAAAAATTATTAATGATAAATATTTTG
Source organism: Erythroxylum roigii (assembly GCA_027576455.1). Taxonomy (NCBI): domain Eukaryota; kingdom Viridiplantae; phylum Streptophyta; class Magnoliopsida; order Malpighiales; family Erythroxylaceae; genus Erythroxylum; species Erythroxylum roigii. The sequence goes on from JANZXV010000002.1 coordinate 27,600,515, forward strand.
TCACTATTTATAATTTATTTTAGTGACGATGATGTTGTAACAATAAAATGAAGTATTGTTACTACTTCATTCGTCACTACTTTATATTATTTGTGTCAACAAATTTATCATATACAAGTAAAGTTATTGTAACTATGTAGTGTTGTCACACATTCCATAGGTTTTAGTATCGGCACTTTTGTCACAATATAATCAAGAATTGTTAAAACTTTATTCGTCACTACTTTATATTATTTATGTCAACAAACTTGTCATAAATAAGTACAGTTGTTGTAATCATATAGTGTTGTCACACATTTGATAAGTTTTAGTGTCGGCAATTTTGTCACAATAAAATAAAATACTATTACGACTTAATTGGTTATTACTTTATATTATTTGTGACGATAAACTCGTCACAAATATTTAATATTATTGTAATCATATAGTTTTGTCACACATTTAACAAGTTTTAGTGTTAGTATTAGTATCACAAAGGTTTTGCATAATTGTAATCATTGTTTAAATTAGTCACAATTCTATTAGTGACGGGAGGTGACGACTTCAAATATTGGACACTATTGATAATAGTGACAAATATTACTGCTTTTAGTGACAACTTTTACTTTCAATAAAAATACAATTTCTTGTAGTGCCTTCTTCTATGAATTTAATTATGTATTATCCGTATCTCATTTTCTATTAGGAAGCTATTAGATGAACATGTGATTGTATATACTATGTGTTATGTAAAGTTTCCTCGAATCTTTAATAAAATGTCTCGATGGCCCGTACAAGATTTGGAAAATTAGTTGTTTTGTAGTAGTTATCCATTCCAAAAGCTATGTCTATTCATTATGATGATGATAGTGTCGTTCAATCTAGTATGTATTATTTTTACTAGATGTCATTTAACCTATTAATATTATTTTCACTTACATAACACTAACATTATAAATTTAAGTTTTTTAAGGTGGAAATGAAATATATGATAATTTAATAAAAAATCAATACTAGTATTTATGAACAAAAGTTTTTTGCTTACATAAGTTATAGAAGAAAAGAAAAATGAGCCATCGAGTAATGAATAATATAAATACTTGTTAAGAATATTAAATGTGAAAATTAAACAATTATGAACGTGAAATATGAGTTAGGGTATTTTTATAAAATCATTATTACAAGCTCTACTGAATACTAACTTAATACATTTTATTAAATATTAAGGTTAAGTTAGACATATCTTTAATGCTCATTCTGTGAGGCGTTTACTGTCCCAATTGCACTAAATTCGCATATCGCAATCAGGGAAATCGTGAATTATGGGGAGGAAACTGTAAGTGATAAGTGTAAGTAGTAGTATCACTTGGGAGGAAACTGTAAGTGACAAGTAGTATAGTATCACTTGGCTGACAATGTGGCAAGCTTTTCAGCTGCGAGGACCGACCGTTTACTTGTTAATCTATCCATGTTGATTCACTCGTGGTAATATTTTTTCTCATTTTCCCGCACGTACTCTTTGATTTAATCGCTCGCCCTTGGACACTAATGACCGAACTTCTCACCCTTTCTTCTGTTTGTAACAGAAATTACTTATTTTATTTTTGGGTACAGAATAAACATATACAAATAGCCCCACTCTTCTTATAAACCCTATGGGCAACGGTCTCTGAGTTCTGGGTAGATGAAGCCATGCTCTTATTTTCTTACACTCAGTTCTTGAAAATTCGACGAGTCATTTTCTGCGGAAAGTGTTTCACCAAAGACATATATATATATATATATTGATTGTGCTCTTCTCTTTTCCCCGGCCTGCTTCACGACCATCACGAATAGACTTATCGTTCTTTTGGTTCCTGACAAATGACATCCCTGCTAGAAACGCCTGTTAGAGACAATAAATTAGAGAGCGGCAAGTTTTCTTATAGGAGGGTTTCGTTAAACGCTTTGCTTTGTCCAAACAAGGCATGTACAGAAAATAAGTTAAAGGCGATAGAAAATAGGTTCAGTTACAAAAGGAGGCAAATGAGTGATGATGCCTTGAGGTTGTCCCACGCTATTATGTTTCTTTTTTCGGTGAATACAAAGTCCTAATAAAAAGGATTTTGATCGTCTTTTGACGTTGAATCGTAAGGCCTGGTAAGTAGCCTAATGTCATTTGTCTGCTGCACAATGCACCGAAAGCTACTATACCTTATGAAGAAACTTTCAAGATGACGTACGTAATATGAATTTAACTCACTATATTAAATAATGAAGTTTTACATTTTCGTTTAACTCACTATATGTAGGGCTCTGTTCTCCTAGGTTTTTGAGTTTGGACCTTGGAACTGGACAGGTACCCTATGTTTATTAGAAAGCAGAGCCCTAAATTACACCTTGAAAAAACCACTCCCAAGAAGATTCCTCTCTAGGTCTGCTTTCCCAACATTCCCCTAGAGTATTGGATTATTATAATGCTCAACTGAGTTACAGGTGCATTACGCAAACCTATGAGACTTGACGAGAAAAGTACACAAATGGAAAGAGTTGGTTATGCAAAAATCTACCTGGAAGTTGATAAAGATACAACATTGCCTGACACACTCAAAGTAATGAAGTAGAAATTTCATATCCTAGAAATGACGTCACAATGCTCAAGTTATAAACTGCCTTAGGGATAGGTCTTGGAAGCCTAAACCGCTTTCCTTAAAAACCATTTCACACCCCCACCTCCTCCAAAAAGTCTATAGCAAAGGAACTTGTAGCCAACCCTTAACATGCTTCAACTGTATGCTCTCGTAGCTCCTTAGACTCAAATATCCCCTTTACCTCTAAAATTACCTCTTTCACCCAAATTGATGTAATACCTAACTATCCTACCTACCCTTAGGTTATTCCTCCTATAGAACCTAAAGTCTACTACCCTAACCCTCAAACTGAAAAAATTACAATCTGCCAATCTTTCTCCTCAAATTAGAGATTTTTGCTCAAGAATCACTCATGATCAGTTCCAACACTTTCTCAAATCACACTTCTCACCACTTGGGTAGATAATAGTTACTCTCAACGTCAAAATCACCCAAATCCTCTACACTAGATAGACTGACCAACTTCTCTATATTCAAGTCTAGCAATAATTATGTATCATTTTTGTATATGCCTCTAATTTTTATTTATAGAGAACTACCTATGGAAAAACCTTGAAGAAATAGCCATTAATATGAAAATCCTTTAGATCATCATGGGAGACTTCAACTACTCTCTTTTCCTATGAAACATATAGTATAAGAGCTAATGCAAGCCACATAGATTAGGACTTTAGAGTTTGCATTGGCCACATTAGGCTAGTGATCTGGACCTATAAAAGTAAGAACTACACTTGGTCTAACAAAAAAGGAGTAGGAAATCTAGCTACGAAAGACCTAGATAAATGCCTAGTGGATTTTGAATGCCCTGAGAAATTACACCACAGCTGAGGATTTTTCAATTCTCTAGGTGTTTTAGATCACTCCACTGTAGAAATAAACCTATACTTACACCTGAAGATACTAAAGATCTTTTTAGATTCTTCAATCTTCTGGCCAAAATGAAGGGATATGAAAAACTACTAAGTAGGGATATGTAGGGTATTCTACTGATATTTTGCTACTCTTCTTAAACAGAAACTAATAAACTCTTGATATTTTACAGAAATGTAAATTGCAAAAAGTAAGAACACTTGATTTTACTTGGTTCGATAGTCAAGAACTATCTACATCCAAGGTTCCCATTTGATAATAGTGAGAATTTTTACTAGTATGAAGGTGAATCAAAGAGCAGAAATTAGAGAGATTGGGTGTTCTCCTGAACACCTACAACAAGAGTTACCACTAACTCACCAGCGCCCACAAAAAGTACTCTAGCACTCCCTGATTTTCTTTCTCACTATTTTAACTCTCAAAGATTAGAAAAATACAAGTGAATTAATACTAAAATGTTTATGTATGTGTTGAATGTGTTCTTGCTTATGTATTTTTTCTTATATATCTAAATATGAAGAGAACTTTCGGATGCCTGAAGATGTAGTATGTCAAGTGCCTCTCATGTGACTTATTAAAAGTCCTCCCTCAGTCTGCGCATTATGAGTTGATGAAGGCTGCGTTTTGACTTGTTTCGTTTTGTAATATCACAACAATTTATTGATGTTTGGCATATGAGGTTTGTGTCACGTGGGTTGCATTTGCTTCAGCCCTATAAGTGTCATATGAATGAGGCCTTTTTGTCTAAGTCCTTTTTGTGTCTAAAACTAAACCATTGTGAACTTTGTTTTGTCTCCTCCTTTTCTTCGACATTTCAGATACAAACTCCTTAGTTCTTCACGTTTTTTTTTTTGCTTCTACTTATGGATTGATGGAGAATCAATGACTTTTCTCATAGGACAGATACTCAAGTTGAAGTTTATCAAGTTTACAAACTGGTCACCAGATTGAAGATTGTCAAGAAAGAAATAAAAGAATTTCATAAAGCAAACTTCAAAGATGACCTAAAAAAAGATGTTGATAAATTCATAGAAGAACTTGAAGTTGTTCAAGAAATGTTATATATTGATCCTCTTAACCTTAAATTGGCACTAAAGAGAAGGACAATCTTAACAATTACTTATGAATTGTTGAAGCCTATAAGCACCTCCTTAGGTAGAAAGAAAAAAATTAGATAGTGGAAATAGGGGGAATTTAACTCAGTTCTCTTCTTCGGAGACGTCTAGTCTAGAAGGAACATAAATAAGATTTCATGGGTCTTAGACCATAAAGGAACTCCAAATTCAGAATAGGACTAACTTAAGAGCCTAGCTTACAATTTTTTTAAATCCTACCTTTTCCATAACTCATGCACCACTAATCCCTCCCCCATCCTTGCTAGATTTATCTTTACCACTTTTAGTCCAGTGTGAGGAACTCAACAAACTAGTCTCTTGTAACATCTCGTTCCTATATTAAGAGTTAGAATCCAAAAATATGGTATGTGCGAGATCATGAGAGATCAAGAAAAATGCATTTTCATGCTCAAAAAATATTGTTAGCATACCTGCATGTTAATCTGAATTTTGCACACATTAAAATGATTGTACATGCATTCATTGACAATTCCCAGGTATAATTGATTTATACATGTGACATGTGATTCTTATTGAGAATTGTGGTTTTTTATATGTTGAAAATTGATTTGGAGAGTGTATATTTTGATTTAGAATTTTTGGTGACTTTTTGGAAAAATTTCTGAAAATTTGGATAATTTTTAAATTAGGAAAAATGTCAAGTGGCAAGAGAATTGTTAAATAGTAGTAGAAATTACTGTCCAATGGCAATGAAAATTTTGACAAATAACTTTATGATTTATTGACAAGTGCCATTGAAAATTGAGAGATAATTGGAGTAGAAATTGAAGTTGATTGGATTAGTTAAATGAAAGAACCTAGTCTAATGCTTTAGAAATTGGGCATCACTTGCCAAATTACTTCTTTTTCATTTATAATTGATCATGGAAAATAGACCCAAAGGTTTGGAAATTTGGAGAAATTTATAAGAAGAAAGGAGAGTTTGGATGATGTGTAATCTTGTAATGTTGGAATAACATTAGTGAATGAAGTGTTGGTATCAAAGTACCAAAGGTATGAGTTTGTTTGGGAACAAAGATATTCACATGATTGAGGTTGTGATTCAAAGAAGAGGAGTAAAGTGTATCAAATTATAGTGAAAGAGAATTTGATAATAAGAGTAAAGAATGCTAACAATGAAATGACAAGTAATTAAGTTATAAAATGAGAATTGGGATAAGATGTGAAATTTGGTAATATACCCAAGATTGTCATTAAGCATGCATTGTACATAACCCATATACACATTTGTGCAAAAATAAGTGCTTATAATTGTGCAAAGTTATTAATGTGTGTGTGCAATGTGTATTTTGCATAATTTGGATGTGCAGGATAACTTGGTATCAAAGTACCAAAGGTATAAGTTTATTTGGGAATAAAGATATTCACATGATTGAGGTTGTGATTCAAAGAAGAGGAGTAAACTGTATCAAATTATACTGAAAGAGAATTTGATAATAAGAGCAAAGAATGCTAACAATAAAATGACAAGTAATTGAGTTATAAAATGAGAATTGGGATAAGATGTGAAATTTGGTAATATACCCAGGATTTTCATTGAGCATGCATTGTACATAGTCCATATACACATTTGTGTATAAATAAGTGCTTATAATTCTGCAAAGTTATTAATGTGTGTGTGTGATGTGTATATTGCATAATTTGGATGTGCAGGATAAACGTTCGCATTCAGACGTTTCCAGACTTGGAAGTAAATGCTAATCTGGAGTGTACTGTGAGTCGACCTAAATGATCTCATTCACTGTTTGTTATGTTTTAAATTTTTTCTTTGAATTGCTATTGAAATGAAATGTGATTGTTCTGATTCCAGATATTGAATGTCCGAGGAGTTTGATAAATGCATGAATAATAATAGAAGTGCTCCTTGTATGTTAATTTGACAAAATATGTGAGACACAAATTGATTGTTAAATGTCGGACTGAGTTCTGAAGAGAAATATAATATGCATATAAATGAAAAGCGATTCTAAACTTTAATGTTGAATGTTGGACTAAGGTCTGATGACATGTGTAAAGTGAAAATAAGTAACTGATTAAAAAGTTGTGAATGTGATGCATTTCATTTGCTGAATACATGAAAGATAAAGGCTGTTGTGACCAGAGTAGCCACCGAAAAAAGTTTAAAGCTCAAAATGTGAAAAAGAGCTTAAAGCTTAGAAAGTGTATAAGAGCCAAAGGCTCACTATCTAAAATGAGCCTGGTATCTCTAACGGATACGAGACAGTTATTAATGAGCCCAGTATCCACAATAGATACAGAACAGTTATAGGCGCTCAATCACAATAATAACAAATTGAAAGTGAGTTTCCTAAGCATTACATATGCATTTGATGTGTATGATTTGAGCAGTTTGACTGATTTTCTGAATGTGAGATATGTTTCAAGTGAATGTGAAATATATGTGCCTTAATATGATTATTAATGAAATGATGTAAATTATGCGAATTGTATGTGTTATGTAATGAGTGAGCCATCGAGGATGATCACTCACTGAGTTTGCAAAACTCACCCAATATTTGCAATATTTTTCAGGCTCAGAAGAGTTACCTCGTTAGCCAAACGAGAGTATAGCCACTGCATTCAAGTAAGAGGTAAAGGTCAGGATCAATTTGCATCTACATTTGTATTTTCTTGTTTTTGTATCAAATTAACTCTTCCACAATTATTATAACATGTATATTTGAATATTCTATTTCGTAATAACCTTCCAAAGTAGAAAGCTTTGTAAATGAGAATGATCTTGAGTGTAATAATAATAAATGTGATTTTGATGTTATGAAAAAAAAAAGAATGGGCCAGGAATTGATTATTAATTTCCGCATACGTGTTTGACATTTTTAGGAAAAAAATGTACTGAGTTCTCGAGAGTTTGACTGTTCTAGCACACCATCCTTGCGGGGTACGTACTCGGGTATCACCCAGGATGTTGGGTACGTGTCTTACAAGTATGGGGTGCTACATCTCTAATCTTGTGATCATAAATTCCATTTTTAGATTTATTCTTGTCAAGGTTCCAAGACTTGATGGATTCAATGCTTTTTCCTTCCCAAGGTCTTGGGGCTTCTTGAAACCATACATAACTAAGGTTGTCCACCCACTTAAATGAAACAAGTATAACTTAACTTAAAGAATCATATATTAGATTAGGTAAATCCTCATATTAAAAAATTGCAACACTAAATTCAATAGTAATGTAAGAAAGAAGTGGATTTTATGATTTCAATTTTATGTTTTGCTAGTAATTTTTAAATCTATTAAATACTCAGATTTTTAATCATGTCAGCTCTCCAACTTGTAAGTTAGCACTTATATAAGGCTTTTTAACCTGCTTATTCATCAATTTAATTCATTTATCTCAGATTTTTTTCCATAACTAACCTTTTGGGGGATAATATAAATAGCTTATACGGTGTAGAGAGAATGTATTTAGACTCTTCAATTTCTTTCTTTCTTTCAAATTTCCTCTCCTCCCTAATAGATGTCTTATTTCTTTAGTCTCCCTCACTCCTGATGCTCTCCATCCTAGGGCTCTCACTAAGCTCATCGTTTCTTAGCATCAAAACATTACAATGGTCCCATGGATTCCTAGGTTTGCTAAGAAATTAGCTAGGTGGTCTAATAGTAGTAGTGAAATATCTGTGAGGGGTTTGGCCCGAGGGTAACCCAAAGCGGACAATATATATAGGCAGTTGGTCTAGGCTATTACAAATGGTATCTGAGTCGATACCTGAACTGTTGTGCCAGCTAGGCTGGGCCCTAAGGGGGTGGAGAGTGTGAAATCCTACATCAGTTGGAGAGGAGAACGAAGTATACCTCATAAGGATATGAATACCTCTCCCCTATAAGGCGCGTCTTCCCAAGGGTAGAAAGAGTAAAACCGTGAGGGGTTTAGCCCGAGGAGTAACCTAAAGTGGACAATATATGTGGGTAGGTAGTCTGAGCCGTTACAATTACTAATTGAGAGAAAGGGAATTTTACCTATCCTTAACTCTAACCTAACTGATTATGAATTACCAGATTATTGGTTCTAGACAATCCTATGGTTAATTACTCTCTCTTAATTTATAACCATTAACCCTAAATCATAAACCTTAATCAAATTACGGAATTGTAATCTCTCAGTTAACAACCTATCCACAACCCTATTGGTTCTAAAGTTGTCTAATAAACTATCAGAAACCTATGCATGATCTCTCTTTGAACAATTTTCTGATTTGATTTAATTTTTCTTTTATTAAATCACCTAACTCTTGTTAGCCCAATTTAATTAAATCACAATAACCAATAAAACATAAACAATCATATTTCATTAATTTAAAGATAAAACTCCAAAGGTGAGTTTAAAACATCTCAACATTCAAAAATCCTATTGTCAAACTATTATTCCCAATTCTATACAATAATAAAAATGAAGATAAATAGGAAATACGATCTGAACTAATGATGGGAAGCAACGATGTTGGGGAACTCCTAATTTGGGAAGCATGTCAAGTTAGCTTCTTCTCTACTTCTCTCTTCCTTCTTCTCTTTCTCAATCTCTCGATGACTTCTCTCCAGAATTTCTCAAAAGTGGATAATGCAAAAGCTTGGCTTGCCTCTTTTTCATGTTCTTTAAATATCCTTTGTGTTATGAGCAACCTAAAGGTTTTTTAAGGTCTGAAAGGTCTAAAAAATCCCTCGAAACTTGATGTTTTTTATTGTCTACACGTCTGCTCGATGCAGGCCACAATTATGGGCCAAATTTGAGCCTTTTGTCATGATAGTGTCATGCAGGCCACAATCGTGGGCTATGTCCTGGGCTTTTGTCACGATCATGGTATGTGGGTCATTGTTTCGACCTAAATGTCTCTGAAACTACTCTGTTCTTTAATGTTAACCCTGAAACACTAACACACATCAAAGTACCTTAAAAACATAATAATTAAGCTTAAAGACTTGAACTAACCCATAAAAACACTTAAACACAAATAATTAATAAACTAACACAATTCTAACCTAAACACATACTAAACGATTGAATTAATAATTAAATACATATCAAACTAAGTGTTGGAACCCGTCACCAGAGTCCAACTCTTGAACCGTAAAACATGAAACATGATCATCTTGCCTTGTAAGGTTTATTCCATTTAACCCTAATTAGTTGTCATATATATATATTTTTTGAACTCTTAACATTATGAAACCCTTAATAGACATGAACCATACCTTTTTAATTTTCTAACATCTCAAATTTCACTTACGACATCTACGATGTCGGGCCCATACAAAACATGTCTCATGCTTGAACTTAGTTCGCTTACTTGCGATCTGAATTTGGAAGACTTT
>JANZXV010000002.1:27618537-27639876 GCA_027576455.1 Erythroxylum roigii
AGTGATTTATGCACAATTGATGTTCAATTTTGGATGGATATAAATTGGGGATTTTGTTTTGAATTAGGGATTTGAAAGAGGCTTTGGAGAAATTGAAGCTTGAATCAAGCTTCTAGTAAGGAATCGAGGTGGGTATCATATTTATTTTTGAAATTATAAGTCTTTTAATGTTGGGTCCGTGTTTTGCGTACCGGAGAAACCAGGGGCCCCGCGTACCTCAAGTTTGCATGCGAGCATAACCTTCAAAGGTATTGTCCTCTTTGGTCTTGGGGGGATTCGAACCCAAGACCTCAAGGTTTCGTTGCTTCTAACTGCACGCCTCTCACCATTGAGCTACAAGATCAAAGAGGACAATACCTTTGAAGGTTGTGGTCGCGTGCAAACTTGAGGTACGCGGGGCCCCTGTTCTCCCCGGTATGCAAAACACGGACCTAACTAATATGTGTATAATTTAACTCCTTCGACATCTTGGTATTGTTTAAACATTCCTGCACTGATTCTGAAAACAAATTACTATTTATCTCCCAGGTTTTTTGGAAAACCAAATTGTGAAGCCATCTTGGCCAGGTGACTTAGAGGGATGCACTTTAAGCAACATTTCTTTTATTTCCATATTATTGAAAGGAACAATCAAAAGTTCTTTAATTTCTTGAATTAACGAACAGTCAAAGAATCGTTTAATGTTAAAATCATTTTGTAACACCTCTTCTTTGCCCATTAAATTCATTAATACTCCTATGAAAATTTAATTAATGAAGCTTAATCTGATATTGAATGCCCCTTTTCATCTTTCAGTGAAGAATCTTATTCAAATTTCTTCCTTCTAGGACATAAGCATGAAAGAACTTGAATCCCCTTCTTTTAGTCAATCAATATGACCCTTCTAATTTAAAATAGAACTCTACAACTTCAAAGCCTTCATATGTTCTCTGAGCCTCTAAATTTGCACTAATCTCAACTGGTTGTTAAATGGGTGTTTATAGCATTCATCCTAGGCCTCTCTAAGTTTTAGCTTGGTCTTTGTAACCTTCTTGATATAAGAATTAATAAAACCCTATTTCACCTTTCTAAGTTTTTTCATCAACTGAAATGTTTTATACCCTTCCTCATTCTAATCCTCGTAGCAATGAACTAGATCTAGGAAGCCTTCCTATTGTGTTAGTCCAATAAATTTACATCCTTATGTTTGCAAGATTATGTATGTGAATGAATGAGTGGTCTAAGAATGAGTTTTCCTCAAAATGAACAAAGGATAAAGAGAACTTATCAAGTCAAATTTGACTTACCACTGCTCAATCTAATTTCTTTCCAATTAGCATTGATCTTTGTTGCTTATTAGACCAGGTGAATAATTTCATGGTGAATCTGAGATCCGTTACAACCATTTGCTGAGATTAATTAGTTAGCTCCCTTCCGGATGCTAAATTATACCCCCTCCCACCCTTTAATTCCTGATTTGATTGAATATAGTTGAAATCTCCTATAATAAGCCAACGGTTGGAGATTGTAGAGTTAATGGACAGTAAATTGTTCCACAGAGTCTCCCTCTGAAATTGGAAGTTTGAAGCATAGACATAGGTTACTTAAAATAGAGAATTCACTGCATCCATTTGGCTAATCATATTTTAATGTTCCTAAAATTTTAGATTTACTTTAATACTATAGATTTTTAAATTGTTTTATAGAACTAATAAATATAGTAAGTGAAATTTAAAAATAAAATTAAAATTGAAAAGATAGTTCTAAAAACAAATATTGTTAAAATATTAAAATAAACAATTATTTAAATATAATATACAACTTCTTTAAAATATAAAACTAATACAATCTACTAAAATAAATATAAGATTAACTTTAGTTGTTAACTTTGATATCTAGATGAAATTATGTAATCTATAAATTTAATAATAAAAAATTTAAAATTATTCATATTTGAATATAGTAATTTGTCTCACCAAACGTGTTTTCTCTTTTCAATCCAATAACTAAAATTGGAAAAATACGATTTGAAAAATTAAACCAAGGCCCTAAAAAATCATTAAAGTGGATTAAACATGAAGTATAGTTAAAAATGGTGGGAGATTTGGAGATTCTTGGTGAACAAGTTCGATTATGGAGCATGTACTCCAAGTTCCAAGTAGATAAGTCTTGATGTAATTTAAAAACAAGTGTTGACCGGGGGCCTTGAAAATCCAGTAAAGATCCTGAATTATTGTTAAGCCGTAAAAGAAGGATCTTAATGTCGGTTTCAGGTAGGCATCAAACATGTTAAAGCAGCAAAGCACATGAGGTGTGGCCGTTCCATAGGTGAAGCAACATCCCAGGAAAACTGTCCTTATTGGCATGTATTTTCAACTGTTAATCGGAATTTAATGTGAGAGATTGATGTCATTACCTAGTCAATAGTTATTGTATACCTCAACCACGCGAAATTGTATACAACATTTTTTAGAACCGTATTATGGATACACATTGATCTTTGCTTGCCAGACAATCCACACGGGATTATAAAATAGATTAGAGCAGATGAGCTTTCAATTACGATCACATTAGCGTGTTTTTGAAGGTTCATTTGACTAATGCACATACACCACGCATTCCCCTTGAGTTCCGCCATGTTCTACTTTTGCATTTGGATTTATCCGAGCATGATTTTGTTTGAGATATAGCTTCCGGTTTTTGTTAATTCCAGGCCTTATCTGCCTTCAGAAGCAGAACAAATAAGATATAACCAGTCTTATTAGATTGCGTTGGACCATGTAAGTGGATTGAGTAAAATGGCAACTCAATTTAAAAGAAATAAGAAGATGAATGGGTAATTATAAATATATCAAATTAATTATAATTACACATTTCAATTTGTTAAAATTACCATATATTCTAATATTTACTTTTGTACCATTTTTTAATCTTTATCCAGATATTTTGTAAATATTTAGTTTCTTTTGATGAGAATAATATGTAAATATTATAAGTAATATTTAGATTCTTCTACTTGTATAATATCTAAAAATTTCTTACTTGAAGATTTCACTCAAAACTAATTAGTTTTCACACGATTTTTTCACTATCATATATCTTCAACTTGATAGTTTCAATACCAACATCCTTTAAAGGATAATCATCACAAGTGTACACAGATCTTCTCGAGACAAGTTATTTACAATTTCTATTTTCCACCCAAGATTATCTGGTCATCTTAGAGTCAATTATTTTTTAATTCCTCAACATTTTGTACTTCTTCAAAAGTATGAATTGTACCATCATACATCTTCAACTTGATGTTTCCAATACCAACATCCTTTAAAGGATAATCATCATAAGTGTACACAGATTCTCTTAAGATAAGTTAATGATAATTGAATTATTTTCTTCTAGAGGTCAAGTGAAAAGTAGCTTCTAATGTGAAGAGCCATACATTAAGTATTGAATTCCTTCTTTAAATTGTTATTATTGCTTCACAATATAATTCACTGCCGTTATTTGAAGTAATTACAAAATTTTGTTAATGACCTATTGATCCCACTCTTATCACTATTAAAGCTTCAACTAGTTTTAACTAAACTATTCTTTTTTCCTTAGGAACTATGGCTATAACATCATTGAAGAATAAGTAGTCTATAAAATTATTATTGGTTAAATTGATAATGAGTTGATTATACGAATTAGGTAGACTTTGAATTAGAAGTTTGACATGTTCATATGACTCTATTATTAACACAACAATGTTAGTTGAAAGAATAAAGTATTCAAATTATTAATGTGTTCAATCATTAAAATGAATTTTGAATTCTAAAGAGTACAAAGTTTCCTCTAAATAAAAATTTTGTTATGAAGAGAATTGATCTAGTATAGTTTTCTAAGATAATCTTATATCTCTTTTAGTATTTTCTTCTCCCCCTATGCTTGAAGAAATTTTGTTAGCTAAAACTTGATAATGGTTTGCACCATTCATGTCCATTTTATTCCATTTGGCATCATCTGTAAAATCCATCAGTCTTCTGTTAATGGCTACAAGGCAATTATCCTTTGTAAGGATATCTTTAATCCTTAACTTCTATAACGAGAAATTATTTTCATTAAACTTCTAAGTCTTAAATTTGACTATCATTTCTCATATCTCAAACTTCTCTGAACTAGAAGAAAGAGCTCACACTATTTTCCATAAACAATAAATGTGTACATAAATGGTACCTATTACTTTCAAAAGAATGAATAATATTTTATGTATAGGATCTAATATAACTGGCAATCACAGAGCATATGATAAGTAGATATATCTTAGGCTCTAATATCACTTATTAGAACGATTAGGTTGATAAAACAAGATCCCAACTCAACTTGAAAGAAATAGAATATCAAAGTTCTTACTATGAGTGACGAATTACTACAATACAAACATGCTCTAACTATAAGCTACAAAGTTGTAACGTGGAACCTATAAGATTAGAATTTTTACAAGCTCTACTCCTAAATGCATGAACTTGTTTCTTGATATATGATACAAAAAGACAGATGGATATTTATAGGTTTATGAAATTAATTATAACAACACAATTCAATTGTTTATAATTACCACGCATTCTAATATATATTTTGTACTACAAATTATTTATCTTTATCTAGATATTTTGCAAATACCTAAATTTTTAATGTAAACAATATCTATATATTATAAGTAATATCTAAATTCTGCCAATTTTAATAATATCTTGCCCCCAAAAACAACGACTAAGAACTCACCTGTTCTTTTGCTATCATTCCCGTAGAGCTAGAAAATGAGTAGAAGCAATAAACCTCCAAATAAGGCCGTGATACGGACCATTACACTTCTTTTTCTGTTAGTGACTGCTTGCTTACTCAGAACATTATCATACAATAACTCCTACTTGCACGCAATTAACTAAGGAAAAATTATTGCTTGAGCCAGATAACGAGCTAACGTTAAAGAGAGCTATAATCAGTCAAAATCCAAGTTATTAGCATACCCTTTTCACTTCAGTGCCTTAAATATTAAAAACATAGAAAGTATAACTATTATAAAAGGTGATATAAATTCTTAATATTCATGTCTTTAATAATTCAGCTCTTAATTAAAGTCCACATTAAAAGATGTAAATAAATTCTTCCTGTTTCACAGCATTTAAGTTAAATATATGATTAAACTGTTCAATTTTAATATTTTATTTGATTTTACTCTTTGGTCTATAGTATATTTTATTAGGTATATATTTTTTAATTTTTTTAATATTACTAATATTATATATAATTAAATATAATTATTACATAATTATAACGTCACACCGATTCGACCGGTGGTTGAATCGGTCGAACCGGTCAAACCGATGATCAGTAAGGCTTCCGGTTCGATATCCGATACGAGTTTCAAAACCTTGGTTAAGAGTAGTAAACTGCCTGACATGGATCTTCGAAAGACACATGTGATGAGATGATTAATAAAGATGCAGACAAAATTTCAGCTGAAACAGAAATGTGGTAATATTTTATTAAACTCATTGTTTCATCATACAACGGCTAGATACATCAAATTAAGGAAATAAATTATAACATGAGATTAACTATTCTGAAAAGTAAAAGCAAAACATTGCTGAGTATAAACAAATAGCAAACTAGGAGGAAAATCTTCGATTAACCAGAAACAATGGGACAAACCATTATCAACTGCATTAATATGAAACTGATGGGAATTTCTCTGGCAACATGACAGTAAGGTGGAACTTTTAATTAACTTTGTAGCATACTTTCCTGATTTCTCCAACATTTTTACCGGTAAGAACACCGATTCTGCCCATGTTTAACATAGACTCTGCGAAGTCCTTAAAGAAAGTGGATCCTTGCGTTGCGTACTGCAACTCAATGTAAGATTTTGTCTCTTCGTTTTCAAGCAGAGCGGAATCAGAAGTGAACAGTCCCCTTCTTTTGTGAACAAGTGTATAATAATGAGGGTCGAAAGTCCTAACACTGCCAGGATCCATTTCTACGAGTGTGATTGCATCTCCGTGCTTGCATTTACTCTTCAATCTGGGAATGTATTCTGAATCCAATCTGGGATCGGAGTCGCCTTTTCCAGTGAAGTTGTAAAGGCGAGAATCGAATGAGCTGCAATGAGAAGTGCCTATGGTGTGTGCACCTGCATCCATAAAAGGGATCAATTAATTTTACATGAAATTTGCATGTAAAGTCACAAAGAGTTTTAGATGTAAATTTTGAGCACCTGAGAGGACAACTAGATCTTTAATGCTTAATCCCTTGGATAGGAATGATGCTATCAACTGAGATATGTTGAAAAAAGGTGGTGGCAGATTGAATAAGGCCTCTGTTGAGTTAGATACTCTTCCATCTCTTCTTCCAGTTTCAACTTCAAACCATGGACCCTTGGTCTATTATTATTTTGAGTTAGAAATAATCACTTGGTTTTGTTTCCAAGCACGAAACATATGTTAAACGAAAACAAAAGTTGAAGGCAATTTTAATTCGTTACCGCGACTGTAACATCTCTAGCCACAATGGCCAAGATATCTGCACATGAAACTACTCCAGGACATTCCTTCTCCACAGCAGCCTTGATTCTATCAATTACTTGGAATCCTCTTAGGCTAAGATTTGGAATTGCAAATTTTTCAGATTGATTGGTGGCGGAGTTTAGCAGCACTGAACCGTCACAGCCCTGTAGACATCATAAATATAGTTATCGTACCATTTTTCTAACCATAAGCAAGCAGTAATTCGACTCCCTTAAATTACAACCTCAGATTCATACATTTCACCAAAGTTGCGGCCACTTTCAGTTTAGGCGCTTTCATATGCCATGTTTTATTAAGCTTTTACTACGTACACAGATAACTTAGTTTTACCTTAGGAATTGAAATAAACAAGTAAGTTAGTTACCCTGACGAAGCAATCATGAAAATGCATTCTCAACAAAGGACCACTAAGACTTGGAGCCACTGACATGACGTAATCTATAACTTCCTTCACCACGACCTCAGCTCGCGGGCATGTCTTTGAGTAAAACCCGACTTTCAACTGACCATTTGCAGGGTTGACGACAAGTAGCAGAAACATCAGCTGAAGGAAGAGACAGTAGAAAATTTTGGAGTTAGCCATCCTAGAAGCACCAAAGTAAAACTGGCTTAGCAGCTTATTGAGAAGCAAGTTAGAATTAAGCTTCCCTTTATATAGTTGCTTTGACGTGCTAACCATTCTCTCTAAAAGCTGTCATTACATAATATATGATCTGTTATTTGCATTTAAATAATTAAGCAAACCTCTAAGCCTCACGGATGCTTTGATAATCCTGGGACCGGTTCAAATGTGTAATTCTAAATTGCTACTGAAAAAAACTGTGGTGAGTCATAACCCATTCTTGTGTGGCGTAATGGTATAAATCAGCATGATACAGCCCATGAGAGGAACTTCCTAACAAGAGAAACAAATAATATGTGCAACCATATCAACCAATCAAGTAATAAAAATGACTGGAAATAAGTGTTGACCTTGCTAGTAACATGGCCAAAGCATTCATGTGTTAGGTCAACACATGATTTTAAAAAAATATATTTTGAACTAGAGCAACCCCTATTGGACAGTTGACATACCACTTCTTCCTAGTTGGTGCCACTTGGAGTTCAAATTATATCACAATTAAGCATCCCAGCATATCATGATGAAGCGAATTTAGAAGCTGATGGGCGGTTTATTTTCTATATCATCAACTTGCAGACTATATTTTTATACACGATATGTTATCCTCCATTGTGCCAATTGCTGCAAGAACTCATAGGCGGATATGTTCAACAATTCAATATCTATTAAAATTCTGGTTAAAAAATTGAAGTATTTCCGGCCTCGGACTGGTGTATTCTTGTTATTAAGCAAGACAGAAGTTAAATAGCCAGTTCTGAGTTGCGGCCTAAAATAAAAGAACCGAACGGTAGGCCTAGCAAAAGCTGCTGTAGAATTAAACGAATTGGGTATCCTCTATATGTTTGAGGTTAATTCACCAATTTAGTAGTTAAAATATAAAAAATACTTACCAATAATATTACAAAAATTAAGAAATAAAATTTTCAATATTAATTTAATAATTTATTTAAAATTATGTAAATGTTATAATATTTGATGGTATTTCAAAACGTAGGTCATTAAAATTCTAAATGTTTACTTTAAATAAGAAGAAATTAGTGTAACATGATACATGCTTAAGTTTATAAGAGGATTAAAATCAGGATAAGATACTTCTTGAGTTATAAAATGATCTAAAGTAGATAATGATCTTTAAACATGGTCTTCATGTTAGATTATGAAAGAGGAGTAAATGAATGGAAAATCTGTTAAATGAATGTCTGGTAAGCCCACGTTGTAAGATGTGTACATTAAATCGACTACGGCTGCCCCTTCTAAGGAGTCGTATATTAACAAGCAGTAAGTGGTGCTCTCGTTTAAAACCAACTATTGTAATCTTTCACTTCATTGTACGATTATGCATAATCTTAAACATACATAACTCTCACATATAAAGTAATCATACCTTGATCCATAAAATTGAGTGATGTTGATTCTCTTTAGTGGTTCTATTCTTTCTCCTCTCTTTATCACTTCTGTATTTTCTCCTTATTTGATAGTTATCAGCAGAAGCAACTTAATAGGCAAGAATAGGACCAAAAGAGGCAATGTTTATAAGTGGTTTTTGAGAAAACCACCTTCTTAACACCACGCCCATCATGTCGCTATTAAGCTTTATAAACATTTATTACATGAGACATTAATAATCTAACATTCTCCTACTTGACTCATATAACATTGTCATCTTCATAAGTTATTTAAATTTAATGCGCGTTGTATAGATCATTCACTATAATCAAGAATTAGAGCTAACATGAGTCATGACGGTTGTATGTGATTTGAGTAACATATTCCCTTCCATGCACTACAAAGTTAGTCTTCTCCGTAAAATGATCAATAAATGGGAAACACATAATTGATCAAAAAATAATGTCTACTCAAGACAAAATTGTTATCATCATTCCATTCAATTCAAGATACACATTCGGAAAAAAAAAATAGGTAAATCATAAACAAATTCAATAATGAGCTCAGAATGTCAATTACATTAAAACATATACATCATCATAATATGCATTAATGCCCACTCAGCAATAATACTCATAATGTCAATATGCCCCATAAATATTTTAGGAAGTGATCCCTTAGTCAAAGGGTTAGCAATCATAATATTAGTGCTAATGTACTCAATCAACACTCTATATTTCTGAGCTTCTTCTTTAATGGCAAAGTATTTCAATTCCATATGTTTAGCACCTTTAGAATACTTGTCATTTTTAGAAAAGAAAAATATTGTGGAATTATCACAATAAATTTTTAGCGGCCTAGCAATACTATCGACTATTCCAAGCCCTGAAATAAAGTTTCACGATCACTTAGCCTGAATTATGGCCTCAAAGCATGCCACAAATTTAGCTTCCATGGTGGATGCAACAATTATTGACTGCTTCGCACTCTTCCATAATATTGCTCCTCCGACTAAAAGATATACATAGTCAAATGTAGATTTTCTAGTACCTACATAACTAGCAAAATCTGAATTTGAATATCCAATTATTTCAAGATGATTGGTCCTCTTATAAGTAAGCATGTGATCTTTTGTTCCATGAAAATATCTTAAGACTTTCTTTGTAGCTTTCCAATGTTCCAATCCTAGGTTACTTTGGTATCTACCGGGCATACTAACTACCAAGGTAATGTTCGGCCTTGTACACGTTTGAGCATAAATCAAACTCCCAACAATAGATGTATAATGAATTCATTTCATTTGTTTCTATTCCATATCATTCTTTGGACATGGCATGAGACTAATTTTGTGTCCTTTCTAAATTGGAATTGGAGACGCTGAACATTTATCCATTCAGAATCTCTCCAAAACTTTATTAATATATGCTTTCTGAGACAAACCTTATAATCTTTGTAACCTATTCCCAAATATTTCTATTACGATCACATAGTTTACCTCTCCTATATCTTTCACTTCAAAATTGTTAGAAAGAAACTTCTTAGTCTAGACTAAGATTATTAGTTATGAGCAAGATTTAATCAACACATAGAATAAAAAAGATAAACTTACTCCCACTAACCTTCAGATATATACATCGATCAGTAATGTTTTCTTTAAAAACAAAGGAAACAACAGTATCATTAAACTTAAGATACCATTGGTGGGAAGCTTTCTTGAGTTCGTATATTAACTATTTCAGTCTACCCACCATGTGTCCTTTCCCTTCAATTTAAAAACCCCTTGGTTGATCCATGTATACATTTTCCTCTAAATTCCCATTTAGAAAGTAAGTTTTCACACCCATCTGATGTAGCTCTAAATTATGATGAACCACTAATGACATGATAATTCCTAAAGAATGTTTCTTGGAAACTAACGAGAACATTTCCTTATAGTCAATGCCATCTTTTTTAGTAAAACCCTTAGCAACAAGTCTAGCCTTGTAACGTTTAAGGTTGCCAAGCGAGTCACGCTTCATCTTTAAAACCCATTTACACCCAACTCTCTTTCACCTTTCAGGCAATTCTACAAGGTCCCAAACACCATTATGTTCCATGGATTTAAGCTCATCTTTCATTGCATCGAACCAGTTTTTAGCATTAGCACTATTAATTGCTTGTGAAAATGAAACTGGATCAAAATTAATTCCTAAATCATCTTCCAACTTTTGAAGATAAACCACATAATCATACGAAATAGCAAATATGCTTTCTCTTAGGGATCATCTTAATGCTATTTCATGTGGTTCTTCTATTGCTTGTTCAAGTTGAATGTTAGGAGCATGTATTTGTTGCTCTTCATGATTGTTATGCAGTGCAACAATTTGAGGAACAACAATTTGAGTACTAGGAACACAAGTCAAAGGGACTTATATTCTAACTTCTTTAATTTCCACGTTTTATAAAACGTCACTCCCACTAACATCACCATTCTCAATAAACCTAGCATTTCTAGTTTCAACAATTCTTGTACTATGGTTAGGAAAATGAAATCTATACCCTTTAGATTTTTCTGGATAACCAATGAAATATCCACTGATTGTTCTGCCATCCAGTTTCTTTTCTCGTGGATTATAAATAATTCTGGATAGCAACCCCAGACATGGAGGTGCCTTAAACTAGATTTCCTACCAATCCACAGTTCAAAAGGTGTCTTTAGAACTTCCTTACAAGGAACCCTATTTAACAAATACATGGTAGTTTTTAAGGAATATGTCCATAATGATAAAGGTAAAGATGCATTGCTTAACATACTTCTAACCATGTTCATTAAGGTTTGATTACACCTTTCTGATACACCATTTTGTTATGGTGTACCCAGTATTGTGTATTGAGCACATATGTCACGACCGGATACCACATCGGGCACATGGCCACCACCGCATACCTAGGCTAAGGACATTCACTGTATCTTTAATCCGACTATGCAAGGTTAACTGAATATCTCTCCCTTTTTCTAAAAAATTTGGGCAGCACAATAGTTGTATTTTAAAAATCCCAAAACTCAATTGAACATCTATAAACAATTTTAAACGCACTTCTATATTCACATTAAAATTCTACCACAACTTCTGGACTTTTAAGTTCACTAAAAAGCAATCTCAACAACAGTACCACAAGTTCATACATAAGGTCTTTTACAAACTACAAGACAGTCATGAGTTAATTTATAAAGTCATAAAGCATATCAACATAACCAATCTAATAAAAATAGTTCATGAGCAACTATACAACAAAAGTACAAAATAGAGACTACCCGCGTGTAGTAATGCCCCGAAAATGTCAAAAAACTATACAATCCACATAGAGCTTCAAGCTCACTAAATTAATCTGCATAGTTGGAAAGTGGAGGGGGTGAGTACACTATGTACTCAGTGAGCCAAAAAAACATATATCGTAAATAGAACTCGATACACACCAAGACAATATAGATAACCTATAAAGTGAACATACATCACATAGAAATACATAGGCCTAGCCTATGACTCAACGTATACTGGTTAGGATCCACACAGTCCTAGCCTATTAATAACTCATCCAATGAACATAGGTTCCAGTTTTAGTACATAAAAGCAGAAAAACATCACATGTATAAATCAAATCTCGTTAGAAACAAATCTCAGAGTAAGCCAAAATAATTATGTCTGTCACCGCTAGTAGGCCAAACTAGTGTGCACGCCCACTGATTTTCAGTGTTGGCTTGAGTTTCATCTGTGGTGAGTCCAAACTACAGTCGACAAAAGCATCATGACCCTAGGTGATGACCTCGTTGGTGTCCAAACCCTAGGTGTGAAATCACCAGCAAGTCCCATAGAAAAGTGTCGACACGAGGACTCAACTTTTATATACCAACGTCAAGGATACGAGGGTCGTTTAATTTGTTGTGCCTAGTACACGATTGGCCAATTGTTACCTTACTAATCATAAAAATCATATACAAATATAAAGTACAAAAATCAAGTAAGTCACCATGCCTTTATTTATCGGTCCCATCGATAAAATGAAACCTTGCCATAGCTCTAAGCCAAAAGAGAAAACGTACACAGAGCATATATGACTTAGTTATGCTTATGAAAGTTCCAAAACATTATTTCATGTAATAAAAGTCATCTTTTGCACTCCAAGTGCAAAGTTGTTCAAAAATGTAGTTTTAGAAAAATAAAACGTTGTCCTTTGCACTTTAATTCCACGTTTGTTAAAAACAATATCATTTCTCAAAATACGTAATGAAAACATCGGTTTCACCCCAAGTGCAAAGAGTTATTCAAAATAATGTCATTTATTAAATACACAAACATACTAGCATCTATTTGAGGTTTAATTATACTAAGCATTACCTACGTTCAAAATTCACATACAACTCATCATGCATGTCTTAGGATGTTCTAATCCTACTTGAGAAATATGGTTTCCCCAACTCACCTCAAAAGAAGGTGTACACTCCCTTAACTTCAACAATCCTCAGTACGAGCTCCTTGATTTACAGTTTCTGAGCCTTTATATATAAAAATAATATATAGTGTATTTACTACTCCAATATATGTCTCATATTTATACATGATCACATAAGTGTATAAAACACAATATCACTATCTTTAAGCTATAAGTTCAACCATTACTCATCAATTTGAGTAAAATTCATGTTTACTCTAAGTAAACATGGAAGCCACTTTCCAATGTATATTATTACGAATCCTTAAATCCTATTCCATGTTCACTTAGACATTTTATCAAAAACCTAATGTGCATGACTTTCAAATCATATTTTCAAGACTTTATCATA
Organism: Erythroxylum roigii; assembly: GCA_027576455.1. Classification (NCBI taxonomy): domain Eukaryota; kingdom Viridiplantae; phylum Streptophyta; class Magnoliopsida; order Malpighiales; family Erythroxylaceae; genus Erythroxylum; species Erythroxylum roigii. Next base: position 27,631,913 of record JANZXV010000002.1, read on the forward strand.
GTAATTCATGCTCCTATCTTGTTATACAACAAACATTTCCAAACAACAACACATTTCACCACTCCATTCAATCCAATTTCCTTCATTTAAGCCATATTCATCATAATTATGCAACTCATTACATTAATCCATTCCTTCTCCCATCATTTCGACCAAGCCTCATCCAATATACATCTTTTTCATTTTTCATCATCAATTCAAATTATACATGTACAATTAACACCATAGAATTTATTTATGTTCACTACAAGAAATACACATAATTCGCGACGTTTTATTAATAAAACGTCACGAATTATGAAGTTATGCTTTTTTCGCGACGTTTTTTTAAACGTTGATTTTTTACGACGTTTTTTTAATTAAAACGTCACCAAATTAGATTGTTTGCCTTTGTTTAATTAACCCGCGCTCATTTCTCACACTTTTGCTGGTTTCTGACGTTTGTTCTTCTCTTCTTTCTTCTCTCTGCCTTCTTCCCGCCCAAATGTGAGAACTCTACCAGCGTCGCTCCTTCTTCCTCCACTAAGAAGCCCAAGCGATTCGAGATTAAGAAGTGGAGCGTTGTTGCTCTCTGGGCATTACGTCTCTATTTCACAATGCTCCACCGGAGGCACCGCCAGCGCCACCACCACCCTCCGGCAATCCCCCGCCTGCTACTTCGTCTTTTGGTTTTGATTTCATTCCTATTTCCAAGATTATTGGTTATTTGGTATTGAATTTGTCAAATTTTCGGTATTGTTGATCTAGGGTTTTATGGAATCGATGACAAAATAAGCTATGAACCGGAAGTCCAGCTGCTGCGCTATTTGCGAGACCTCTAATCGCGCTTCTATTTGCCCTTTATGTGTCAACTACAGGTACTCCTTTCACAATTTGACGACTTCGAAGAGAAAGCTAGCTCTGCAATTGGACTGATGTGCGATGCAGAGATCATGTAGAGCTCTTCAACAAAGAAGAGCTTTAGAGAGGAGTCTCACTGGGAAGAATCGCTCTTGCTTGCACTTGCGCTTGCTTTCTCTGTCTCTAATTTTTGTTTCGTGGGTAATTGTCTTCCTATTGAGTTCCCGGTTCAATGGCGGTGATGCTTATGTGGGTGAGTTTTCTGTTCAATTCACTACTTCTATTTGTATCATCGTCATTTATTTCTCTGTTGCCTAGTTTCTTTGAGATGATAGTTTGTTTCCAGAAAAAGGAACGGTTTCTTTTCCATTGTTAGTTGGATTGCAAGTGGACTGTTTAGTTGATTGTGGACATATGTGATCACATTTCTAAGAGTTGTGACTTAGTTTCAGCAATTAGAAAAATATAAGAACGGGCATTTTCTATCTGTGTTCCTTTTCACTAGTTTCTGGGAATATATTTCTATATGCAGTAGCTCCCAGCTTGTAAGAGTGCATGTATGCTGCGACACTAGGATTCTCACATTCTGGCTCTGCCTTTTTTCTTGGAATGCATGGCCATATCTTTTCAATGCTTCATGTAGACATGAGCTTGACTTCTCTGAATGTATCAAATCTGTTAATTTCTTGATAAGATTTGTGCTTTATTATTGGTGCATAATTACCTAAGCGAATTTGTACTTGATCGCCTTACATCACAATCGTAGTTACTTATAAGCTGATTGATATTTGTCCTGATGTAGATGGATATATACTACCTTCAGTTAGCATTTTATGGCAACAGATATTGAATGGGATCCTAATGGGAGGTAATCTCTGATACAAAGAATATCTAGCTTCCTTATAAGTCATCACTTGTTTCAATGAGACTATTTTATTATGTTCTACTTGTTTACAACCGGTAGTTGATGTCACTGATTCTGCAGAACTTATAAAGTTGTAGCAATGGCTAGCTTAGACGGCTCATTCATGAATAGAAAATAACAGAGATATTGATAATATCACAAGAATTACTTCCTCTTTTTATTCTCATATTGTAAATGTAATTTTTAGATCTTCTCATTGAAATTTACTGCATTGAATTGATAAGATCTACTGCTAAGATTTTAGGCTGTGTCCATGTCATTACAGAATAGTGTAAAAATTCAAGTATAATCTACGCTGGAAACTAAAATGAACTATACATGGAAGATTATCTAGGTTTGCTTATAATTACCTGGCATTATATTTAGTTGAACAGGAGAACAGCTACTAATGTCAAGCTTGCAGGCCTTCCAGGAACCACTGGGATCGTCAACTCTGGGTACCAAAATGTTCCTTATCTAAATGAAGTTATGATTTGAAAAATAAATGTGTCAAGAAAAGGGCCTTACATTTGATCATGTGATACTTTCGTTATTTCACTTGTTTAAGAGAGTAGCTCTTCTGAATGTAAAATTTCTCTTTTTATTCCAAGCATATCCTTTTCCACTACTTTCTTTGTAATTGTTATCATAATGTTTATCCCTATATGTCTCAGGAATGAATCATAAACTATAGACTTGAGTGCTTCCTCAACTAAGCTATGGAGGTCAAAACCTGATTGCAACATTCTGTGACATGAAACAGTTGTTGCAAAAAAGAAGTTACTAGAAGTGTACCCACCTGCCATTGTAGAAGCCTTTATTCCAAGAACTTTTAACAGTATTCTCTAGGTCTTCCAAGATTTTCATAATGCAAAAAAGAAGTTACTATTGTTTTTCTTTTTACATCAGTTAACCAATGCTAAAAGTCATCTTGTAATTTATTTTCTTTTTATTTTCTTTTTACATCAGTTTGCTCTCTGTTCAGGAGTCTATGAATCCTTTCCTTTTCTTCTGAAGTTATCGAGTTAGGTGAGTGCCTTACATAGACGATTGTTTGGAATTCCTTAAATTGAAATGTTTTAGTTTCAGAGTTTTGCTGAGTTTTGCTTAGTTTGTTTCTGGGAATTGGAAAGGTGGGTTCTCCAAAGCCTTGCAAATGTAGTTGTCTTCAGCTTCCGTACAAAGTACTGGAATTTGAGTCGATAAACTATGAAAATGGCATCTTTCTGAAAATGACAGAAACTGTGATTTTCTTCTGGGTTTGAATTTGTGGGACTGTCTAGTCGTGTTCAGGTCTGGGAGGTGAATTAATGTCTCCAAGTGTCCTTTTCTTCTTGAGGTTGTTCGAAATATTGAATTTTTGGTTCTGTTAAGCGATTTCAAAGCTGACAAAGTCATGTATACATAGTCTAGTGAAGGAAATTTCCTGCTGTTCTTATCGATGCTAATTGTCATTTGAGAAATATGACTATTCTCTGCAATCAAATGGAACTTTCAGTTTTTTATGACTATTCTCTGTAATCAAATGGAACTCTCAGATTTTTATCACTACCCTTTATTCCATATCAAGCTAATTTATTGAAAGATAGCCATACCATTGAGTTTAGAGGTTGTTTTACGTTCTTAATTCCCCAGGGGTACTATGGTTGTGCTTTGATTTGATTGCAGCTCTGTGATTAATAACATATACCTTGAGAGTTCTTTGCTCTCTTATTTCTTCTAGTAAAATAGGTAGTTAAGCTATCGGAGTCTGAAGTCACAGAGCAAAAGTTGATGAATTTGTTTTGCTGATTTCCTTAACCTGGCTTTCTGCACCGCTTGATGCTAGCATTTGATTGACATAATCTCAGGAATTAACATCTTATTGTAAAGAAAGATTCATCTATGGATATCTTCTAATTGAGACTTCTGGTAGATGAGTTTCCTGACAATTCCTTGTCCCACTCAATAGTGATAGTAAGCTTGCTTTGTTTCACAAAATGATAGGAAACCTAGTAAATGATAATTTTGCAGGAGTGGAGCAAAGTTAAACTTCCTGTGCGGATGGCTGTCTTGATCTGCTTTCCATGAATATATAGAATCCCAGATTCCCCTACAACGCCAGGTTGATTGCCTATTGAATAGATGGATGAGAAAGGTACTCTCAGTCCATACAAGGGTAATGCGAGAATGCCAATTTGCATTTTCTTTAAAGATCTCCGGTACGTTGAAAGGATTCTGATTTTCTGTTTCTTAATAAAACCAACATGAGATTGAGAATCATTTCTAAACCAACATTTGCTTTTTTTCTTCTTCGGATGATAGTTGTTTTGTGTCAAGAAATTACCATTTGCACCATTTCTTATCTTAAGAGAGTTACGATCTCTAACATGTGAGTCTTCCGTTGCGGGCTGCAGACTTATCTTTAAATTGGATGAACTTGGGTTAGATATAGCCCGGGTAGCTTTCCCTGCTGCTTTGGCTTTGACCGCAGACCCTATTGCCTCACTTGTTGATACAGCATTTATTGGCCAAATAGGTACTTCCCTTGTAGCATCATGTCTTCATTTTGAGCCTGCACCTGCTTAGGCTCTATTTTAGTTTTCTTGTCTTAAAATATTGCAATGGTTGAAGAGGAATTTTTATAACTCACTCCAGCACCAAAAATAATTGGCTAATCCACAGTTTGTTTTCATTCTCAATGCCTATTAGGCAAGCGATTCTACTTGTCAATTCATTCAGTGTTTCTTTGCTAATCTGTTGGCTCTAGATGTTCTTCCAAGAATCTGCCTGCATGCATATTTAATGAGATACTATTTGCTAATACACTAATATTCTTCCAGGAAGTTGCCTGCATGCATATTTAATGAGATACTATTTGCTAAACAGAAAACTGTTCATTGTTTGTGTTGCAATATTGCTTAAGCAGTTCCCTAAATTCTGCCATGCTAGATGTTCTACTATGCTAAAAAGAGCCACAGATTCTGTTACTCTTTTTCCCTTTTGGCTAAGGGGATGCTAGGCTTGGTTATTGGTTAGGTAGAGGCACTAACACAGATGTTCATAATTCATTTCAGGTCCCGTAGAACTCGCTGCAGTGGGAGTTTCAATTGCACTGTTCAATCAAGTGTCAAGAATAGCTATATTCCCCCTTGTGAGCGTGACGACTTCTTTTGTTGCCGAAGAAGATACCATTGGAGAAGTGAGCTCTGAAGCACAAGAAAATGAATCTTTGGAAGCAGGTTCAATTGGAAGCAGTGAAAACAAGGAGTTGCTACCACAGCATGGTGCTCTACCTAGGCTTTGTTTACTCCTTTTAATTTTTTGTTATTCGAAAAACCCACATCTGTTGGAATATTCACAAGAGATTCATATACATTCACACCTTTCCTGTTCGTACAAACCAAGTGTTTCGAATGTTTTCTGTTATAACCTATATATTCTTTGTTTCGTTGATTTCCATAAGGTGTTGATGAAGTAGCAAGCAATCCAAAATCACCTGATAGCAGCTTTGGCATTACAACCAATAAGAAGAACAAAAAGCATATCCCGTCAGCCTCATCTGCATTGCTTATCGGTGCTATCCTTGGTCTCATTCAAGCTATATTCATAATAGCTGGAGCAAAACCATTATTGAACTTCATGGGAATCAGCTTGGTAATACTTTGTTTGCATAAGAACTTTTACTATTCCCCTTAACCTCTTCTTTTAGTTATGTCTAAAAGCAATCTTAATATTGGGATACTTTTCATTTCCATAGGACTCTCCCATGCTAAAACCTGCACATGAATATTTGACATTACGGTCACTTGGTGCCCCAGCAGTTCTCCTATCCTTGGCCATGCAAGGGGTCTTCCGTGGATTTAAGGATACAAAGACTCCCCTCTATGCCACTGGTATGCCTGACGTTCAATAAACTCAATGTTGAATAATGGCCTGCAGCTTCCAATTATTCTGATTTTTGTTATTCTCTGATCTAACTTTTAGTTGCTGGAGATGTAACAAACATTATTTTGGACCCCATTTTAATATTTGTTTGCCATCTGGGCGTTACTGGTGCAGCCATTGCCCATGTTATATCCCAGTAAGTTATACTAGTAATATCTATTTACAGCAGCACACAATTACTTTTGTGAAGTAATACCTTTGTGTTCCTTGTACTTATCTTCAAATTTCTGGTGATCATAGATACCTGATTTCTATCATACTCTTCAAAAGATTAATGGAGAAAGTTGATCTCTTGCCACCGAACATCAAACATCTGCAATTTAGTAAATTTCTGAAAAATGGTAAGCATTCTTATCTGTTTAGGTAATGCTCAACTATAACACATCTAAATTGTTTGTGACCTGAATGCATTTTTCTCGTTCTCCAAGTCTAAGGTTTAAAATACTTTTACACTTAGGTAGGTGCTTCAATTCGATTGTTTCTGTTAAATTTTGATACCCCAAATCTTCCCTTGACATGTAGGCAAAAATTGACATCACTATGGAATCTTTGTATCTAACGTCAAAAAAGGAAGTAGGAAAGTGAGGAGGCTCTAAAATGGATTTCTACCAATTACGTTGAGAAGGATGCTAGAATACATTTTTTGTTGAGAAGGATGCTAGAATACATTTCTGGATGATTAGTTCCAAACTTATGTTACCCTATTAGGCTTAGAAACATGAATCCTCTATTTCTTTTGTCCACATTCCAGGCTTTCTACTTCTTTTGAGGGTGGTTGCCGTAACTTTCTGCGTGACTTTTGCTGCGTCATTAGCAGCAAGACAAGGTCCAACAACCATGGCTGCCTTTCAGGTCTGTTTGCAGGTTTGGCTGGCCACATCACTCCTTGCTGATGGATTGGCTATTGCTGGTCAGGTTAGAAATTCCACCATTTGCTCATTGCAAACTGAATAAAAAAGCTATATGTTGCATCCTTATATTTCGGAGATGTGCAGCTTTTTGATTCCCCGTCATACTCCGCTAATCATGTGAAGAGCCATGAAAGCCTTCCTTTTTCTTTTTTAACGAAGAGCAAAATAATAGATCCAACATGCTAATAACTGTTCCACCAAGTATAAGCAGTGTGACTAAATTTAGAAGAAGGAACTCAACAATTTTCTGATAAAAGTTCCAAAATCACATTTCAGAATATTTTGCTCTCAGCTCTGAAATGACATTCAAGAATGCTTATATCTAGGCTTGCAGAGATGATTTTCCCTCAAGATTCATCCTTTTCCATTTTGCTCCTTTATGCTGAACCAAAATAATTTCATTCTCAGGCACTACTTGCAAGTGCTTTTGCCAAAGGTGACTATGACAGGGCGGCAGCAACAGCATCTCGTGTACTGCAGGTGCTGCATCATAATTTAAGACTTAACGAAAATACTATATCATAATTTTCTAACAATTGGTTACGGATACAAACTGTAGTGGGGAATGCTTTTGGGATTGATGCTGGCTTGTGTACTTGGAATGGGGCTCAAATTAGGTGGAAAGATTTTCACAAGTGATGTGAACGTCCTCAACCTGATTGGTATAGGCATTCCGGTATCTCTCGACGAACAAGATGTTACTGTTATCTACATACTTTCAAGTGATATTCAAAATAACACTTGTTTTCCTCCCGTCAGTTTGTTGCGGGCACTCAACCCATCAATTCATTGGCTTTTGTTTTTGATGGCATCAACTTTGGAGCTTCTGACTTCGCATACTCTGCCTACTCCCTGGCAAGTCTCTAGCTTTCCCCCCCATTTTATTCCAACGTCCAAATGATGAATGAAGTTCACTTTTTTCAGTATGATTCTCCGAAGTAGTGAGTGATACATTGATTTACTCGAGTAGAGAATATCTAGCATCTTGTATTTTCAGAATCTGTTTAAAGTTTGGAGCTAAACGGAAAACTTTTAAGACGCTTGAGCATGTAACAAGACAAGACACTTGGTATATGACATAAATTGTATTTGTAAGCAAGTAAAGAGGTGAAATGAAAGGTGGGTCAGGCTGATGTGTGTTTTTCTCTCTACCGACCAAAAGAAGCATAAAGCTGTTGTCTCCCAGGTTCTGGTGGCTATTGTCAGCATCCTATGCCTGTTGCTCCTCTCCTCAACGCATAAGTTCGTAGGACTCTGGATTGCACTTACCATATACATGATTCTTCGCGCACTTGTTGGCTTCTGGAGGTAGTTCTCAGCAGTCAGGGAGTATAACGTTACTGCAACATATATTAACAAGTATGAAAACTAACAGTATACGC
>JANZXV010000002.1:27687161-27698877 GCA_027576455.1 Erythroxylum roigii
ATTTCATCAATTTATAAATACCAATTTAACAAATCAATAAATATTAAGTCCAACAAATATGCATTTTAATTGACTTATCAATTTGAAATCATTAAGACTTGCACTTTACCTAATATTTTATGATGTCATTATAATTTTTGAAAATTGTTATTAATCCTATAATACTTAGTAATATAACCCTTATTTCCTTATTTATAGTAGGTTATGTTTCTAAATCCGGGAGGTGAGGATTTTTTTGTTGATAGTTTTTTTTAATAGTTTATAGTGTTTCTTTATTTTCTATAAAGGATTTTTTTTGATAATATAATTTTTTTGAAGATTTTACTAAAACCTTGACAAGTTTGACAATAATAAGAAATGTCAAATTATTGATGAAATGGTCCTAGCTCTTTTTAAGTTTTAAACATTTCATATTTTAATTATTTTTATAATTTTACACGTTAGGTATAACTAATTAGTCCTCCATATTTTGATATATTATCAGTTACTTGATCATTTTTTTTTCATATTCTATCTTAACATTTTTGCCTAAAAGAGCGATAAGTCTTAAAAGGAACTTCTTTTTTCAAAAGGGTTGATTAGAACATTTTTATAGAACTACTCCTTTAACAAAAGTATCTCTGTACCATTTAAAATATGAAGTTTTTTTATGCTCACTATAGAAACAAGACAGTTAGGAGAACTCTCTGCAATGTTGTGCCTGTTATCTTCTCTTCCTGCCTTCTCTTCTTTATAATGGTGTTCTACACCTTTCTAATCCTTCCTTATACGCTCTTCTACCTCCAATTAACTTCCTTTTCTTACTTCAGCTCCAATCTCTTATGTTAAGATCTCCTGCTAGCTCTTTATCCAACTAGTTTTTTTTCTAGTGGATATTAACCTTGCATTCATAAAATTAGCTCTTTCTCGCTTCCTGATTCTAACATCCAGTATGATCCCTCCACCTTAATTGCCCCTCATTTTGAACCCCACAATTTTGGAACCATCATCAAAAGGTCTTGGATGCAAGTAGTTAGAGATAACATACTTGAAACTAAACTCTACTATAATCCCTTGAGTGATGCTACAGAAAGCATAATAGTGTCTCCTTCTTTAGAGACACATAAGGCTAGTGCATGGAGATGGAATGCCACCATTGTTGGTTTTTTTGTTGATAAAAGAGTCTCATTTCCTGTTATGAAAGAATGGGCATTTAGCAACTAGAGAAAGTACAGTCTATAGGAGGTTTTGGTGAATTATGATGATATGTTTCTGTTTAAGTTCACTCACTTAAAGAATGCAAAGTAGATTCTTAAGACTGGCCCTTGGCACGTGTACAACAAACCAATTCTCCTATAGATATGGAGGCTAGGACTGAACATAGAAGACATCAAACATGAGCACATTCCTATTTAGATTTGCATCCATGAAGTACCTCTTGAATATTAAACCACCTTTGGTCTTAGTCAATTAGCTAGTTTTATTGGTAAACTAATATGTATGGACCAAGCCACATCTGAAATTCAAAGAATCAACTATACTAGAATTTGCATCCTAGTGATGATCTAGCTAGTTTAACTTAGAAAATTCCCATCATTAGACTCAATGAGTAGATGCAATCGACTAAGGATATTGTTAGAGTCACATACGCATGGAGGCCTAACTCAAAAAAGAAGAAGATATGGAGGGCAACTGGTAGAGTCTTTAAGACAGGAGAATTCCATGAAATAATAAAAATTGGTGTAGAGGAGCCCAATTCTAAGGATCCTGAATACACACTACCTAACACCAATCAAAATCACAGGTCTTCAACTGAGATAATAACTAGCACTCCAAAGGAGAAATAGGTGAGACAATAGAAGGAAAGCAATGACATAAACATCTCTATTCATGAATCCTTGGAAAATATAGATGAATAAAATGGCAATAGAGCTGAATTCAAACCAGTTAGCAAAAGAAGATCCAATAAAAAGAAGAAATCCCGTATATGGGATTCTCACAAATGATAGTACTAGTTGGAATATTAGAGTTGCAAATGCATCTCATAATTTTTTTTTGATCAAGGATCAAATGTTGGGTAATAAAGCAGTTATTGCAGGTCTTTTGGAAACTAGAATGGAGCATTATAAGTGTAGTCTCATCAATTTACTTCCTCAGAATTGGCAGCAAGTCTCTAATCATTCTCAACATCCCAATGGCAAAATTATTATGTGTTTTGATAGCTCTATGGTTCAAGAATCTATAGAAACTGAAACTAACTAGACCATAAACATAAAGGTAGATGACAAGATGACAACTTCAGTGGTTCATATCTCATTCATTTATGCTCACAACACCGGTTATCAAAAACTAGCTTTATGCAATACTCTCAGAGAGATTGCAAAGAGCATTAGTACCTTATGGTTTGTAGGGGATTTCAACTCAATCATTAATCTTGATGAAGCTGAAGGTGAGAGATTTGTGAGCATTCCTTGTTCTGATCTCAAGAATTTCTTAAAAGATATGCAATTCTTAAATCTTCCATTTGGGGAATGTTTCTTCACCTAGAAGAATAATCAAAGTGATGGGTGCTTGATTGACCTAAACTCAGTTAGTTAATTATGAATTAACTAAAAGTGCACGACGTAGTTGTAGCTAGTATCAACAAGTACGAGTCAATCCCATAAAGATGATGATTAGATTATATTATTACAGATTAACTAATATTTTTTTAATTGGATTGTGGATTAGTCAAAGCAGTAGAGGATAAGTTACCAAATGCAACTCACCAAATGTGTGCTAGACAGATATTCTATAATTGGCATAGTAAACAAAAGGGAAAGGACCCTAAAAAATATTTTTAGAATTATGCATAGTGCACTTATGTAGAAGATTTTAACGAGCACATCAAGAGGCTTGAAAAAATAAAGCCTAGATGTGCTTCAACATTATTTGAATATCCTAAGGAGAGGTTGGACCTATATGAATACCCTTACAAACATGTGGATAAGAGCAATCTATCATTCAAACAAAGGGTTGAAACATTTGTATACTGTTGCTATAAGAAGGGTCGGTTCATGAGTTTTTATAACTATATGTTACAATCTATTACAAATTAAATTTTTTAGGCTTCAACTAATTTTGAGGTGATACATCCTCCAACTTAAAGAATCGTCCTAATTAGACCTAAAATTGTATAATGAGGTGACCAAATGAGCTTAAGAAATTAAAATATTCAAACAAACTGTCTCAAAAAAGATAAGTGGAGAAATGTAAGAATATGATCATTTTAGCCATAACTCTAGAAAAAGTGACAAAGAGGGCTCAATATTACATATTAAGGCATCTTCATAGTAATAAAAAACTTTTTTTAATCATATGAATCATTTATGGAAATTGTAATAATTAATGTTTATCAGGTTATCACAGAGGCATCTTCACATGTATATAATCCTTTAGTTTTTATCAATTTATATTAGTTATAATAACTGAAGAATGTGTTTCTATTGATTAATATATGTTAACATTGCAAACCAAGTTGACAATATTACTATATCGAGTCAACAAAGCAATATTATAAGTTTCATAAATGATATCATTCATTAAACTATTAAGAATTACTTCAAAGCAATTATGTCTATGTTTGTTACGAGGTTGATAAAAGAAAATGTGGAGATATTGATCTATGTAAATTTATCGTTTGAATTAAGGAGTATACGATTTAAATGACAATTTAACATCACTTCACAATAATTACAAGTTGAATCAAACAAAAAGAGAGCATCATTAGCACACTCATCATAAGAACAAGTTTCCTAGCTAATTGTAAGTGAGGGAAATAATATGGAATAACTTTCCTATGTTTGTGTTATTAACATAACATTGTTGGCATATATGCTAATGAATGTTTATGTATGTGATGTTGGTATTTTATTATTGGCAGCCTACATGTAAATATAAATTCCAATCACAAGAATATCAATATATTATTGATATTCTCGTGTTTGTAACTATTGTAAATGAATTTGTATCCATATATTAATTACTCAATATTTGTAGGTTATCATATGGAAAATGATTGCTCAACATAATCATTACAACATAATAGTCAAGTGCACAATTATTACATTCCGCATAAGTAAAGTTTAATATTTAATATTGCAATTTAATGCCATTTTCCCATAATATAGTTAAAAATAGCAAGTATCGTAAGAACACTAAATCCTATTTCAATATTCATTCATATAAACTTCAACTCTTTTTTCTCTTTTTCCAAAAAATGTATGTCTTTATTCATAAGCTTAATTTGCTTCTCAAACTCCCTGGTTGTGCTTGTTTTAGTAGTTGTTATTTAGGAATACTTATTTTAATTAACATTGATGTTTCTTTTCTTAATTTTGAATCACTTCGATAGCTCTCTTGGTAAATTTGTTATCATATCATTTGAAAAAAAATTAATTGAAGAATGGAAGCCCCTTACACATGAGTTAATGTTTTTTTTTAAATGTAAAACTTTAGGGAGATTAACAACCCCTTAAATAATAAGCTATTAATGATGTCATCCTAGAGAAGAAGCTTATTCTTTTAGGACTTTTGGAAACCAAAATAAAAGTTGATAAGCTTATGGAAAGTATGAGATTTTTGGTACACATTAGACTATCATCTCAAATCATTCCTACCACTTTAATGGAAGGATAGAGGTGGCTTTGATTTCTCTCTTATACGTATTAGTAACCTAGTTTTCTTTGACCATCTAATCCATTTTACTAGTTGTTTTGAATGGTTAAATAAATCTTTTGATGTTTTAATTGCTTATGCTACTAATTTTGCCTTTAAAAAGGCCCTTTTTAGGGAACACCTTCATAACATCCATGGGAGGAATAAGGGTCCTTGGTTGATTATAGGGACCTCAATTATGTCATACTAATGAGGCTAAGGGAGATAGAGTCAATTATAAGAACCTTATTGAGGAGCTAAACTAACTTGTAAATCAAATTGGTGCTCTGGATATAAGTTTTATAAGACATTTTTACACATAGAGCAATAAGCAACAAGGAGAGTGGTGTATTAGGAAAAATATAAACTAGTCATTCGCAAATAATATTGGATGAGGTATTTCCCATATTATTTTGCTAGATTTGGTCCTCCTTTTATGTGAGATCACTCTACTATTGATGTATTAAACATGAAGTATTCCTTATATCCTGAAGCCCCATTTTTATTTTATAATTATTTGGATTAAGTTGATGGTTTTGAGTATATTAGCAAGTCAGGACATAAGATACAAGGATTCTAGGCTTTTCACTTAATAAGGAAACTTAAAGTAGTTAACATGGGCTCGAAAGTACTCCGAAACAAGGTGTATAGTGATACTGGTGTATACCTTTAATCAATAAAGAATGCAATGAGGAAGATTCAATAAGAATTTTATATGGATCCCCTTAATAAGGACCTAAATTTCCAAGAATATAAGGCTTTAGATCTTTATAATCAGGCGCTCCAGTTTTATAACTCTTTCCTTAGACAAAAGGCTGATAAACGATTAATTGACTATATTTACATACCTATATTTAGTGTGTCTTGCTTTTTATTTGAGAGTCTTACAATATTTGTGATATTCTTCTTTAAGTCTATTTTTAGGTGATAATTGCCTTCATAAACTACATGGAGAAGAATTAAGGTGATATTGTGACATAGAATGGAAGATTTAAAGCAACCTTGGACTTACATGACCATGTATAGTGGTTGTGTAAGTTAAAGGCTAGGGTCCAATGGATTAATGAAGTGGATAATAATTCCAAATTTTTCTACAACATAATTCTATCCTAAAAAAAAAATACAATCTCATAATTAGTGGATGAGGAAAGGCTTTAATGCAATGTTAAAGGAAAAATCAATGAGATGACTTTTGGTTACTATAAGAATTTTCTTGGTCAAAGCAATGGTAACCACTCCTCTTTATAGTCTAAAGACTTTAATTTCTTATGGAATAAATCAGGTATATATAGAAAGAAGATAGCCTTTCAACTCTTAGGATATTAAGAACACTTTATTTAATTTGAACCATTATAAGTCCCTGGGGCTAAATGGTTTTAATGCCATTTTTTTAGTGGTATGACGTATTACAGGAGCGTATGTGATCGCCATTGTATAGGAATTTTTCAGGAGTCAGAAAATTCTTAACAAGTTAAATAAAACTCATCTTTGTCTTATAGGTAAGACAAACAACCCTAATTCTTTGTAATACTACAAGCCCATCTCATTATATAATACTATATATAAAGTGATCTCAAAACTTCTTCCTTCTAGGTTGAAGAAATTCCTAAGACTATTGCTAACTCGTGTCAATGGGTTTTTATCTTTAGGAGATTAAATAGAGATAACAACTTATTGGTTCAGGAGTTGTTAATAGATTATGATGCTAAGGCCCTTTTTTAGAAGTTGTGTAACGAAGTTTAACTTTAGAAAAGCCTTTGATTTTATAGATTGGAAATTTATAATTCAATGCCTCTAGGTATTTGACTTTCCTGATACTTTTATGTTAGTATTTCATCTTCTAAGGATTGGTGAGTGGTTCTCTTACAGTAACATTTAACAATGCTAAAGGTATTAGGCAAGGGGATCCCTTATCCCCTTACCTATTCACCATGGCTATTAAAGTTCTGTTAAGCCTAATTTCTCACAAGATTGATACCATTGGAGGTTTTGCGTTTCATTAAAAATTTAGGGAGCTAAGAAATTATCACCTAGCTTTCACAGATAATCTGATGTTATTATGTGGTGTGGATTTAGGCTCCTTGAAATATTTATTAACTTCTTAAAATTCTTCTCTAGGCTTTCAGGCTTGAGAATCAATAGAGGTAAAAGTAAGTTGTATGTTTCTTTATACACTGATAGTGCAAAACTTCTTATCTCTATCTTCAGGTTGGGTATGCTTGAAGCTCCCTTTAAATAGCTTGAAGTCCCTATTACTACAAAAAATCTAAGGTATATAGATTACATTCCTTTTTTTGAGACAGTGAGAAGTATAAGTAGCTCCTAGCAGAATAGATTCTTATCTTAAGTAGGTAGACCATAGTTAGTTAGTATTATTTTAACGAATATTCATATCCATTGGAGTGCCCATTTAGTTCATTCAAAAAGAGTTACCAAATACTTTGAGAATTTAGTTCTTCTAAGAAGAGTTACCAAAGAGTTTGATAATTTAGTTATTCCAATAAGAGTTACCAAAGAGTTTGATAAGATAGTAGAAAGCTTTCTCTGGTCAGATAAAGCTGAGAATTTTAAAATGGCCAAGAAAAAGTGGCTGGATTTATGCCTACCAAAGCAGGAGAGAGGCTTAGGGCTTATCCCTATGCAAGCTATAAATTCAAATCTTATAGAAAAATATATTAGAGGCTTTTCAATGAAAAGGAAGCTCCCTAGTAAATCTATAAGTATTACTTGTCCAAATGTGGGTTTTTGGCAGTTAAAAGTCAACAAAAAGCATTCTTGGTGTGTGATTCAAATGTTGAGGTTAAGAGATAAATTTCACTCTTCTTTTAAGAGCTCAATAAGTAATGGCAAACAAACTTGGTTCTAGTTTGGCAATTTATGCAGTTTAGGGCCTTTACATTTAAGGAAGAACCTAAATGCTCTAAGATGGAGGATTCCTTTCAATGCTAAAGTTAGTCATATTATTTCAAGAGGGAAGTGGAACTGTAACTTTAGAGGCTCAACTTATCTGATTTAAAGCTTACGCTCTTTGTCAAATCCTAATGATGACGATAAGGTTGGATAAGGGAACCATCTCAAAGATTTTCCAACAAATCTTGTATGGACTTATTTAGGCCCCACTCCACGAAATTTTATTAGTTTTATCTCATTTGGTCAAAATCTTTTATTTCTAAAGCCTCTTTCATTGAATGGCTAACCTTACCAACTTGTCCCAAAAGTATTTCTCATCTCTCTTTCAATGTTCCTAAACTCAGGTCATTTGGTCTATGATACAACACCTATCATAGCTCTACTGTAGGGAATGAGAATGATTGAATACAGTTCAATGGGCTAGTTGAGCATAAAGCAAGATGCATGTTTACTAAAAATAGCATTTGTATATTGCACTTACACCATTTGGTGTGAAATAAATATCATACGACATAAACTTCTAGATATGGTCTCACACGATTAGCAACTAAGATAATTATCTGGATTAGAGATACTATTTTGGCTAATAAGGCTCATTTGGGTGCTATTTCTTAAATGATGTTGAGATAGGACCTATGCAATTAAATCCTAGAGGAAAATGTCATCCCTCATGTGATTAGAACCACAAGCATAAGGGGAATAAATACATTTGATTTGTTTTTAGAGCTATCATGAATGATAAACTAGTTGATAACATAAAGAAAGTTTGAGCTAATAGCCTTGTTAAGAAAGGATCCATATATTTAAACAAATGCCTTTGACGCTTACCCTTAGTAACTATAATAAGGTAACATAAAAGAAGAATTAAATAGGTTAGAAGAATTAACCCGATGGACACTCCTATAAGGTCCTAGAATCAAGTTTTATCTAGGCTAAGGTTAGTTTCCTTGACCAGTTTAGAGTTTACCATACTAAAGCTCTACTGTAACTTCTAGGAGACTAGAACTATTACGAAGAAAACTGTTCCGATAATTGGGAGAAGATAGAGATACTAACTAATGACTGATGCTCCTCAGTTCTCATACCCCTTAAGACTTAGAATCCACTAAGGAAATATGAATTTGATGGCCAAAGGCAATTACCTAGATCAGAGGGTAGGTAGGTTGATAAGATCATCTACCCATGGTTATAAGCTTAACTTCTACCTATAGAAGGACTAGCTGTTAGATTCTAAGTTCGATATAAATATAAAAAGCAAAAAGAAGAAGGAATGCCTAGTACCAAACTAAATCTGGTGCTTGGAGACTAAGGTAATGACCTTCCTATTTGTAATTGGCGGTGTTACCTTATATACACCTCTTCGTGTCATACAGTGGAACACAATCCCAGTGTATCCACATAATGGTAGTGTAATATAAGTACTTTTCTCACCTTGTAAGAACATTCTAAAAAATTATATATTATATTATATTTTTATATTGATATAGGTATAAGTATGGATACCAATCTTCCAACTAAAAATTTCTTCAAAAAAATATTAGATGGTAAAGGTATATTAAATTGTTGATTATCATATGCTGAATATTCTTTTAATACACAATTATTGCATAATTAGGTATAATTTACATAATAAAGTTTGATATTTCTACATGTACATGAAGTGGTGCGAACTATTGATGATCTTGATTATAACGAGTATCTATCCCTTTTCCTTTACTACGAGTTAATCTTTACTTCTTAATTTACTATTCTTTCATATGTTTGCTTCGATTTTTTGCAATTGAAGATATAAATCGTTACTTGTGTACTTTTATGTAGGTTAATAAAGAAATTTATTCGACTTTAGTCTCCACTCTTAAGCTATAATTGATTTTTTTTAAACTTTTTGTATCTTTTTTCATTCGGATAATATTAACATAATGATATTAGGTTATTTTGATAATAAAACAATTTACATAATATTACTATGACATTTGTTGCATATGCAAACTCAAGAATTGATATAATTTTTTTTCATGTTTTGAATTAATCAAACGTCACTTTTTTGTTAGATTTAGATAAGAGAATAGTGATTAGTGATGACCCTCTTCCGACCCTCGCAAAGCGGGGAGTCTTCTGCACTGAGACAACTCTTTTTAATAGTGATTAGTGAATAAAGAGATAATAATTTAAAGTGACATTAATTTTAAAAAATCAACAAATAAAATTTAATTATTTTTTCAAAAGTAAGACATTGTACTTACCAAATTTAATTTAATAAAAATGAAATAAATAAAATTTTTATTAGAAATGACATAATTTGAAAGAAAATAAGTGATTTAGAACATTTAAGACAATGTTTACAAATTGCACTTACGACCTATAAAATTAGACTTCATTAGAAAAGGTAATAAGATTCAAAAAACTTTTTTTTTTATATGAAATAACACATACTAACTTTTAAATGAAAATGGGTTTTCGAATGATAAAATATGTTATAAAAAATTTAAACAATTTTTCAATTTATAATTATTTATTTTTAATTAAGAAAAGGTGAGAGAGGCCAAATTGAGCTCAAGTCTATAGCCTCAAGTCTGTTATTCCAAGCCCAAGCCCAACCCAACCTTTATTTACTAGAGAAGGGAACTGAGAATTGTGTAAAAGGATATGAATATAGCCCTAATTTTGAGATATCAAAACGCTAAGATGAGGGTTGGGGAGGGATGCTAAAAGGACAATTAAAATTAGTAAGATTTATTATTTAATTATTTAATTTTAGGTACTTTTTAAAAGAGTAGTAAACCTTGCAATACTAGTAGTACTGTGAGATTAAAAAAAATTGATTACCACAATCTAAAAAATTGTCGATATTATATTTCGTTATATTTTTCATATATGAAAGATTAATTTAAATATTTTAAAATGTTAATGCTCAATTTAAACACGACAAAAAATGTATTTTGTACTTCAATGTTCTTTTTTTTTTAGATTAGTACTTCAATGTTCTTATTAGATTGTAATTTGAATTTTGACATTTTAGAGTGTTCTATTTAATCTCTAACAATTTCAAAATATTTAAATCATAGAAAAAATTTGATAAAGTTAAGTATCTGCGAAATGTCATGATATTATTGTTGTGATATTATTTATTATTTTTTACAAGTGAGCAAACGACGAAAGAGGGAAGAAGAGTCTCGAGAAAATGAGAGAAATGAGACTGTAATGAAGAGGGCAATTTTGACATCAAACAAACAAATTTTCAGCTGATTACGTGAAACGCTCCTATGGAGGAGCTTTTTTAAAATAGTTGGTTGATTCAACCCAACTAGTCAACAACCAAATAAGATAAACGACTTTTTTTTTTGGTAATTTAGAAATGCTTTATAAAGATAATAAAAAAGTTATATACAGATCTAGAGATTCCTACACATGAATCTCTTGACAAACCAAAGGAGAGCTAATAGAACCAACAACAGTCCTTGAAAACTAAATCCTAGTAGCAAACGCATACAGCATTATGTAAACAAACTTCCTGGCAAGCACACTTTGTAATCTAGCTTATGAAAACAGGGGCACAAATTTACTATACTCCCAGTAGTATTCAAGCATCATGTAGCAAAAATATCTGCTTTCAACTCACTCTAAGGGGATTAATGTTCTTGAAGTACAGTTGTTCTCTGCCAAATTTTCGTATCTCTCCCAACCTTCAGTAACAGGAATGGTATGAATTCTTCTGCCCTCCTTCTGTAGATAGTGGGCCTTGTTCTGCTACTGACTGTTGCTCTTGTCGATCCCCCTCCTTGGTACCTGTATTGGCTGATGCCACCTTTTTTAGCCGTGATCTTCAAGGGGATACAAATGCTGTCAAAACTGCTGAAAGGTGACTATGAAAAGTTTCCAAACAAACAGATGACACACCGATGTGCTAAAAATAAGATAAACGACTTTTTGATGAAGTCGACCAGTTGATATTGGTCAATCAACTAAAAATTAGCTAGTAAACCATCAACCAAACAAGGTCATTATCATAATTTAAAAACAGAACAATGCAGCACAAGCGAGGCATAGAAAGAACTGTGATCGATATTTTCTGCAAGCGCACAGATTCGTTCTAGTATCCACACAGCAAATATTGTAAAGTCGTCTCCCTCAA
>JANZXV010000002.1:27704536-27716626 GCA_027576455.1 Erythroxylum roigii
AATTGTTAAACAAAAACAGTCAGAATTGGCCGCTGCCGATTGACTTATCTGAGTGGTTCTAAACGTGGTGCCCTGACATCGGGCCCCACGGTGGGCGCCAACTGGTTCAGTCGGATTTTTCCGGGGCTGAACATCGTTATTCGGATCCATGATTCTGATTGATTTCGGCTACAGGATACCTGTGTCGTGAGGAGATAATCAACTTATATATTAAATACCTGTTAGGTTTAGGTCATTGTATATGAGTAGGAGGTTGCCACTTGCAAATGGGCCGTTGATACGTGGACCTGGGCTTGGGCCTAGAATAGCCGACCCAACCATTACTATTTAATTGTTATGAAATATTAAAGTTTAATTTATATTTATATATAAACATTTGGTTAAATTTGCTTTTTAAACCTTTTGTTAGCGTATAGAGTTCGATTAAAGGTGTTAAACGTACATATTCGGATATACAAATTGACTCGAGTTATAAGCTCTCTTTCAAAAGATGCATGAGTTTTCGTACTCTTTATATTAGATCTTTTTAGGAATCAGATTATTTGTTCCTATGAGTTTTGCTCGATCATATGATACCACTTACTAGGTAGAGTAACAGTTTTATATACTTGGCGTAACATGTTGCTCGTTACCTGTTCAAGGTCGATTGAACAATCAAACAATACAGTCGCTCTTCTGTAATGCCAACTTGTGTTATAAAATTTCACTTTGTAACTTCTTGTGATATTAAATTAGTTTGCTCACTCCTCTAAGCCTTGTATAGAATAGGAAACACTTCGCTCGATAACAAAAGTTGGAGATAGAGAAAGCGTCAATCGTAAACATTGACTTCCACCATTAATTATCAGCTTTAATAGCTGACGACCATGAAAGCTATCCTGAAAACGATGACCTGAATTTAGCAACATTCACAAATCCTTTTCAAGTCTCATCTTCCTCACACCTATAAATTTCAACCCAGAAAAAACCTGCCACTACATATTTCTTCAAAAAACTGATAATTAGCTTGCCTTGCAAGTCCATTAAAATAAAATTTCAAAAAACCACTTGCTCTGCTAAAATCCTTCAAATCATTTTCTTTACGTTTTCAGTCAACATAATCACAAGCACTTCCTAGTTCACTAACTATTAAAGATAAAAACTTTTGAAAACCTAATTATCAAATCACTCGAGCCTCTCTCAAATAGTCAAATAGTCCATTCAAAGAAAGAATCTTCCCCATCATGAAACTCGTAGCTTGAATAAACCATAGTGCTTAAAAATTTGTCCACTTACATTTATAAAAATGTATTAAATTATTAATTTTAAATAAGTAGGTCCATATTAACAATATAAAACTCGTGACAATATTAGGATATTATAAATTTCTTTCGAGCTAATGATGAATGAATCAGCAGAATATTGACGACTAAGATTTAATTTGAATATTTCTAAATTTAATTTAAAAGATTAATGTCTTTCTTTTTTCCAAACTTTTAGTTCATGTTTATTTTGATCAAAAGATTGAATACAGATAATCCAATGATTCTTACTCAAGGAATTCTTGGACTTAGCTGAAAGGTTTTATTGAATCATTGATTGTTTCAGTATCAATAAGAGGATTCAGTCGATTTATAGGAATTTTCTTGTTCATCAAGAGCAGATCTGAGGATTATTTTTTGCCTTTTTTGTCCTTTTTGCCAGACATAAAATTAAAAACAATGCAAGTCAAACATTAATACAATCAGTTAACTGAGAAAGGTTCATACTTTATAAGATCTTAGCAAGCTGGAGCTCCTAAAACGATTCTTTCATGATCTGTTATTTCCCTCTGTTTATCTGCCATATCCACCCTCTCTATCAGAAGGAAAGCTGTGATATTTCCTAAGTGCCAACATTTGGATTTTGTTCCGAAGTTTAGGATCCCTTGCTGCTTTTTTCCCTCAGAATCCACGTATTTATTAGCAGTTCTATAATCTCAGGTCAGAGGGCAAGAAAGGGCTATTTTTCTTGGAAGGTTTTCGCTTGATATTTCACAGTTTAGCATTGTCATTTGGTTTTGTTGCTTACCAAGTTACAATTACAATCAGCAACTATATGCCTTAAAGAAGTGCATACATACTATTTATATCTTGCTTCGTTGAAATCGTTTCTACAGCATTCGTAATTGTATGTCACAGTTTATCTTGATAAATTTCTGGGTTTTGCACATGTTGCAATTTCCATCTAAAACATCTAAAAGTAATATCTCTTCTTTTCTTAAATTTTATCTGCTAAGTAATAGTTCCATGTCAGGATTAGTTCTTGTGTATGTGCTTCCTTGTGGCGCATGTATTTGTATCTCACAAGAATAGATGTTTCTGAATAATTTCTTAGGTGGTTTCCATGACTACTGCAAATGGAAATGGTGCTCCACCAAGGCTTGAGGTTTGCGCTCAAATTTTGTTTTCACTTGTTTATTTGGAAGACGGTGAAACAATTTCCTGATTGTAATAATGAACATCACTTCGAACACAAATTCCGTTACTTTTAGGGAAAGCTCAAAGCAGTAGTAGTTTGTTGGATTCTCGGATTCGGATCACTTGTTGCATGGAACAGTATGCTAACAATAGGGGATTACTACTATAGCTTGTTTCCAGTACGTATATGTCTTCCCTGTTGTTCTTAAGTTAATCTCTATCCTCTAACTCATGGTTTGAGTTCGAGAAAAATCCAAATCCAGTTTTTTCATCATTAACTTGAACAATAAAGCTTAGATTCGATAATTGTTTTTCTTTTTGTTTGAAGAAATATCATCCTTCAAGGGTACTTACCCTTGTCTATGAACCATTTGCACTTGGGACAATTGCATTGTTGGCGTACAATGAGTCAAAGATCAATACCAGACAGCGAAACATGGCTGGTTACATACTCTTCTCTGCAAGTACTCTGATGCTCCTAGTTGTAAGTGCTGTTAAATGATCTACTTTGTACTTGGTACTTAGCTATTTAATTCTTCATCTCCAATTTGATTAATCAGTCATTCTTCCAACATTTTGGGTACTCGCCAAATTTTGATAGTTGGACTTGGCAACGTCAGGGAAAGGAGGAGTTGGACCTTTTGTTGGAATATGTGGTATTGTCGCTGTTTTTGGAATTGCAGATGCTTTTGTGGAAGGTGGAATGGTTGGAGACTTATCTTTCATGTGCCCTGAGTTTATGCAGGTGGATTTTATTCAACTTTA
Organism: Erythroxylum roigii; assembly: GCA_027576455.1. Classification (NCBI taxonomy): domain Eukaryota; kingdom Viridiplantae; phylum Streptophyta; class Magnoliopsida; order Malpighiales; family Erythroxylaceae; genus Erythroxylum; species Erythroxylum roigii. The sequence continues at coordinate 27,707,740 of JANZXV010000002.1, forward strand.
AATTGGATCAGACAGAACTTTCCTCTTAACACAAATTTGGATTATGTCTTCTCTTTAGTCCTTCCTTGCTGGGTTGGCTGCATCTGGAGCCTTGACCTCAGCTCTGAGACTGCTAACAAAAGGTGTTTTTGAGAGTTCCAAAAATGGCCTTCGTAAGGGAACCAGTATGTAGTTTCTTTCACTGATGAACATATTCATTTTTCCTGGAAATAGCTTTTGGGATTCAGAGTATCAACTTATGCTTATTTCTTCTGATTTGCTAACTTCAACTGATTTATGATTCTTTGCAGTATTATTTTTGGGTCTCTCCACATTCTTTGAGGTCGTGTGTGTTCTGTTGTATGCATTTTTCTTTCCTAAACTGCCAATAGTGAAGTACTACCGAGCAAAGGCAGCCTCAGAAGGATCAAAGACTGTTTCAGCCGATCTTGCAGCTGCTGGCATCGACACATCTGCTAATCAAGCAGTATTGGAACTTTCTTTTGAACTCCGTTGTGGACTTTAGTTTGGAAAAACAGCTATTTCTAGCTAACTTCTTCCTTGGTTTGCAGGCTGAAAATGATGCCAAACATCATGATCGACTGAGCAGTAAACAGCTTTTCTTCCAAAATATAGATTATGCCCTTGACCTATTTCTGATATATGTCCTGACACTCTCAATTTTTCCCGGATTCTTGTACGAAAACACAGGGGAACACAAGCTGGGAGCATGGCAAGTCCTCATTCACTACATAACATCAGTTCTGATGGATTTTTAACTATCGTTTGGTACATGTGATCGTCTTAGTTCACATTGAAATGCTTATGATCTCTCTCATGGTGTTGCAGGTATGCCCTTGTCTTGATCACAATGTACAATGTGTGGGACCTGATATCAAGATACATTCCCCTTGTTGAGTGCTTAAAGATGGAATCCAGGAAGGGCATAATGATTGCAGTACTTGGTCGATTTGTTTTCGTTCCCGCTTTCTACTTCACAGCAAAGTATGGTGATGAGGGATGGATGATCATGCTTGTATCCATTTTGGGACTAACAAATGGTTACCTCACTGTTTGTGTCTTCACAGCAGCACCCAAAGGCTACAAGGTTAGTCCACAGAATTCCTTTTCGTTGGTTCCAATATCTGAGAATAATACATTTAATTTTGCAGGGGCCTGAACAAAACGCGCTGGGAAATTTGCTTGTTTTGTTCTTATTAGGAGGAATTTTTGCAGGGGTTGCTCTTGATTGGCTGTGGCTCATAGGCAAAAAGAATGCCTTCTAAATTTGAAGGTTGGTTTGCAGGCGAATCTAGTCATCAACTTGCAGGGGGAGAAGGAAGAATGTTAAAAATTAATGTTCAATTCGTAAAACATTACGTCTTGTCCTGTCCTTAGAAATCATGCACTTCAGGATTATTATGATTTCCAATTCACATTTGTTGTTTGGGCTTTTCGCACTTTTGAGTAAAATGTTAGAAAACGAACCATGATCAAATTTAGGAATTTTTTTTTTACAATTTTCCAATCAAAACTTATTTATCGAATAATTTTAAAATTGTGAATCACAGATAAGTAATTGAATCGTATTTGATTTATATTTTTACAAAATAAATTTTCAAACTATCAGACACAAACTATTCTCGTGTCTAATTTCTAATTGAATCACGTAGTAGATAAAATGAATTCAATTATTTGAGAGGAAAAAAAATAAGAGTGTTAGCCTTTTTATGCTTTTTTCTATTTATAAAAAAAATTAAAGACTTTGTGTCTTATTAAAATAAAAATTATGATCAAAGTTTAATTTAAATTTAATAAAATTAAATATGTTATATTTAATTATTGAAGTTTTTAAAATTTTATTAAGTTCAATTTAATTTAAATTGATTTTTTTCTTTTTTTGTGATCTATTAGCTTCTTAATATTTGATTCTTGAAATTTCTAAAATTTTATTAAGTTCAACTTAATTTAAATTGATTGCTCTTTTATATGTGATTCATTAACTTCTTAATATAACGATAATGATAATAAATTATAATTTTATTCCATAATTAGAACTAGATTAATTAAAACGCTATTTAAATTATCTTTAATTATTTAATTAAACAATTTATAATCATAGATCAAAAATATGTCATGACTATCTAAATATTAGGAATGTCAAGGTGATTTGACTCAAAGCATCTATACATGATTATAATATATAATTTAATAATTTCGTTTTCTAACATTCCAATTAGACATAGAGTATATAATTATTGTCTACTCTTTTAAATTCAGCCATGTTCATTATTATTAATTAGTAATTCATTACAATTTTTTAAATCTCAATTCACTTTCATAAGAGAATTCATTAAATCACTATTGATCAAGAACAATAGAATATTCTCCTTAATTATTTTATAGTGACAAATCTTTTATTTCTCTAAATGATTATACTATATCTAAGTACTACTGACTGACCTACCATAAATATAATAGGTCATAATTAGCGTCAAAATATAATAATTCTCAAATTAGATACTTTGGTAATTATAAGTGTAAGGGCCAATTATACAATTATTATAATAAGAAAATCCATAAATATAAGTACTATTCCATTTATGATCCTCACAATTGGCCAGTTCAGTAAACTTATTCTCTAATAAAAACCTACATATGTAATTAAGTATCTCTATATTTTGATTTGCGAGATCAACTACTTTATTTATATGAAAGAAACATAACGTGTGTTAGTTTTACCGTTTCATCAATATCTCCGTTTTGATGAAACTACAATTAAGAATAATTTAATAATGATACATAAATGCAAATTGAACCTTATAATTATGATTTTATCATAATTTCATTTTACGATAATTATTCTAAAGATTTTACCTTCAATATTAAAATATCAAATATAATCAATAAAATATATAAAAATAAAGAATACCTTTATTAATTAAAAATAATAATGTCATACATAAAATAGTAACTAATTGATTATCTGCATGGGTCATAGAGTAAAAATCATTAACTTGCATTAAAGCCAATCACATATGCATCTAATACCATAACCATCCATATATTAATCATTTCTCTTTTCAGACAACGTCTTAATGAAAAGATCTACAAGATTTTCTTTAACGGGAACTCGGTCTAATGCTATATCTTTTCGCTTCACTATTTTCCTAATCAAGTGAAACTTTTTAAGTATAGATCGGATTGTCGAAGTTCTCAAAATTAATTATGATTTACTAAACTCTTGTAGTAGTCATGAAACCAGGCCGAATCCGAGAGAACTAAAGACCAATTTCTTAATTCCACTTTACAAAATAAGGAGGGGATTTATAACTAATTAACTAATGAACTAAAATAAATCAACTTAATATAAAGAGTGAGAAATTCAATTTTAATTAACTCTAATCCAAGGGAAGACCTCATCCAATTGTAACTTTGACAATTGGTTTAGAAAGAATATTTTTTGCAATTCAAATAGTTAGTCAGAAACCTATTATGATAGCCATAATAACTAATAAGTCTCAAAATTTCCTACATTTATTGGTTTAAACCCATCATTTAAATAAAAGCTTACCATTAATTGATTGGGTAGGATAACATTCCATATTAATTGAATAATAACAATAAGGTTAGTGAAAAAGACTAAACCCTAAATCAAAAAATTGAGATAGCTATAACTATTCAATTTAATTATCTTGTTTCTTATAAGTTAAATATGAAAATTCATAAGTAACATTTTTGCTAATTGTACTAATCCTTCGTGAAAATTACAAATCACTAAATTCATGGATAGCTATAGAATAATTAGCATCAAATTAAATTTTCAGATTAATCAATATTGATTACTCATAAAATATAAGAACATAAAATAAGAAATAATTGAATTAAAATAAAATCTAGGCTTAGGACAAAACCTCATAAGGTTACAAGTATAGTTTTAAATCCCTTGAATAAAAATATTTATAATTAGCCCCTTGAATAAAAATATTTATAATTAGCCATCCATATCCCTACATAATAGGACTAGAAATTAGTTTCTTAACTAAATTGAAACTCCTGGGATGAATCTGGCAATAGGCGTGATCTTGTTTTATCCATTACAATGTCAACTTTGATTTCTAACATTTGTGATTTTGAAAAATACTGCTCCAATTTGATGCAATCTCCACGTTTTACCTTCTAAAACAAAAATATTAATTTCACCAATTAAACACCAAAATCTATCTAAAATAAAAGAGACAAGTCTAATCAATATAACTAAATCATATCTTATCAAATTCCCCTTTACCAGACTAATGCTTATCATTAAGAATACATCAATTCAATACGTCAATCATCCTTATATAAACCTCTCATCTTCTTTCATTTTATATAGAAATTTTCCAAAAGCTATTACAAATTAATGTAGGTTTTTTAGGTAAAATATTGTTATCCTAAATGCCCCTATCATCTCTATGCATATTCACTAATAATGTGGTCTTGAAATTTATTCAAAAGTAAGTTGTAGCATAAATGGGTCATGTTTGATATCACACCATAAAAAAGTATATGAGCACAAATATGATGTATTGCTCCTAGGCTCAAAAGCTCACATAGATGTTAAAATATACCAGGTCTAGTACATTTTCATCCAACAAAATCAATAAGATTCTTTAATTAATTTAATGAAAAATACTAATCTTGCTCATCTCTCTTATGCATTATAACCCAAACCAAAAAGATAACCTAACCGAGGGATTATTTCTAAACAACAATCATAAAATTTTAAGGTTTCCATGAGGAATAATCATCATATGAATCATAGTATTCGCAAGTTCAAGCATAAATCACAGATGTCACAAAAAAAGATAAAGATTTATTCGACCATAACTCTCCGCCACACCTAAATCATACATTGTCCTCAATAAATGTATAAGATACTCACATTCCACAAAATCAATCAACATAAAATAAATCACAAAGTAGAATACTCCAACATTTAGAACAAAATGCACTATGGTGTAGGTGGATATGAAGATGTGTCAATTGGATTCATCATAGATTTAGATCTTTTTGATGTCCTATTAATGCCTTTTATGTGTCCCATAACCACGACAACTGTGAATAATAAAAACTATTCATAGACACATTCTAAGCAACTAATTAACAACTAAAATGAAAACATATAATATGAATCAAGATAATAAATAAATTAAAAGTAGAAAATCCAATACTAAAAAAATGAATGAAAGATTGATATTGAATTAAACAACTTTACAAGGATGTGTGAACTGATGGGTATGTAGGATGCATGGTTCGTGGGACATCTACTGGATGGAGGAACGTTGCCTGGTGAATTCGTTATGGAGTTGGATGACTGGTCCGGTTAATGTTGGGAGCTAGAGATGCTTGTTACTGATGTGTTGTAGCGTAGTGGTGGAGCATTACAACCGTGGATTACTTAGTGAATAATATGGCTCACCTATGCGATGTTGAAGCTTGGTGTGTATGGCAGCTTAGAACTGTGGGGTAGTGCTTAGACAATGCTGGGACTATGTTCTACTGGGGTTGTTTAGAGCTTGGCTTACGATGCCTCATTTGGAACTACTTATGCATGGGAGACAGATGCGACGATGGACTAGAGGTGGGGGGACAAAACCTGAAAAATAAAACAAAGTTAATGTTTGATTTTGTATTATTATTATTATTATTTAAAAAATATAAAATTTTTAATTTATTTATATCATCATTTTTATTATTTATTTAAAAAATTACAAAATTCTTTAAAATAAAATAGATTTCTTTAAAATAAAATAGATTACTAACATTTACAAGGCGTGATCTTGCCTTATGAATGATAGTATTATGGAATTTAAGGAGCTAAATCACATAAGGCATATCTCACCTTATGAGTTTTAGTATTCTAGAATTTAAGATGACTACTACCCTAAGTTACGTGATCATGCCTTATGAGTTTTAGTATTCTAGAATTTAAGATCTTTTATCCTAAAAGCTTAATCATATAAGGCGTGATCTTGCCTAGTCAAGTCTGGTCTAGTGAAGTCAAACATGGTCCTCGGTTGGTCAGCCATATTATGAGATTCTTCGGTGTCTATTTGACCTCCCAATTCTTCTATTTGACGATCTAGCTCAAACTCTCGTAGTTATGTTCTACAAGGATTTTTGCATGTTGTTCTTTCGATTTCTGGGTCTAAGTCGGTTAAGCTTTTAGAATTACTCTGGGTTATACCCTGACCAAGAGTCCAAGTCTACAAAAAGAAAGAAAACTAAACAAATTAAGCAAATAAAATAACTTAAGAAAATGTCTAGGTGATGAATCCTCTTAAGAATCTTTAGTTATTATTAACTTTTTATCATGTAATCATATTATTGATTATTGGATCATAAAAATTCCTATCTTATGTTAATAACTCTCTTGAGACTATTGGCAACTAATCCATTAGTTGATTAATTTAATTCAGAGGTTTTATGTCGACCTATCTCCAAGTTTCGAGTATACTAGAACAAGAGTAAAACACATAATTAAATCGCAATAATCAATCGCTATATTTGCATTAAATAAAAAGATTAAAGACAATGTTATCCTAAACTAGGTTCATCACACCTAGACACTAATAACGTTTAGTCACTAATCATAGAAAATGAAATCAAAGATAAACATGAAGGAAAACTAATAGAAAACAAAGGAATCATAATTTTAAATATCCCTTTTTCTTCTATTAAATGTTCTTACAAGTTTGAGGTTTGATTTTATATTTTAATGGATCTCTGAATGTATTCTTTGTGTTTTCTTTATCCCTTGGCTAAAAATCGTTGTCTCTCTAGGATTCTTATATCTTAAATTTGTCGTAAAAGTTAGTTCTCCTTAATTTTCCTTCGTTTTCGTCCTTTTATGGTAAAATCTATTAATTATGAGATATACATGGTCACTTACACGAGCGTGTAAGAGACCATATATAATTAGAAACACCTGAGTTCACGATTTTACACTAGCACAGAGATTTACATGGGCAACATACATGGCTGTGTATCTCAGTATACATAGGTGTGTAACTCCATAAGATTAGAAATCAAATTCTTCGATCTTCACACGTTTATAGAGACTTACACCGTCTCTATAAATAGGCATATAGATCCTTAGTTGCTTCAGATATTTGCCTAATTCCATGGTTTCATCCGAATTCTTCTCTTTTTTGTCCTTGAAGGCAATTATAACCTATAAATGCACTTAGAATTATACAACAAAACTATGAAATAACAAGTAAAACATGTTAAATATGACTGTATAATTATACTCAAATATGCATTTATCAATTTTCTTTAAGTATCATCTAACCTACTTTTATCTTTTAAGATTAACCACTTTTGAGACTTAGCCTTTTAATTGGTTATAACTACAGAGATTGAAGGACCCCACTCTTGCAAGACACGCTCCCGACATCCTAAGTCACATCCGAATACATACTCCACAAGAGTGGTATACTAAAGCACTCATATTCTCTTATAAGGCATCATAAAGAAATACACAATATTTAAAAATCACATTCCTCATTTCATTTCTTAAACAATATGTACATTGTAGCTTTACAATATTGTTCAAATATGTACATTATCAAGACTAATTATAGAGCACACTACACATATGAGGAATTATACAAAAATTTCTAACTAGATTCTTCAGTCTCAGCTGACCGACCTTTGAGCCATTTTTTCTATCCAAAAGTACAAGAACTATGCTTCTTGTAGAGTCTTTCTGTCACTAGCGTCCTTTCTCGGTCTTGAAATATCAACGTTGCAATTTTGGTGAGTTTTGCGAACTCAGTGAAGTAATCATCATCGATGGTTCACTCAATTAATACAACACATCAACATATATAACCACATAATTCACACCATTTTGTTTATCATATAGTGCCACATATCACATTCAGAGCAGTCAAACAAATCATTTCAATCATTTAAAATGCACATATCAGTTATAAATGCAATGCATACGAGACTCACTTTTATTTATTACTTTGTTATGACTAAGTTCCTTTTTACTAGCCCATATCCCTTGTGGATCATGGGACACTATCTGAAACAAGCCCCATATACTTCAGATGTAACTTGTTATAAGAGTAAAATGGTCTCTCCATGCAAGAGAGGAGATTGTTTTTTAGCTTCTTCAGCATTTAAGAGGCAACAGAACAAGGAGCTTGCTAGAAGGAATAAGAAAGAGCATAAGGGAAATGATTCAAGAGCAAGAAGCAGTTCGAGGACGCTTATTTACAATTCAAGATGTCATGCAAAGCACAATTCGAGCTTGGTTGCAAGTTTCTGCGTTCTTGAATTTATTTCTAAATACTTAATTTTATGAAGTTCTGCTAATATACACTTAACCACATCTGTCTTTTTGCACATTCTGCGGAAAAGATTTCTTTTCTTACATGGTTGTAAAATATGCTTGATGTACTTGCATGTTTATGTTGCATGATTTGGCTTTCTATTATCTTTTCCCAATCTCAGTAAATAAGATTCTTCCTTCAAAAATGTTGTTTGGACTGGAGAAAGCCACATCTCACAACACAGCCACATCTCACACCACAACTTGGGGACGGTGGGCCCTGGTTTCGGTCTTGGTGCCGGTTGCGGCGTTGGGTTTGGTGTCGGCCTCGTCGGAGGTGTAGGGATAGGTCCAGGAATTCTTGGTCTGGAGTTTGGATTTGGGGTTGGAGTAGGTTGTAGAGTGGGTTATGGGTAGGGATGGCAATTGTACCCGAACCCGATGGGTACCCGATAAAATTACCCAAACGAGGGCAAGTATGGGGAGCAAATTTTTACCCGTGGGGCGGGTATGGAGGTTTAACAAAAATACCCGTCAGGTATCGGGGCGGGTATGGGGATACCACCCCCATACCCATTTACC
>JANZXV010000002.1:27752965-27770223 GCA_027576455.1 Erythroxylum roigii
AATATTATTATTAATTAATTAATTGCAATATAATTAATTAAAATATACTTCATTCATTAATTAAAATATTGTAATTAGTTAAAATATAATTCATTCATTAATTAAAATACAATTCGTTTTGTAATTAATTAATTACAATATTTTTTATAAACCAACCATTATCAATGGCAATGGTAATCATTCCTTCATTTTAACTAACCATCATAATTGTAATGATTATCTCCATTCTCATTCCTCACTATATTCATTCCCATTACCATTCTCATTACCTTATGTGAACCAAGCGCCCCCTTAGTATATATAACCATATTCAGAATGATCAGATGTGAACATAATGAAATATGAGTATCCACCTATAAACCAAGTAGACATAGGGCCACACACTTCTGAATGTATAAGCTCTAGTAACTCTCTAGCGCACTCTCCTTTCCCAGTAAAAGGAAGTTTGGTCATCTTTGCCAATAAGAAAAATCACAAGTTTTATGTAATTCATAATCAAAGGGTCCAATTATCTTTCCTTATATAACTTTGTGATTATAGTTTCATTAATAAAACCTAATCTACAATGCCATAAATAATAATGATTTTGGTCACTTAACTTTCTTTTCTCGTTATTTATTTTAAATATTTACCTTTTAAGATCTAATTCATACAAATCATTTGTAAGTAATCTAGCTCAATAATAAACACCATCTTTATTAAAAAAAACAACTTTTATGCTTAATAACAAGCATAAATTCATTCAAATCTAAATAAGAAATGAAAATAAAGTTTCTAGTAATAACTAGAATATAATAACAATTATCTAGGTTTAGCTCAAGGTTAGAAGGCAAAGCTAAACTATAAGTTCATAAAACTAATGTAGCAACTCTTACTTGATTGCCAACTCACAATCCATTTCTCCTTTTCTCAACAATCTACTCCTTGTTAACATCTGCTTTTTGTTACAAATATAAAAGTCATATTTAGTATTTAAAACCCAAGAATGTGGACCAAAAGTAGAAAGATTTATCTCAATTATAAATATATTTGAAGTAGGTACCTAAAGCTTCTTATCTTTTATGCTAGCAAGATAAGCTTTCCAGTTCCTCTTCAATTTTCCAGCAACTCCATAATGAAAATACATGTCCTTATCATTGTTCTTCTTCTTAACATAAACTTTTGTCTTTTGAAATTTAACATATGACATATATTTCTTGTTATTATTCTTCTGAGGCCCATTTCTCTTGCTCTTCAAAGAATCCATAATAAGAACAAAAATGAGTTCCTTCTTAAGGCATTCCTCTACAGTCTTGAGCATATTCAATAGTTTAGGCAATGACACACATTTTTGGTTCATATAGAAGTTCATAACAAACTATGAAAAGCTCAAACTAGGGAAGGCAAAAGGGCTCGGGTCTAACCTGAAGTCAAAGGGCCAGGCTTAGATTGACTAGGCCTCAGGTCAGGCTCAAGCCCTAGCAGCCAAGCCTTGAGGGTAACTTAGGCCCAGGCTGTCGAACCTTGGGCCTACCTGGGCCCAGTAATGCAAAGTGACATCATTTTTTCATAAAACAATGCCATTTTTCTTTTTAAAATAGAAGGGGTCACGTGAGCCCGAGCCCGGGCCGATCCATTGCCATCCTTAGGTCAAACTAAAAGGCTATAGCACCATATCAATGCTTAACTGATTGTCTATGACAAAACCTACTTGGCCTAATTTTTCAATATAGCTAACTATCTTCATTACATATAACTCCGCTTGAAGATACTTTTGAAATCTTACATTGAAATAATGCTTTGAAAAATTGATATCTCTCCTCCCTACTTTGTGCACCAAATAACTCCTTGAGATATAAAATTATAGCAAGAGCGTCCATGTTCTCATGCTACTTTTGAAGCTCTTGAAAGATACTAATTAATATCAAATATGTATTTTGTTCAACATCATCAATATAAAGTTGATATCTCTCCTAAAATTCATTATTTCACCCTAACTAGGCTCTAGTGGAACAATAATGTCAAAATACATAATTTCTTTTCTTGCCTGAGAATAATTCTCGAGTTGCAAAACTAGTTCGAGAAATTGGGTCCATTATGCTTGATAGCATCTATGATGCTCCTTAAGGACATATTGGTATTAAACTTTGATAATAACCTAAAAACATATATAGAAAAGCAAGCATTAGTTTATGTCATAAAACTAAATAAAATAAGGACTTTAGTTCATATTTTGTTACTTCTAATAATTTATTCAAAATAATAGTCTTCATTATTAGATCAAGAAATTATCAGATAGTTTCCTAGTAGGCCACGATCCCATTCAAACTATGTTAATCTTAAGTCACTCAACAAACAAACTAAATTTAAATTAAGTAAATAACATTCTTACCAATCACATCTTATATGACTCCTAGATATGTTAAGTAAAAATATTTCACGAAAATATATCTTATATATTATTCCTAACCTTACCTCTAAATTCATATGATCATTAGTCACTTATCTAAATCATACAAATTTAGTTAAGTAGGACTCATTAATTTAAGGTAAAAACAAATTAAAATTAAATGGGCATTGAGTCGCTTTACAAGCCTCGTAATAAATAGAACCCTAGTTTTGTTCTCAAATAATGAAAGAAAGTTAACACATTTTTAACGTGTACTTTATATTTATTTTAGGAATTTAAATTTTCAAAAATTTAGGTCTCATAAAATAATATAATCTCATTATATTAATTATTTCGTACATAATCATATTATAAAAGAAAATTATTTAAAACCTTCGCTTGATTCTAATTATTGATTTAATAATTAATTTAATATAATAAACAATTATAAAAGGACTTTTCTTATATTTATTAAGAATTTAAACCAATTTAATCTCAAATAAACTAATTTAATTAAAGGAAATCTTAAAACAAAAAGTGAAGGGTTAATTACTAAAAAATCCTAAACTTTCTTCAAAATTTCAATTATAACCCAAACTTTAAAAGTAGCAATAAAATGCTCAAACTTTCAATTTTTTAATTCAAGCTCAAACTTCAAAAAATAACAATAAAATGCTTAAACTTTTATTTTTTTTCAATTATAACCCAACGTTAGTTTTTTTTTGTTAAGTTTGCTGATGTGACTTGCCACGTGTTTCAGAAACCTTAACTATTAATACACGTAAGCCAAAATTAATACAACAAATGAAGATTAATGAAATGGCGTTGTTGTTTAAAAATGGCCTAAATCAGATTGTGCAGCCTCGACGACTTTACATTTTGATTTTAGTTTATTCCTTCATTTTTAGTTTGTTCTCTCGATATCCTCACCCTTCAATTTTTAGATTATTCAGCCCCGACACCCTCACACTAAGGGCATTAAGAGAATAAACTAAAAACAAAGAGCTTATTGGTGCAGTATGCTGTAATGCAAGAGCAGCTTAGGGCGTTAAAAGAACAAACAGAAAATAAAGGGTGGAGGGCATCGGGATACAATAGATAACGTCGGGCTAAAATTGAAGAAAATTAAAAGTTTGAGCATTTTATTGCCACTTTTTGAAGTTTGGGCTAGAATTGAAAAAATTGAAAGTTTGGACATTTTATTGCTACTTTTTAAAGTTCTGGCTATAATTGAAAAATTGATGAAAGTTTGGACTTTTTTTGGTAATTAACCTTAAATTAAATGAAATAAAATTTCAAACGTAATCTTTTAAGACGTACACCCCATCATTTTCTAAAACTCTAGTTTCTGGTTTTCTTTACAGCCTCCCTCTTCTTAGTGCCATTGCCTATTTCTCTTTTCCTTCCCATCCTACCTGTGCTTCTCCTTCCACTGATGTGTCTTTGGTTGTTTAGCTTCTTCTCATAACATTTACAGGTGTTAACCTTTTCCTTTAAGGGCAAATCTTACTTTTACGAGTGGCTACAATCACCATTGACTCTGTCACCTTTAATAATAAAGGAGGATACTCCACCAACAACAGTCATTAGTGAAGCATGCATTATATAACACAATGAAAAAGACATTAAGAACCTATTGCTAAAGAGGCATGCATGTGAGTGTTTCAGAACTTGATCAAGAATAAGCCATATGATTTTGCATATTCTTAAAGCTAAAAGGCATCAATTTATTTGTTTTCAAATTATAATCAAGCACGTAACAAACGCAACCCAGAAGCAAAACAACAAGATGCATATAATAATGGTTTCCATAAACTTTAAACAAAAATAAGAGTGTATTTGGTTATCAATAGATATTGTTTTCTAAAAATAATAAAACTAGAGGGCATGCGATTGTGGGCTTTTAGAAACAAGAATAAAGCATGTTAAGGTGTTGTCCATTTTTCCAAAAAAACTTAAGCAAAGGTGATAATTTTGTTTCAATTTTCAAAAAATTAAAACATAATTTTAATTAGCTTTAATTAGTATTACAAAATGCATTCAAACAAGTTTTTAAGCCTTAATTTTATCAATTCAATAACAATCAAGCAATTTTAGTCAAGTTAAACAATTAAAATAGAATCTAATACCAATGCTTAAAAACTAACCATAATCTAATTATGGGCGCAATAAAAAAATAAAATTTTACGATTTCTAGATTGGATCTTAATAATTGAATGACTTAAAAAGCATAAATCATATAAGGTAATTGAATTATACCTAATTCGAATTCATTTAAAAGAAATTTCATGAGGTGCTAACTGTGAGCTATCCAAATGCTTAACCTATAATAGTCTCTACAGAGCCGAGAAAAAGAACTCAACCTTTTGAGAGGAGAAGGCATGAGTACTAGCTCCCTTATGTTTATTTCCTATTTATAGGAAAAGACATTATTATTTTTATTAAAATTAACTTTTCTAATTATAGTTAATGTCAAAATCTAATTATAATTACAATCTAATTTAATAAAATCAAATTTCTCATATTTGATCAAATTTCTCAAACCTCACAATTAAGTCCAACTCAATTTAAATTGGGTTTTCTCTTTTTAACTGTTATTTATGTGTGACCTATTAGGTTTATAATATGTTGATAATACTTCTAAATTATAATTAGATAAATTAAAACTTCTATCAATTTGTCTTTAATCTATACTTAAATAATTGATAATCTTATATAAAGATTGAGGTTTACCAATGTCTATGCATAGTTATGATGTATAATTTATTCCTTTCTTCATCTAATGTTTCAATTAGATATAGAGTATGGATACAATGTCTATTCTTTTAAATCAAATCATGTTCATTCTTGCTAACTAGTAATTTATTTATAATTGATACCTTTTTAAATCTCATTTCACTATAGCTAAAGAATTTCTTAAATAATTTCTAATCAAGAACAATAAAATTGTCTGTCTAATTACTTTATAGTGACGAATCCTATATTAACTTACTCAAGTATCTCTATATGGTTCATGCTATATCCAAGTACTATTGATTGAGCTACCATAAATAGAATAGGTCATAACTAGCATTAAAATATAGTAATTCTCATATAAAATACTTTAGTAATCTCAAGTATAAGAATTAATTATACAACCATCATCATGAAGAAATATACAGACACATAAGTAATAATTCATTTCAGATCCTTATAATCGAGTTAGTTTAGTGCTCTTATTCTCTAATAAGAACCCACATGTTTGTTTAAGTATCTTCATACTTTAATTTATGAGATTAATTACTTTCTTCATAAGAAAGAAACATAATATGTGCTAGTTTTACTATAATGTCAATATCTCGTCTTGATGAAACCCTAACTAAGAATAATTAAGAACAATACTTAAATGCAAATTAAATCTCATAATTATGATCTTATCATTATTTCAATTACACAATAATTATTTTAAGGATTTTACCTTTAGTATTAAAAAATCAAATGTAACTAAAAAATACATAAAGATAAAGTATGCTTTTATTAATTTAAGTAATAATGTAATATATAAAATTACAGCCAACTAATTGGCTGCAAAAGCGTAAACTAACAAATATATGGTTCATATCATTTTTTGAACTTTAAATAAAATTTAAATATTGAAATCTCTTCAATGTCCACGTATCCAGTCAAAATTTAAAGAATTTGTATGAATTAATTAAATTATTATATGATTTAAAAAAAACCTTACTAAGATAATCTAATAAGACTTAAGCCTTAAAATTCTCAATTTTACAAGTCATCTTTATGCCTAACTTCCTTAAATTTTGTTATTTTGCTTCAAATTGGTTATATTTTTAAAAAAGAGAGAGAGAGAGAGAATGATATTAATTTTATTAATATCTCTTGAACAACATACAATAAATGACATGTTATTTATTCATGTATTGTATCAAATAGTAGATAAAGATAAGGATAGAAGTTGTATAACAATTAATTTGTTACAAAGATAATTATAATCCTTAATAATAAAGATAAGACCTATATATAGTAGATAAGGATAAAAGCCTTATAATAATTAAGTAGTTACATAGATAAGTATAATCCTCAACAACTTCGTCAAGTCAATATGGGTGAGCAACAAATTGTAGCTTGGAAAAGAGAAATTGAAACTTTTAGACCCCCAATGTCTCAATGAATATGTCTCTAACTTGATCTTTATTAGATAATAAATTGATTTGAATATTTTCAAGTTTAGCCAGTTCCTAGATAAAGTGATAATCGACTTATGTGGATTCTGTACAAGCATGGAAAAATTATTGCTCATGTATAAGACACAATACTGTCACTCCATAATACAGGCTTTGTAAAATTTGGTATCTTTGGCAAGGAAAAGTGCATGATTAATTGTATCCTTCAAGTGATGAAGAAGGCATTTCACTACTATCAAGTGTACAATAGTTAGTTCATGCACAAATTGACATAGTCTATTATTTTTGAAAGCAAAATTTGACCTTATAAATGTAGCATAATATAAGGCATTCACAATTTAGTGATATAGTTGAGCATCTTCAAAGAAATTACCAATTTCATGAATTCATGGAAGAGATGTTGCTAAAGGTGTAAAACAACTTTTAGCATCCTATAAACCAATCTTCTCTAACAAGTCATGGATATATTTATATTAAGTCAAAAAATGCCTGTGGATGTATGATTGACTTGGAAATAGAGGAAATATAGGAATTGACTAATGTCTTTAAGAGGAAATTCTGATTCGAGTTAGTGAGGAAATCAAACAATTAAGATGAAAGAATAGCCAATGATGATATAAATCAAATAAATATGAATCTACCTTTAATACCTTGAACTTAAGAGTACTTAAGAAAGAGTTGACTGATTGAAACCAAACACAAGGTACTTGTTCTAAGCAATAAAGAGATTAGTATAAGCAACATATATAATATAGCCATTCTTTGTCAGTGAATCCCTACAATTGTTCCATAAAGATAGTTTCAACAAGATTGCTATATAAAAAGGCATTAGGCATATCTATTAGTTGAGGATGCCAATCATACATAGCAATAATAGCAATGATGATTCTGATTGTGGTTGCTTTGACTATAGGGCAAAAGATATCACCATAAATAAGACCATATTATTGGTTATAACCCTTAACAACAAAGAAAACTTTAAATTGGGAAATAGAATTATCTTTGTATCATTTAATTATGAAGACCCACTCGTTTCTAATTATGTTATCTCCAGTGAGGCATAAAATAACCAAGTTTTATACTCCATTAAAGTAATGTACTCCTTTTTATGGCATCTCCCCAAACTTAATGTTTGTTGTCGTGAGAGAAAGAGTTAAGTTTAATTTATAGGAGTGGTTTAATTTTTAAAAGAGAGGGATGGGCTATCGTTACAAAATGTTAGTTCAAGTTGATGGACATAGTTGCATAGGGTAAGTTCTAATAAGGGATATGGGAGCAAGTGTGAGGGATGAGCTGGTGGATTTCATGTGGTGGTTAACAAGGATAAGAGGAGAGCTCAACAACAAAGTTTAACTTGTGAGAAGAGGCAAAGATAAGTGAGATTAAATTAAGTTATTGAGATTGAGTAGGACTAAGAGTTAGTAAAAAAGAAGAAGGTGGTTGAGATATAGAAATAGGAAAAGTAGATAAGGGAGAGGGACTAGAGTTAAGGGGTGTACCTATAAAAAGAAATAGAACTTGATTTGATAACTTCAACCAATAAGACTTATCCCTTATAATCAAATGAGAGGCAATTGAGCTAGACTGGAGAATAGAATAATGACATGAAAAAATAATCTCATCAAATTTGCATGATGTGTAATATAGATATAGTTAGAAAACAAGTCCAAACATCGATAACTAAAATGATAAGTTAATGGACCGAGATAAAAACAACATTTTGTTCAAAAATTAAATTTGTTAGGGTTTGTATGGTCTAAGAAGAGGATAAACAACATAGCCATAAATATTAAGATTACAATAATTTGGATTTTGACCATATAAAAAAACAGGTGATTTATTTTTTAGAATAGGATATGGTATTATAGTAATGAGAGAAACAAAGATATCAAAAACATAGGGCTAATATTTGAAATCAAATGAACTATATGCTACTAGCATCAGGCTAGTTCCAATAAAGTGATGAATCTTTCATTCAGTGATCCCATTTTGTTCATGCACATATGGACAAGCAATTCAATTAATGATATCATTTAAAGTAAAGAATTTGTTCAAACGTTGATATGCATCACCCTAATATAAATGGAAATATTGAATTGCTTGTTCAACTATAGTTTGAAATTCAAAAATACCTTATAGACATCACATTTATTTTTAAGAAAGAAAATCTATGTGATTATGTAATTTCATCACTAAATACAAGTAAATATTTAAAACTAACGTTAGAAATAACATGAGATTATTCTCAAACATTAGAATAAATTATTTCAAAAGGAGAAGTAATATAGTGTTTAACAAGAGCTAAAGGTAATCTCAATAACTTTCCCATTAAACAAGACTGATATAAATATTTAAAACTAATGTTAGAAAGAATATGAGATGATTCCAATACATCATAATAAATTATTTAAAAAATAGAAGTAATATGGTGTTTAAAAAGAGATAAAGGTATTCTTATTAACTTTCCTATTAAACAAGACTAATATGGAGAAGATGACACTTTATTAAACATGGGCAAATTATTTTTTGAACAAATTTGGATATTCTGTGTGCTTAAGAATGACTAATCCTAGAATGTCAAACTTCATAAGAAATAGACTCAGCTAGATGAGCAGTAGGAGAATCGGATATTGGAAATTGATATATAAGTCGTGTTCATTAATGCAACTTAGGAGTTCTTGCCTTGTTTTCTAACTGTTAGTAATAAAGAAAGACAACCAAAATTTAAAAATGTAATTATTCTCAAGGAAAAAATTTTGAAATGAAATTGAAGCCTGGGAGATTTGAGGAGTATGCAGAGTATTATATAAAACAAAAATTTGCCACTCAAGATTAATAAAATCCAAAGAACATGCCACAGATTAATAAGTGATCTGACATCTTTAAGAATAGAAGACTTCTTATTTGAATGTTTTTTTAACATCTGACAAACATATGTTACAACCTACACAAATACAATACCAAATTATACAACACATACCATATAACCTTTTTTAAGTCTTCTATAATCAAATCTAATACAAAGATTCTTATCAATCAAGGTAAAGTTAACTACTTGTCTTTATAGGTGTGATCAATCCAAACATTAATTTTTGAACAAGGGTATAGATATAATGCATTATTTCTTACCAGAAGCATCAATATGAGAGACCATCTTAAACCTGAACTTATAACAAACAAAAATAAGAAGAAAAATTGAGGAAATGACTTTGGAGATCTTGGATAATCATTCACACACACACACCACTTCCCCACAAATTTGTTCCAACATTATAGCAATGTTAAATTTGTGATCTATTAATTGAGACGATTTCATATGATAAAATTTATATTACTAAGAAATAAAAAAATATAATCTTAATAGGCCTCAAAAAAAGAATACGAATCTATGCCATCATCACCAACAGTGGTAGTGTCAAAGGAAAAAGCTTTAATAGTTAATTCAATCCTCATAATATAAAGTACAAGCAGAAGCTAGAGAAGCGGACAAAGTTGAACAATTACCTATGAAAGGAAGAAAATAAAGAAGAAGATCACGGCAGAGAGTGAGGGTGGGTGTTTAGATAAGGCTTGGGTTGTTACTGCTGCTGCTCCTGCTGCCTCTTAAAGGCGAAGATAGGCAAGGGTAGATTTTGAGGATTATTGAAATTAAATGTATTTCTAAGCAAATGATCTTAAACCTTCCAATTCATCTAGATCGTTGATGTAAATCCTAACGGAACTCTCTAGAATGTCTGTTGCTTGCAGAAATGGGCCTATGTTTTCGACCCCTAATTGTTTACGAGCTCTATTCAAACAATTTATATCTTATCTTTGGGTAATTAGATTTTCAATTTTATAAAACGATGTGATTTTGACTTCACCTTTGGCGACAAATACAAAAATTCTTTTTCTATATATTACAATAAATATTGTAGAAATTATATATAATATACAAATTCTATATAACATTATATAATTTATATACAATAAATAGAGAATTATGATTAAATAGAATAATATGATAACAAAGATGTGAGAGAAATTTTCTTTATCTATACATTCATCTATCATTATATTAATCACCATATATAATTATATTAATTACAATATAATTAAAAATAGTTACAATATAGTACAAAAAATAGAAATCCATATTAAATATTAATATCATATTCATAAAAATCAAATTTAATATTATTGATAATGATTCTAAGTCTAAAAATAAATTTAGTTAACAATAATGTCATTTCAAAAATTTATAAAACTATAAACACAAAATCAATTCGTATTACATAAATTTATACTTACTTTCTATTTTTCTTTGTTAAAATATATGATTAGACAATTTTATATGGTGTCACAAAATTCTATTTATTATACATAAATTCTATACCATTTTATAAGATTTCTATATTACATAAAATTTGTTAAATATATAAATATATATATGAAAAGATAGCCTTGCTTTAGCGATACTTTAGCAAAAGCGTCACCCAAAAATTAGCCATTTGGCCACGGTTTTCATAAATCGTCACAAATGGTCAACCTTTCGTAGTGTTTATCTTAGTTCATCGCCAATGGTTTAACCCTTGGCGACGATTCCATGAAATCATTGCCAAAGTGCTAAGCATTGGCGAGTTGTTTTGTGTTATTTTAAATACAAAAATGAAGCACGTCTTCCTCTTCATTATTAATCACCTTGTCCAACTTCATTGTTCCTCGTCTGTCTAGGAAATTCATCCAACATGTGTTGAGTTTTCATGTTCTGCTTTCACTGTTTGAGTTTTTGTGTTGGTGTTTTGTGTATTGTTGTTTGGAAGATGGTGAATCCATGTTGTTGTTTGGAAGATGGTGAATGCGTATTGTTGTTTGGTCTAGAATGGTATGATTAAGGCTTAGATGGATTAGCAAGCTTGTTTGAGGATAGCATAAAATTGCAACTTTAACCACTATGCACATCCTCATTCTCATCAAGTTCCTTTTTTTTCACCAAACCCTTTAATTAATTCAATTCAAAATTTTTATCAACCATTAAGGTTAAAAAATTTTATCAACCATTAAGGTTAGGAAAAAATATTCAATTTTAGGCTTAGGCTCACATTGGTTTTCATAGAAGAAAGAGAGTTATTAAGTCAATTTGTTAAACCATCTAACATATGCTTCTTATAGTGATTTTGAGAAAATATCATGCTTCTTTGTTTATCATAGGGAATAGAATAATAATGAGCTTATTTTATATCATTTTTATGATAAAGAGATATTGCATGCTCTTTTAGTTTGATCTTCCACCAAAGTTATGCCTATTTTTGTTTTGTAAACCATATTTTATAGGTTTAGAATATGAACTATATATAAAAGTGTTGAAATTATTTTGACCTTTAGACCTAAAAGATGATGCATAAGTATTGAAGTTTTGATGTCTAGAATTTAATGTCATATGCATATTGTTGATGATTTAGAGTAATGATTCATCACAATAAGCACAATTTTCCTTTATAGAACAATTTATTGGCATTGTATAGTGCACTTCTATAAGTGAACCCCCAATTCATTGTTTGTTTGAATTAAAACTTAGTATTTCAACTTATACCGATTTATCATTATGTTGTATAGAACTTAAATTGCATTTAGTAATTTACTTTTAATTGTATAGCTATATAGACAAAAGTTAGATGTCTCATCGAAAATGGTCCATTGAATTCTTAGAAGGAGTTAAAGAGTTTCATGCAATTTATAAAAGATCAAATGGGTGTTCAAAATTATCATAGCTATCTTTTGTTGTCAAGTTGTTACCTTTGAAGGTATATAATAAATGGAGTAACAAATCTTTTAATGTGTTAATTGACTTGCTCAATGATGCATTACCTATTGGACACCAATTGCCCAAATCTTACTATGAAGTAAAGAAATTGTTAAGGGACCTTAGATTAGGACATATGTCAATTCATGCTTGTAAGTATGATTGTGCTATATTTTGGAAGGACGGTAAAGATATTGAAGAATGTCCCATTTGTGGTACATCAAAGTGGTAAGTGGATGATGGGAAAGGAAAAAAGATACCGCATAAAATCTTATGATACTTCCTTATTAAACCATAAGGTGACATAAAGAGAAATGCATTGATGATAACATTAATGTTAGTAACACATGGTATGATAATGAACCCTTTGTGATTGCAAGTTAAGTGAAGTAAGTATTTTATCTCAACAACACCATACTAGGCAATAATTGGAAAGTTGTTCAAAAGTTTCAACACTGAAATCTTTTGATTTTTAAAAAAAGGGAAAATGGTCCAATGGGTGAGGATGGTGATAAAGTACATCAAGAGATTGAATCGTAGCTAAATAATGGAGCCTTACAAATAGAAGATGCAGATATATCATTCCATAGGAGAGATGTTGATCCTAATATACTAGAAGAAAATGAAGTACAAGCTGATCCCAAAGAGATGAAGACTTATTGAGGATTCATTATATGACAATGATGATACTTTAGCCGAATATAATAGAGATGAAGAGTCGAATCATAATGCAATTAATGATGATTTTCAAGATCTTTATCATGATAATTGAAGGTAATAAAAGTGTTCTTTATATTGTTTGAAATGTAATGTTGTTAACATTTATGTCAATGGGTATTATTGATATATGAGTTATGTTAATGTGGATTGTTAATGTTTTAGTTATGTTAACGCAAATTGTTGATGATTGAGTTATGTTAATGCAAATTGTTGATGAATGAGTTATGTTAATGAGGGTTATTGATGATTGAGTTATATTAATGTATGCTATTGATGATTGAGTTATCTTAATGCATGTTGTTGATGGATGACTTATGTTAATGTGAATTGTTGATGACTAACTTATGTTAATGTGAATTATTGATGATTTAGTTATGTTAATGTGGATTGATGATGATTGAGTTACATTAATGCATATTATTGATGATTGAGTTATGTTAATGCATGATGTTGATGGTTGACTTAAATTAATGCGGATTGTTGATGGATGAATTATGCTAATGCGAATTGTTGATGATTGAGTTATGTTAATGCGGATTGTTGATTATTAAGTTATGTTAATGCGATTAATGTTAATAATTGAATGGATGTTTGTAATGATGATCAGATGTATTGTAATACAATAAACTTTATATTTGTTTTTATAGATATCCAATATAATGGCACTTGATATAAACAAATGGAAGAAGGTGGTAGGTATCGAAATTGTAGAAAGAGGTATGTATAACTTCAACCAAATCAATAAGTTTCTAGCCAACAACAACATTCGACCTCAGCCACCAATGAAATTGGTCTGGCATAACCTCATTCTTCCTTAAACAACAATGAGTCAACTAGTACAGAGATATCAGTAGATTTGTTAATATTTAACACCTATAAATAGACTTATGCTCAAATATATATTTACATGTTTAATGCATATTTTCTTATCATTATTGATTTATTGTCAGGTTCCATTGTCAATATTAAAAAAAGATATAGAGGTAAAAGTAAAGGTTGTGAATTGCAACAAATGAAAGTTACAATGAATAACAAGTTGTCAATACGCATTGATACTTCAGAAGGTTGTCCCGTAGATAAGATCCAATATACAAAATTGTCAAGTGAGTTGAAGATTATTGCGAGACCAGAATTACCTTTCCTGAAGCATGCTAAGGACTTAAAGGAAGACAATTTACTTGAAAATGCTATGGATAAAGTTGCGTAAATTTTCAATTTATTTAACCATATTCAATATTGTTTCACTTATTTTAAGATCAATTACACTTTTACTTATTGTTCACAGATGAAATTGAATGTTGTTGATATCGAGAACCTTGAGGTTTCAGACTACGTGACTTCATTGTTGAAACAACGAACCAAGCATCGTAGTTATAGGTTGCATCAGTTTTATAAATCTTTTCTTTCTAACACGGAGGTAAGAAGACATGTTCTGGAATGAATGTCTCAAGAAAATTGGAATAATTTGTATGATTGCTAGGCCTCTCCCTAAGTTCAAGTTTGTTTTCTTTGCCTTCACATTTGCTTCCATTAATCTTGTTAGAAGATTTTCTGACTACCTAATCTTTTTTCTTTATTTAGGAAAAATGTGAGAAGGAAAAGGTCAATAAAGGAAAAATGAAAACACCTCATAATTAAGGGTCCAAATCATGTCTAGTCATGCAAAATGAATATGTAAGATCTTTGTTTATAAATTATAATTATATCAATAAAAACTACATTATTTATTGTGCCTTGTATTCTTCTTTCATACATAGTAAGAAGGAACTACATGGATAAGAGTATGATAAGATCACATGTATAAAGTCACTCACTATAAGGAAAGTCAATGGTGGATGTTAGAAGAACGGAAAATGAATATATAACTATAAAAATTTGTTTAAAATTTATGTTTAATGTACTGCTAACTATTAATATTTACATTGAATATTGGTTTTGTTTTTTTTTAATTTTAGAATAAGATGCATGGGTTATTTTAGAATTCAATGTCTGAGGGCAATGAGATCAATGTAGAAGATATTTGCAACACCAAGCTTGGTACACGTTATGATTATATTAAAGGTCTTGGCTTTGGCCTTAAGCCAAATGTTTCAACCTCATCAACATCCACACATGTTCACCATCTTGAAGAGGATAAACAAGCCGCTTAAGGCTAAATTACAACATACTCGAAAAAAGTTGGCTAAGCATGATAAGTACCTTTAAAAAAACTTGGCTTGGATTATCAAAGCAGTGAAGATGAAAGTAAATGGTATTAATTAATACATCTCTTAATTCTTGTTTGTATTATAATTTAAATTTAATAATTTTTCTCAAATTACATATTTGAAGAAATTGCAACGAGTGAGTGATTTGTATTATAATTTGTAAACTAGTCTATGTGTTTATTATTTTGTATATAAGAATTGATGAAGTTGTAATTAAAATCTTGAATACGTTAAAATTTAATGATATTTTATTTTTTATATACAATGCTTCAAATTATCAATCATTTTTGTATAATTTTTAAAAATAAATTAATAATAAAAATATATCGAAACATTATATACAACAATATGAATTAAAAAAGTAACAAATAATTTATTCCAACATGATATAATATTTCATTAAAAGGTAGATAAAAATTTTGACGAAAAATATTTAGCTACATTTTCATGATCGTATTTAAAAACTTTTACCTAGATTTCAAAAAATATAGATAAAAATATCTGGCTACGTTTTCAGAAATATAGATAAAAATATTTGACTTTTGCTACGTTTAACGAAATATAGCTAAAAACTTTGGGCACTTGGAAAACTTTTTTTAGCTACAAAAAACAAGCGTAGCTAAAATCTTTGGTGACGATTTCTCCAATCGCCGAAAGTTATTCCCTACAAAAGCAAAGCGTTACCAAAAACTTTTTAGACGATTAGCCCAAGATGTTACCTATAGTTTTCAGCTACAGATATTGTGCGACTTTTATGGTGAGGAGACTAAATCATGTCAATCTCTATTAGCAACAATATTAGTAGCTTTAGGTACAATTGTTTTTTAGCCAAAGGGCAATTTAACGACAATTGTTTTTTAGCCAAAGGTCAATTTTGTTACGGTGTGATTTACATGCATGTTCTTCTTTTTTTCTTCTTCTTCTTATTATTATTTGTCGTGTTGTTCCAAATGAACATAAAATTTGGGCTCTACAGATTACATGTCAGCATGCAATTTGCAAAAGAATCGAGTTTTGTTCAACATCATTAGTTCAACGGCAAGCTGCCACATCGCTTAATCTGACGTCCAATGTCTGCTGCGTTGAGAAAATATTTTTGCATGTATCATCATAAAAACTATACATACATTGCATGTGAATACTACTTGTAATAAAACTATCTGGTCAAATGCTTGTAGATTAATAAATCGCATACATTTTAATCAAAGCCAAATCCTGCTTAGCTTGCTTGCGAACCTTTCCAACACTAGCATATTTAATGCATTTCGACAACTAACGGACTAGCCTGAAATTGAATGTTGCTCTTCGAGTGATCAAATTCAAATATTTATAATACTAATGAAACCATAATCATAGCCAAATGTCTCCATGCTCGTGTCCTGGGGACACCCATATCCAATTTCGCTAATCAAGGAAGTCTAATAATCAGATTTACAGTCCAATAAAGCTGGTTTGTGCTTAAACTATACAATTGCTTACATCTTTGTGCTTGATATGGCAACTCACGTGTCCAAATTATAACGTTTGCTTTGTGCATAGGCTACCTCTTTAGGTAGCTACGTGTTAACGTTGACTAGCTAGGGGAACTATAAAAAAAAATCTAAATATAGTTTTATTTTTAGATACGAGATCCAAACCATGCAATAGAGCGGCTACTACGGTTACTATATATATATATTTTTTTGGTAAAGGAAACTAAAACCGAAAATTACATGAGTTAAGGGAAACAGATCCCTAATTTATGCTCTGTGAGGAAAAAGTGACACCCAATAGGTGGAGTGTCAAAATAAGTAATCCCTACATCTACATGTTCAGCGTAGTGTGTTAGCCAGTCAGTGCATCTGTTGCTCTCTCGATAAATATGTCGATGAACAACAGTCCAGTTCTGGTGGGACAGCTCGTCTATGCTTAGGACCAGTGACAGAGCCAGGAATTTAAGATAGAGGGCCCAAAAATTAATTTTTTTTAATTTTAGGGGGCCCAGTACACCACTGACC
>JANZXV010000002.1:27791659-27808565 GCA_027576455.1 Erythroxylum roigii
TGTACAATGACATATACTTACACACAAGCATTTATTATTAAATACATTTTAAGGTTCACTGGTTTATTTAAATTATTGATTATTAATCTTTAACTACTTCAATGATTTGATTTTTATTAAATTTCAAAGAAAGTAGTTCTATTGTATATATATAGTTCCAAAATAATATTCGCTCCCTGAAGGTAATGTCCCAAAAACAACTTTCAAAAGGCTGTACCAATTAGGCTACCTCTTCAGCCGTTTTTTATTCCAACTCTTGTCAAAGACAGAAGACAATAATGCTTTTATTTGTCCCCAATCCCTAATGCTTTTATTTTATTTTTATTTTACTGATATCCAATCTTATTGTTATATTGAATATCATAATAATAGTTGCCATTCTAACAATGCTTGGATCTGATTGAAATTTCCTTATGTAATGAAATTGGCCTTGACCTTAATAATCGTTGAAAATAGGCAAATTCTCACCTATACATAGAATTGTGAGTGAAGGCATGTAAAAAGACTAATTAATAGAACTTATATTATCTCGTAAATAGTTCTAAAGAAATTTGAGGTCGGTTTATACAATCTTGGGAGCTTGACCACCACCCTTGCCCATCTCAAGGCTTCCATTGGCGTAGTCTTCAACTTCAACAAACCTCGACCAGTACCAGTGTGATCTCCACACTCTTCCCATTTCTTCAATTGGGATACCCTTTGTCTCAGGCAAGAAGAAGTAGACAAAGATGGTCATGACCACAACAAAGAAGGCAAAGAAGAGGAAAAGTCCAAACTTCAAGTGGCAAAGCATGTTAAGGAATACTTGAGCAACTGCAAAAGTGAAGATCATATTGACAGAGACGTTGATACTCTGGGCTGCTGACCGAATTTCTAGTGGGAAAATTTCACTGGGGACCAACCAGCCGAGAGGTCCCCATGACCATGCGAATCCTGCGACGTAAATGCAGATGAAAAGCACCACAACAATGGCATACCACTTGGGCAACTCCCCAGGATTCCCGTCAATCCCAAATTTAGCACCAATGCAAGCTGCCACTACAACCTGCAATTATTGCATTTACAAACAACTCATCAGAATATTTTTGCTTCTCACTTCGGGCAATTAGCAATAATTTTCACATCCAAAACCAAAATTTGTATCACAGGTCTGTAAAATTACCTGACATATCAGCATTTGAGTGCCACCCTCAAGGAAAAGAGACCTTCTTCCCCACTTATCAACACCATAGATTGAGACCAAGGTGGAAACAACATTAACAATGCCAGTGATCACAGCAGACATGAGTGAGGCATCGCTCCCAAAACCGATTGTGTTGAATAAAACTGGGGCATAAAACATAATAACATTGATGCCTGTGAGTTGTTGAAAAAATGGAATCAGCACAGCCATGGTCAAGTGAGGCCTGTACTTCCTCTGCAATAGATTCCTCCACGGGTGTTCCACTTTCTTTGATTGTTCGCTAGCCTTTACAAGGTCATCGAACTCTTCATCAACATCATGCACACCTCGTACCTTCCTCAACCTCTCTCTTGCCTCTTCATGCTGCCCACGTTCGATCATAGAATTTGGCGTGTCAGAGAGGACCAATGATCCAACCGTTATGATAAGGGCAGGGACCATAGCACCACCCAAACTCAACCTCCAGCCCCATCCGCCTTTAATCTTGGCAAAGAAATAGTTCAGCACGTTGGCTACAAGGATTCCAACTGTTATTGATAACTGGAACCCAATGTTAAGAGCACCCCTATATCTGTATGGAGCCATTTCGGAGAGATAAAGCGGCACAGACTGCAATTTCAAACAAATAAGATAATTTTAACAAAATCAATCACAAAAAAATGTTGCTATTAAAAATATGCTTAAAATATTTGATTAGTACAAACACATAATTTAATAAGTTTTTCTATTAGCAACTTGTATTAAAAGCACTAGGCATCAATACAGAAAACTATTGCGGAGAAAGTTCTTACTTTTAACTTTTTCTGTTAGCAAGTTGTCTGAAAAAGCACTAAGCATCGAAAGTCCATTCGAAAGTCGAAACACTAAAACTATTGTGGAAAATGGTTGCGATTAGACGTCATGACAGCTAAGTTTGACTTAGTAACAATGGGTTAACAGAAGAGAAGACCCTTGGTTACTCATAATAAAAGAGTGGTATAGTTCTCTTTTCCCAGTTTTTCTTTGAAACCAAAAAGAGTTGGGAACTTTACTTCAGACACTCAAAACAGAATCAAGGATCAGCTTAAGACCATCTGGATCAGAAACAACTTTGTAACCAAAACATATCTTTGTCGCCTTCTACGCGGCAACTTGAAATAGCTGTTCTCTTCTTGAATCAAAAGAAATATCAGTACTCTTGATACCAGACCAGATCTGGATAAAGAGATTAATCGGAATAAGAAAGGCCACATTTTCTAAAATAGGATTAGCACATATACAGTACATCTTTTGCTCTTTGCGGACAAAAAGAATCGCCAGACATTGCGGCAGACGGATCTCTAGATCCGAACAAAATTCCAACACAGAAGGCAAGAAGGCAACAGAATCGACAAAATAAGCAACAGAATATCTAACCTGATTAGCGAAACCAATACCAAAACCTAGCAAAATTCTGCCAAGGATTAGCATCCAGACAGCTTTGGCAAGGCCATTGATGATGGCACCAGAAAAGAAGAGAACTCCTCCAAAGAGCATGGACAGCTTCCTTCCAAACTTGCGCGTAATGGTAGAAGCTACAAGCGAAGACATCAGAGCCGCCAAATACAAAGAAGACGTGAAAAGAGTCAGCGTCTCACTATCATATTGACAGTATTGATTGATCTTTGAATGCTCTTGTTGCTTCCTGTATACGGATGGGAAGAACTTCTTGAGAAATGAAGGCATGGTCGTAACCCCACCTTCCAGCAGAACAACAGCATTAATTCCATCATGTAATAATATTCTCTCGGAAAGAGAAATGACTAAAGAAACAAACACAAGCAGGCCGTTTCGAAAACATCCATTACATTCTTCTAACCAAATTATAACATCATAAATGATCTGAAAAAGCCTTACCGGAAATCCCAATATCGTAGCCAAAGATCAGACCACCCATTGCAGCAACGATACATGTTACCAACACAAATGGGGTGAGGTTTCCAGGGTACTCCCTCCCCGTACCTTGGCCAATTCCTACTACTGCAGGCATCTTCAAGCAACTCTGACTAGAACTAAGTAGAACTCAGACAAAAGAGAACCAAAGAGGCTGAGACACAAATCTAATATAAAATGGAATTTAAACTCAGACAAGGAGACCTCAAAAGTTGCTAATGTAAAAGACTGGAAAAGAAAGAGATAGAGGCCGTGTATATATAGACAGATACGCCCAGTTCGTGTGTGAAATGTCGAGCTGTCAAATTAACAATATGGAAATTCATATTATTTTCCTTTTCAATGAACTGTTTACTTATTTGAAGATAATACAGAACCTATTTAAATATCTTCCTTGGATGTTACTCCTTTACAGCTATCCACCGTTGGATTGGACGGTCCATTGTTGTGATGTTCGCTGTTAATCTCGGAATTTAGAAAGTAATTATGGTCAGAATTTACACGTCAGATTGCAGTCATCCTGCTTAGTCAAACACTACTATTTTGCCTCATCCAATCTAATTAACCTTATCGGGCTATGGATAATGTCGTGTGGGTATTTGGAGCATACTCAATTCACATGCATCCACTTTACAGCGAAGTTTGTACCATGTGACACCAACTTACTAATTAATTCCTTTTCCTTTGATAACTAGCCATATTATCTGAATGATTAAGGAATGGGAATTTAATTGATTAAGCAGATGATTGGAAAATGTGTAACATTTATTATTTGATCGTTCTGGTTTGAAGTTTAAGGTTTCCTTTTATGTATATGTAAGGAAACTTACATCGGACAATTATAAGAGTATTCAAGAATTTATAATAATGTGCAATCTTCTCCTTCTTGAACTAGCTTTTGGGGTGAGTTAAAGACTTTCTAACATAGTATCAAAGATAGTTTGTCTTGATGGTTTGGTGCGGTGCCCGGTTATATCCCTTTGCCTAATATGTTCATCAGATGTTCAATCCTGCTCTGGACTGAGAGGGGTGTGTCAAGAATCTCACATCGGACAACTATAAGAGTATTCAAGAATTTATAATAAAGTGTAAACTTCTTCCTCTTGAGCTAGCTTTTGGGGGTGAATTAGATACTTTCTAACAATGTAAGGTAAATAGGAGAATAGAATATGGGATAGTGAATTATAGTGGAAAATTAGAAAGGGTATTAAAACATATCGCCCTGGACACTTTTTACGTTTCTAAATATGCATTCATTGTATTCAATGTCATTTGCAGGAAATAGTATTACTCCCGCCACAAGAGAACAAATAAGGAAACACTTTATGAAATAACCTTATAACCATGCCCATAAGTTGGGATGGGATTTTTTGAATATTATCGTGTCATTCATTTATGCGAGTCTCGTGTTTATTTATGCGAGATCTATATAAAATCTACATAAATAAATGATTGAGATTTATAGGATAAAATAAAACATCATAATATTGAACAAAGAATCTAAACTCCTATAAGTTACTTGGTCGAGGGAGCGTTGCCCTAAGTACCAAAATGGTCGATGAGAAAGGAAAGATTCGCTGAAGAAAAAGGAGTTTTATTTATTTTAGAAAATATTTTCATTATTTTAATTTGTTTTATATATTTTTATATTTTATAATTAAATGTTGGATTTTGAAAGTTGAACCTCCTGTTTGGAGACTAATCAAAACCCGCAGTGCTCAATTTTCCGGTGGAATCGACACCCAGCTGTATTTGTAGACAATCAAAACGAAAAACTAAAATCAATAACAAACATAAATAAATGTCAAGCTTGTCGTTTCATGCCAAAGTCATTGAGATATGTAAAGCAAAAACATCAACGAGTAAGTATTCGTTAACAAGAAATTTATAATTCTTGTCATTGACAATGACAACCGCAATTGGGAGTAGCAAACTATTATTCAATGGTGAAGGTTGTTGTATTCAGTATTCAGTAAGTTGATGTATCAGAAGTTCTTGACGAGTTCTCTTCTAGTCGGTTTTCAGATAAGAGGTCAGAATCATTAATGTAAACAAAAAAAGAAAGAAATGTGAAAGTGAAGTTGTGACCGTCCAAAACCATCCAAGTCATGGAGTCCAACCCCATTCTATCTTTGGCCAACCCGAACCCATGATAAAGAACCCCGGATGGGCAGTGTGTGGTAAATTTTGGATATAAAGGGCCATACATCCCATTCCCACTTGCGTATTAGGCAAAGTAATTGCCAAGTTTCTATTCTGAAACTGGTTTATAATATTGCATAAGAATACCGACGTGAAGTCATTGGTTTGGGATTCAACAACGGTTGGCTTGACTAAGCGCCACATGATTGCCTTTTGTACGTTGTTACACACAAAAGTGTGAAAACAAAAGGCAAGAAAAGAATAAGAAAGGGCGCTCATGGCTTTGACCTGAGGCGCAGTCAATGCAAACAGACAGAAACCTCCCAAGTGGAATCGGAGGCTGTTGATCCCACCCCTCATTTTCTAAGCCTCTGTGTGGCCTTAGAATAGTTGGAGTGGGACCTCACATGACACTGCTGTGTTTAGAGTTAGACTTATGCAGTTGGAAAAGGAGTTTTTGATTGAATTTAGTGTCTCACTTGGATAAATTTTACGTAACGCTGCCGCGGTCCCTATGTCAGACAATTGCATGCTTTTCGGTATTTACTTGGTACCGTCACACCCACGTATCCATAAACATTCTCTGTATGTAAGTCTCTGTTCTTTTACTTACACCCAACAAAAGGTTAACTTGGGTACATTTTAAATTTTCAATTGATACATCACAGGATTTCGAGGAGCAACCTGACACGAACTTAAGATGGGAGGCGGCGGTGATATATAGCGGAGCCGGTAAATGAAGCGGTGGGTATGTATGTGATCGTAATTAAATGTATTCATGTGTAACATCTCAAATTTATGGATAAGATCAACTGCCCATGGAAGGGTCTTTAAATGGTGACTTGATCCTACTTTACCCCAAAAGTCTCCAACACTTTATTTCATACCACTTTTAACGTTCTATTGCTGGTCCTCGAAGCATTCCCATTTATTGGATAGAGGGTTGGAGATGGTCTCTTGACTCTATACCATACACTCCTCCATACGAATAAAGCAAATTCAATCTCATTTCTACTTAATGTAGTACACCTAGATAATGGTGCAGCAACGTATACTTATGTTTCTATGTCTCATTAAATACAAATTAACTAAAACATAAAGTTACAACCCAACAGCTGGCTCGTCGATAAGGATTACAAATAGGATAAGATAAAAAGAGATGCAATGGTATACGAGCCAAAACCAAATAATACCATAGATGTATAAAAGTCAACCAATTTGCGTGTACGTTAGATAAGAGTTGACTTGACTCTCAATTTATCCCCATTTTCCTTCAGGCTTCGGCTTAAACCATGGCTAGAATCAGGGGGGCAGGCATGGACCTACAACTAAGCAAGTACCTGGCAAGTTTGTGTTTAGGGAGAATGCTTAATTAAATAATACCAAGTTAATTTAAAGAAGAAGTTGGCTCTTATAATGGTTTCATCGTTTAGAGACAGACCACACTATGAACAATTAGGCATTTGAAGAGGAGTTGAACACTAGGTGAATTTTCCTTTTTGCCTCTCATATCACAAAATTGACTATATTTTCCGTGGGAAAGTAATTGGTGATTTTTTTTCAATATTTTAAAAATTGATTATGGTCATTCGATTTTGTAGTAAAAACTTTAAACTAATCAAATTTTCAATTTAGTTTTTAAATTTTTGTTCGATTTAGTTTAATAATTTTTGTTGTTAAAAATTAATTAATTAATTAATTAGTTTTCGTAAACTAATTATTTTTTATAAACAAAAATAAACCTACAAATTTTTATTTAGTAATTTTATTTTTAATTAAACTTTAAAATTTTTTATAAATGAGAATAGTCTTTTTAATCATTTTTAAAATTTTTTAATTTTATTCAATCTTTAATTGATGTTTTAATGGTCTAATTCCAGTTGAACCTTTAAATCTTAAAACTCTTATTTTATCAATTTAAATTTCGATCCAATTTTTTAAACATTATTAATAAAAGGATATGTGAAGTCAGTGAGTGGAGGCATTTTTTTATAAATAAATTAGTTCCTCTTTAACTAACTCACGTCATAGTATTGAATTAAAAAATATAAATAAAATTTATATTTTTTTTATACAAAGGAAAAATTACAAACTCAAAACAACACTAACGCACATTGCGCCGAAAAAGGGCATCCTATCGATCCGACTGATAGAAGTTCCACGTAGGCAGGGGAGGTTCCTGTAAAAAGTGTATGCCTAGGGTAGCCTGAAGTCTGAGGGTGGCCAAATTGTCGACGGGCCGGTTCCCTTCACGGTACACGTGCTGAATGGTGACCTCCCATGCGCGGTTGAGCAACTCCTGGATACCTGTCAACAAAAAGGAGAGCGGAGTAAGAAAAGTACAGGAGGTTGACAAAATGTTAATGACCTCCAAGGAGTCAGTTTCCAAAATGATCCGACGGTGGCCCAACGACCAAGCCAAGGAAAGTCCGGTATGGACACCCCAGAGTTTCGCTAATAAAGGCGATCAATGACCAATGTGTTGGACGAACCCCCCACACCACTGGCCATGCCAATCCCGAATCAGCCCGCCCGCAGAAGAGGAGTCTATGTGCCTAGAATACGCTCCACAGATAAAATTTATACTGATCAACGATTTAATGAGATAGCAAAAATAGGTACTAATTTAAAAAAAATTTTACAAGAAATACCCAATTAAATTACTAGATATATCTATTCCTATAGCCTGATATTAGCTTCAAAATTACACGACCAGGAGTTTAAGGGAAGGCGGTGTGGCGGTGAAAATAGATTTAGCCAAAACATATGATCGAGTCAATTGGGCCTTCCTTCGACAGGTGCTTCTGGACTTTAGCTTCCCTCTCATCTTGATTAATCTGATTATAGGCTGTGTCTCTAGCTCCAGGCTTTCCGTCCTATAGAATGGCAAACGACTTTCGGCATTTCAGCCCACCCGGGGTCTTCAGCAGGGGGATCCACTATCTCCTTATCTGTTCGTCCTCTGTATGGAGAAGCTCTCGGGGTGGATGACCAGGTAAGTTGATGTTGGCCATTGGCAGCCCATTCGTCCGTCGGTTCATGGACCTAACATCTCACATCTCCTTTTTGCCAATGATGTCCTCCTTTTTGCACATGCTTCGAGGAGCCAGGCTCAACTCATGCACAACACTATGACCAAGTTTTGTCGCATTTCTGGCATGCAGGTAAATAATGTAAAATCTAAAGCTTTTTTATCTAGCCGGGTTAGACAGCAGAAACGGACCAGAATCTTAGCTGCTTTGGACATCCACCCCTCCCAACGTTTGGAGTCCTATCTTAATGTTCCTCTATGCACCCAGTAGAGGAATAAACATGATTACATTGGCACCATAGGCAAGATCAAGTCTCGCCTAGAGTGCTGGAAGGGTCGGCTCTTGAACAAAGCGGACTGCTCGACATTGATCCAAGATACTATATCTTCTATTCCTATCTATGCTATGCAGTCTACTTGGCTTCCCAGGGTAGTGTGTGATGAGATTGACAAACTAGCGAGGGCTTTTCTGTGGGGCCGCCCAGGACATAGCAAAGGCCTTCCCCTTCTTCCCTAGCATACGGTGACCACACCGAAAGCATGTAGGGGATTAGGGCTTAGGCAAGCTCGCGAATCCAATACAACGTTTTTGGGAAAGATGTGTTGGGACCTCTATATCGAGAGGCCTAGTTTATGGGTACAGGTCCTCCGCTCTAAATATTTTACTGGCCAAGATCTCATGGATTATACTCCTCCGTCGACTGCGTCGGTGGCATGGAAAGGCCTACTAAAAGCTATACTCATCCTCAAGGATGGGTATGGATGGCGACTGGGTGATGGCATTGGTATTCATTTTTGGCATGCCAAATGGCTCTTTGATGGAACGTTGGCGTCAGTAGTTGGATATATTCCATCATCTCTACATGGGTTGGCGACCTCATATCCCCCCAAACGGGATGGGATTTGACTCCTTCTACAGGTCTTCTCCTGCCAGAGTATTGTGACCGTATCAGGGCCCTCCCGCGTCCCCTCCCTCATCATGACCCTAACCGTCGTATTTGGTTTGATAGCTCCACCGGTGTCTACACCTCCCGGGCCGGGTATGATTTTATCACTAGGATACCGTCTTTTGATGGGGCGAGTGATTGGAGCTGGATTTGGAGGTTAAGAGCAGCACAAAAACATAAGCTTTTTTTATGGTTAGCCACTTGGAATCGCCTCCCCACAAACGACATGCGATATGAGCGGGGCCTTTGTTCCTCTCCCCTGTGTGGCCGATGTGGAACGCACCCGAAAATTGTCCTTCACCTACTCCGAGATTGCCCTCATGCCAAGCAACTTTGGGACTTAGACCCGCACCCACGACCGACTCTTTTTTATCGAGAGCAGCTCCCCTTTGTGTGGCTTAAGGCCAACCGTGTTACCTCCGATGGGTCCATTCATAGCCTAGGTAGATTCCTTACTACTGGCTGGGTCATATGGCGCACCAGGAACAAGTTAGTCATCAAGGGCAAACCCACCAACCTGCCCGCACAGCTAAAGCAGGTACGCATGTTATTTTGCAACTATATTGCTGCCTTCAACGTTGCGCAGCTAGAGCAGTCTCCCCCTTGCCTCCACGCCTGGTAGCATGGGCTCCTCCCCCAACTGGATGGCTTAAACTCAACGTCAATGGGAGCATTCGAGGACATCCAGGCCAGGCTGGGATAGGAGGCTTACTCAATGATAGTAGTGGTGTGGGGATAGCTGGCTTTTCCTATGGGGTTGGGATTAAAGAGTTTAGAAAGAAGCAAGTTTTCGTATTGATTTGTATTATTCATCTGTACATACGGGAGAGTATATATAATACAAGTATCAAATATCATAACCTAACGTATTAGTTAGAATACAAGTATCAGATCCTAACATATCCGATCCCTATAACTCAAGATTTATTTAGTTATAAAAATACAACAACTTTGGTTAGTCATTCTTATCCTTATTAGGGATCACCAATATATTGGCTGCAGAACTCAGGGCCCTCAGCTATGGGCTTGCCTTCGCCGGCGCTTACCCTTAGGAAGGTCTTCTGGTCGAGTCTGATTCCATGGAAGCGTTGCGGTGGCTCTCACTTCCTTCCAACGTTATGATCTTTCATCCTCTGGCTAATCTCATTTCGGATATCAACTCTTATTTGGCCAGGATTACCCACTATAACCTCACCCATGTTTTTAGGGAAGGAAATCAATGCGTAGATTTTTTAGCCTGTGCTTGGGATCGGTAGGAGCAACTGTATAGGGAGCGTCTGGCTTACCCCCCCCTCAATCACTACTTGCGCGCTGATGTGCAAGGGGTTTTGTTTAGTCATTAATGTATTGCTTATTTCTCTCCTGTAACCCCAAAAAAAAAGCTTCAAAACTTTCACCTCCTTAGACATTCTCAGTTGTCATGGTTAGAGATTGTTCATGACGAACTAACTTTTCAACGCATGTTTCTTCTCATATTAACTTAATGAAAAGTACTCCCCGTTCTTCTACCCAAAAATAAAAAAACTTAATGAAAAGACACTACAAATTTTTTCCGTTGAAAATTAGGAAGTTCAAATTGTTGATGCTTATTTTAATTTCCTTCGTCACAATTTCTTGACTTTTTTAGTTTTATATATACAGTTGTTATCATGTCAAGCATTTTGCTGAAGAGTTGTCATATTGTAGGCCAATGAAAATATTAAAATACAACACCGCATCCACAACTCCTTTTGGTTTCATTGAAATACGCAAGAATGAAGGAAAGATTCTTACTCGAATCGATGAACACTTGGAAATTAAGTACACAGACACATAATTTATGCTAGCTTTTCTACTTAATTTAATTAGTTCCCAATTTGGATTCTTCTCTAAGGATTTAGCCATCGTTAAGCATACTAATTATTTAGTTATATCCAACTTTTCATCAAAGTAACAAATTTTTAATCCATCTTCAAATTGTTTTATTGTGACAGCTTTCATTTACAATTCATTAGAAAAGAAATCGATCATTAAAACAAAGTAATGAGCCAGGTTGTCGTACCCTTCTTGGATATATTTGAAATTTAGTTCCCATGTGAAAGAACATGCAAATGAGTGGCACTAATGTAATGTTTCCACCTAATTTGTTTAATCTAAATGATAGATCAGAGCCCTTCTATTACATGTTAAGCCGTAACAATTAATAAACAACAATTATATAACAAAAATGGGAATTATCTGATTTGGAAGCTTATAAAGGATACTTTTCTTGCACTGCTGGAAAGTAAATCGATTCTACTGGCAGCATTTCGGTGGCAACCATGTTGTTGGTAAAGAGAAAGAATCAACTATAAAGGAAAATACCAGTATTTTTGTCAGGAATCCAACATCGGACAACTATAAGGGTATTTAAGAATTTATAATAGTATGCAAATCTCCTCCTCTTGAGCTAGCTTTTGGGGGTAAGTTAGACACTTCTAACATGGTATCAGAGCCAATTTGTCTCGATGATTTGGGGCGGTACCGGATTATGTCTCTTTGCCTAATATGTCTATCAGATGTCCAGTCCTATTCTGGAGTCTGGACTAAGGGAGGTGTGTCAGGAATCCCACATCAGACAACTATAAAGGCATTCAAATATTTATAATAGTATGTAAACTTTTTTCTCTTGAGCTAACTTTTGGAGGTGAGTTAGGCGCTTCTAACAATCTTGGACAAATTTATGGTTAAGTCTTAATTTTTGGGAATAGGAGTTTCCACTGTTTGAAGAGCAAAGGCTTTAGGGGGGCCACGAGAGAAATGCTTGGCGTCTACAACTTTAATGGCCATCTGGACCTCTTTTCACCACAAGCGCAAGGATAGCAATTGGCTTGTTAAGATTCATAAAATCGTGTGCATGTAATATTGATAAGTAGATTACACAGCTTAGATCAACGGCTACAAGAACTCCATAACGAGATGACAAAACGTGGTGTTTTGAAACGCTCGACATTGACCGCTATATACAACCAAACTATTCACCATCTCAATGAAGAGGAGGCCCATGTAGTCATTAATACAGCTGTATGGACCACAAAACTTTCATCGATCCTGCTTATTGGGGATATTTGATGCCCTCAATTTGACCAATTACTCCTTGTTCACTTGATCAAGGGAGTGATTACGTCAGTTGTTAATCTGAGTTCAGCCTTCCCAAGTCACCATTGTTTTTCTTTTTCTACTCCAAGTTGCTTTCGATATTACTGATGCCAAGGAAAAGGCAAGAGGCAAGTTGCTAGCAGGACAAAATTGTCAAATCCTAAACAAAGAGGGTAAATCTTAAAGTTCACGGATCCAGTAAAGGGGGAGAGAGAAATTAATATGCTTTACTACCCCAAGTAAAAAAGAAACAAAATATATAGATAAGTCCGAGGAAGAAAGTTGGACCGGCGAGGTACGACTTTGTCGAAACATGAAAAAGCTGGCCCGGTTAATTAAATAAGGGGAATAATGGCAGCTCAGACACACACACAGGCTAGTGGTCCAATTAATAAGTTACATGTATAGCTGTACACTAGAAAACATGGTTACATAGAAATCAGCCACTCTGAAAACTTTTTACATCAATTTTTTTGTGTTAAATTGAAGTCAATTTCGATTCCTCAGCTTCACCCTTATCAGATTACCTGAGCTCAGTGTAGTAGACTCGAAAGAAAAAGAGCAGCTTGAGTTCATTGGAAATGGTAGTGGAACGAAGATGTGTTACCAAAGACTTGAATGATATTGACAGACAAGGTTCTATCGTATTCACTCACCGAAGTTTCACATGATTTGGCATTGATGGCTCCTCCGAAAAGGGATTTACTTAAGAACCAATGAGCATTAATTATATTCGGGCATATCTGGTCCCTCAATTAATATTACTGGACTTTTAAGTTGTATCAACATCAACGATCCTTTGATGGGCACTTTTTAAGCTTTCTATCACATTATAGGCACCAAGGTCCGAACTTTTTATCCTTCCTTACGACACACACAACCCGGCACTGTTATGGATATGTATGTGTAGTTGGCATAAAGTACTGTATCATATGTGAACCAGATAGACATTGTTATATTGCTTATTGTCCAAGTGTACTCGTCCAACCGGACTAGGTACGTTTGTAAGGTGGTAAGGTTATCTGCACTGTGTGGTCCTAATCTTACAGCTTCATTTTCTGTTAAAAGCTGTTCACAATCTGAAATTTAAAGTACGGTTTCATACTTTTCTCGTTCGCAGTATTCAATCAATATTCTTAAAACCTAGAGAAACTGATTATTTTACCTGTATATATGTAATATATGAGATCTATTTTGGAATCTAAAAAGGCATCAGACCTTACAGTTTCTAGTAAGCTTTAATATTTCAGGGTCCAGTTTTGACGGGTCAACTTTGCAATTTCAGCGGAATCCGGCGAGTGGACCATTAATCTGCTTCCAATTGTATGGTTGTTACAGTGTCAGATATTCCTATCAAGTGTTTATTCGGATATAAAAGAGTCAGTCAATGCTTTTCAAGTCTATGCAGAATGATTTTCTATTATAATTTGGTATACCAAAAGAGTACAGAAAATATCTCGAGTATCGTTAGCTATTAACGAGTGTGTATACGACAAATACAGTTGTATTGGGTAATGAAAGATTCTTTGTAAAAATTTGGAAAGTATGTTGGTTTACAAGATACTTTTTTTAAGATTTTCCACGATCTCTTTTCGTACCAAATATTCATTAATTGCTACCATGTATTCTTTTTTCCTAATGACAGAACCAAGTGACACTTTTCAAAAACCTTAAGAATCAGCAAGTTGTAAGAAATATGATCTTGATGATTATATTGTGGGTCCAGCTCCATTTTAGACATGTTTGCTTGATCAATTCTATTAAATTAAGGCTCCAAAAGTATCAACTATCTTCATGAATCAAAAGAAACAAAATTTGAGCAGATTTGAGACAAAAATTGATGATTGAAAACTATTTCTGGAGCACATGCCTATGGCAATGGTAGATATAACTGTGTGGATGAACGTGTAAGCTTCTGTAATTATGTACGAGTTGAAAGACTATGCTTGAAGACAGACAAGTCCTTGTTGACTCAAACACACCAATGTTATTGAAGGACACGATTGTGTTTGCTGACCATGCAAGTTTTTTAGGCTGTTCGCGTACATTGAGTTTTTGAGGGACACAGGTACCACACACAGGCTTGTGGGCAATTATGAGTAGTTTAAAAATCTTATTTATTCAAAATTAAAAGGTTGGATAAAAGATAGAAGTTGCATGAGACAAAAATACATGATGGAAGAAGAGTTTTAATATTTGTACTCAAATGTTTTTTTAGAGAGTTAAAAAGAGAGTTTAGTTGTGGTTGTTTTTTGAGGTGTTCTTGAGCGATGTAGCTCAAAAATTTTTACCACTTGTATCTTGCTATTTGATTTAGTAGATTTATTTCGATTTGTCCTATACTTTTTACCTCTATAATGGAGGATTCTTTTTACGTTAAATCTTGTGTGCAATTTATCTTTTAATCATCGTTATCGTTTGTGTAGTTTACTATTGATTGAGTGATCTTATCAATCATGTGGGTGTTATTGCTTGGAGTCAAACAACTGTTAACAAAGACTTAGGTATAGAGAGTGGT
The DNA here is from genome assembly GCA_027576455.1 of Erythroxylum roigii. Classification (NCBI taxonomy): domain Eukaryota; kingdom Viridiplantae; phylum Streptophyta; class Magnoliopsida; order Malpighiales; family Erythroxylaceae; genus Erythroxylum; species Erythroxylum roigii. The sequence goes on from JANZXV010000002.1 coordinate 27,806,509, forward strand.
AACAGCTCTATGGTGCAATTAATGTTGACCAACGTGTCAATATAGAAACTTATGATAGAAGATCTTTTGTATTGCAGGGATCTCTATAATCTAATTAATATGGACAAAAGTATAAAAGATGATTTCTAGTCTAAGTTAGAGAAGATGACAAATAAATAATGGGAAAAGATGAAACAGATAAACGTTGGAACTATTAGACAATAAATTGATATCAATATATTCAACTACATATCTTAAGAGATGGATCCTTTCAAACTGTGGAATAAATATTGCTCACAACAACGCCTTATTAATTAAAAGGCTTGTGAACCTAAAGTTGAAGGCTAAAAAATCAGTGTCGGAGCATCTTAACGATTTTGGAGATATCATCAGCAAGTTGACCACTATGAAGATCATCGTTAATGACGAGCTACAAGTTTTATCCATATTAAGTTCCTTGTCAGATAGTTAGGAAATTGTGGTTATTACTATCAACAACTCCATTTTGGATGTTGTGCTTCTTTTTATATGATCAAAGAGAGCATGATCAATGAAGAGATTAGGAGGAAGAAGATTGGTGCTGATAACATATAAGCTCTTGTGGTATAAAACATAGGTAGAAGAAATAAAAGAGATTTAAGAGGGTAAGGCAAGTCTAAAAATAGGTACAAATTTATAGATAGCAAAGAGATCAGGATGTGTCACTACTGCACTAAACCTGGTCATATAAAGAAGTTATATTACAAGTAGAAGAGTGACTAGAAAAAACAAGACAACTAGAAAATGTGAAGACGACAATAACACTACAGCAATCACCTTAAGCATAAATGATGAAGTGTCATTGATTTATGTAACTAGTGAGTATCTTCATATTATTCACTCAAATTTTGAGTGGTTTATTGATACAAAGGCTTCTTATCATTCTGTTTCAAAGAGGGAATACTTCACTAGTTATAGGAGTGGTGATTTTAGAAGTGTGAAGACGGGAAATCAGATTGCGCCAGTATTGTCAGCATAGGTAACATTTGAGTTCAAACTAATATTGGGTTTATGTTGACTTTGAGAGGAGTACAACACATTTTTGACTTGCACCTCAACTTATTGTCTATAAATGTGCTTGACCTGCAAGAAGGATGTCAGTATACTTTGGGATGGAAAGTGGAAACTATCTAAAGGATTGTGGTGTATGATGTATAAGACACACTTAAAGGTTGTGCTGGAGAACTATATGTCTTTAAGGAGAATACTTCTCTGAATTTGTGGCATTAGAGATTGGGACACGTTAATGAGAAGGAGATCAAATTGCTAGTTGTTAAATAACTTATCACTACGAAAACCACTCTTTCTCTCAACCGCTGTGTTCATTACATGATTGAAAAACAACATCGAGTTTCGTTTAATAAAAGTTTGACTAAAATGAAGACTAAGTTATGCCTAGTGAACTTCAACATTTTTAGTTTTATTGAGGAGGGGTCCTTGGGAGATAACAAGTATTTTGTTACTTCTATCAATGTTGCTACTCACAAGACTTGGGTCTTCATGCTGAAAACAAAAAGCTAAGTGTTTGAGGTCTTTAGGAAATTTCATGTCATAGTAAAAAAGGAGACAAAGAAAATTTTGAAATTTCTTTGAACTGATAATAAAAGCAAGTACACCTATAACTAGTTTAAGGAATATTGTCTGAGACATAGCATAAGACAAGATAGAACAAAACTTGGAACCTTAGAACATAATATTGTTGTCGAGAGGATGAATAAAACCACTGTGGACAAGGTTTAGTGGTATCACTTTAGTCAACTGTTCTTCCATTCTTTGAATTTGTATTTTTTGTTGATTATTTGCTTTAATTAGTTCTTCAATTAACTATATTGTTTTACTTTGATTTTGTAATAGATTAGTAATATGTGTTTCTAACTGATTATGTTGTTCTTTTAATTCTTTAACGGTTTGAGTTACACTCATAATGTATTCTTTAAATACTTAGTTAATTCAGTAACTTGGTTTTTAAGATCATCTAATTTTACAGAAGTTTCTATAGCCGAAGGAACATCTATAAGAGGATTGGTGATTTTTATATC
>JANZXV010000002.1:27842653-27855139 GCA_027576455.1 Erythroxylum roigii
TTGTAGTAAGTATAACTCTATTGGTACTATACACTTATTCACAAATTTTTTAATACTCGTATAATAACTTTTTCACAATAATTGAGTATTTAATACCACAATTAAAGAAATAATGGACCTTTCAAGAAATTCAAGTCTTTATAAGTACATAATGTAAACAACATTTAAGGTTCAAAACGAAAAAAAAGGCTCCAAAGAAAAATAAGATAAGGGTTAATATGTGGGTATAATCAATGAAAAAGGCTAAAACTTAACTTGGTTATTCCTAAAAGATAATTTTATGGGTGTGGTAATTATCAAAAAAATAGGCTACTATACATGATAACAAACATGAAAGAAAAAGAGCTTAAAATTTTAAAAACTTTGTTCTTAAGCTCACGAAAAAGATGGACATTATGCGTGTAAAAAATATGCAATATCATTCAACTTAAATAATTCAATGATTATTAAAAATATGACTTATAATAGCAATTTTATTCTAACTCTCATTCTTTTGCATACTAATTCAAATCAATATTCAATAATGAAATATAGTATTGCTTGACATATTTTAACTAATCCAATATGTCAATTAATAGAATTTTATAATTAAGATTATAATAAGCTTAAAAAATCATTAAAATTTCATTTAACTCATCCCCACACTTAAAGTTGTATATTATCCCCAATGTATACAATACAAGTATAAATAAAAGTGAGAATTTTTTGGTACTTTCCTAATTGTGACAATTTGCTGATTTCAAATCCATCCAATGTTAAACTACATCCTTGCAAAATATAAGAAAAAAGATAAAAATAAAAGCAAATAAAAATAACTAAAACTAAAATAACTAGGAAACATGAAAATAAAATAACATAAAATAAAATCTATCCTAATTCATGGGTTGCCTCTCATGCAGTACTTCTTTAACGTCATTAGTTCGATGTAACTTGCACGTTCCCTCATCCTGGTTTTATGATTAGTTGCTTGTTTCTATCCGTTTCTTCACATAGGGGTTTTGTAGCCTATAGATAAGCCACCTGTTACAAGATAATAGAAAGGACATAATTTATTAAATTAATAAATCCAATTGCATGGATTAATGCCCTTTTCAACAACAAACTATTACTAAAAGAGGGAATAACAAAACTCCCTGAATCATTGGTTTACGCGAATAGTTGGTCTTTAAGGAAGTGAGAACCCTCCGTACTTAAGGTCACTACCAACGCTTCACTAGTAGTTTCGTTATTTGGTTCCTCCACCAATTTTTCCTCAACTACCTTTTTCCACTCTTCTTCTTCTTCCTTAAGGACAAAGGTTTCTAGCTCATCATCTTCAATTATCTCCTGCCACTTCTCTACTTCCTCTTTTTGGACAAAGATTTCTTTTTCTTTTGAAAGCTCTTCTTGGAATGTCACTCCATTCATGAAGCCAACTCTTGTCTTATCTTCACTATCAAATTTTTTTCGATTAGCTTTCATTTTGGTAAGGATTCCATTAATTTATCTATAATACTTGCTTCCTCTTCCTCTTCTTTCTCTGCTTCGTCTTCTTTTGGAAACTCATTTCCACTTCTAAGTGGGATTGCCATTCTATATTCCTCAGGATTTATTTCAGTACGACTGGGCAAACTCCCTTGCATTTTATCAGATGTTATCTCTGCCAGTTGGTTTATCCGATTCACCAACTTTTGTATACGAGCCTTTATTTCCTAATACCTCTTGATTGATTCTTGAATGAAATCGGTCATCATATCTTCCAAAATTAGCTCGTTAACTAGATGTGCTTGGTGCTATAAATATTTAGCTGGAGTGTATTCGTTCCATCTAAATGTGTAAGAGTGACTCCATTCTAAATCGTAATTATTCTCATATGGTGCACCTTGAGGTTAATTGTACGTGTTTTGTCGTGTTTTGTTGCTCCCACATATAAATCGATGTTCGATATTCATGATTGTAGTAATTACTCCCATAAATATCGCAACATCGTATAGATTTCGGTTGAGCCTCTGAAACTATGTGAGAACACCTCTCTCTCCCATATGGTGATGTTATAGATTGCAAAGACATATTCTATTTTCCATAAAAGTAATTTCGCTCTATCCACCCATTGTGAGTTGTAGCTACGGCTTTAAATCTTATTATCCAAAAATAAGTCATAACTCAAAGTAAAAGTAGAGAAGTTCAAATGAAAATTAAATGAATAAGCCAAGAATACAACAAGATTCCATAAAAATAAAATAAAATAAATACAAAAAATAATGACTAGAGTAATAACATTCAGGTTTTCCTAATATCAAAGTCACCAGTAATTGCGTCAAAAACTTGATTGACTATTTTTTAATGTGTCAATATTAAAATAACCATAAGTGCACAGTGTAACTATTAACTAGTATCGGTAAGTACGGGTTGATCCTATGAGGACTATGAGTACTAGTAATTACCATTATCCTATTATCTAATCTGTAGAATTGGTTTTGATTTTTAATTTAATAGAAAATAAAACTAAGAAAGTAAAATAAATGGGAAGTAAGATTGAATAAGAGAATTAAGGAAGCACTTAGTAAACTATCGATATTAGAAAATTAGTATCTAGGTTTCAAACCCCCTAAAACCCTTAACATATTAGTATTTTATTATGCAATTGTTTTATTGATTTATTAGACAATAAAGATTCCTATAGTATGTTATTAGTTGACAACTAACCCTAAAGTTTTCGACCAAATTACTTAGGTTAAAGTTTATAAGATTGCTTTACTAATTTGTGAATCCCTCTGTTAAACTTGAACATAATCTAAAAGATTTATGTCATCCTATCTCTAGGGTACAATCAAGTCCCTCCAATTAAGGTAAATCTATTCAAACAAGAATTTCTTAATCTCTATATTACGAAATTAGTTTATGATATAATATTTTGGATCTATTAGTACATAAATAAAAAAAAACATAATCAGATCACAATATATCAATCAATCTAATTGTATTAATAAAAAATCAAAACATATTAAAATATCAACATAGGGTTCATCTAACTTGGACACTATAGGAATTTAGTTACACATGATTGAAGACTAAATCAAACAATAACAGAAAGAAAACTGAATAGAAAATAAAGGGTTCATAATTCTAAATCTCCCTATTTATCTCCTATCGAATATTCTTGCAAGTAGAGGTTTGATCTTATATTCTCTTAGATCTTTTGATGGTTTCTTTGTGTTTTCCATTTCTCTGGATCAAAATTGCCCCTTAAGTCATCTCTCAATGTCTTTCAATATCTCTGTATGTCTGCTCCCCTAATTGCTTCCGAATACATCCTTTATAGTAAATTTTACAATTATAGGGAGATGGACAGGCTGATGTATGGTTGTGCATCAAACTGTGCATAATTAAAAATACCTAAAATTTATGAATCTGCGCTGCTTGAGAGAAGTTCACGGACTGTTGCACACCCATGTATCCCTTTTATGCTTCAAATCTTTATTTTATGTTGCGTTTTTGTCCAAATTCTTCTCCTTTAGGTCCATGAAGGCAATTATACTCTGTAAACACACTTGGAACAAATTAAGTACCAAATATACAATAAAAGTATAAAATGTTGAGAAAATATACATCAAATATGGGGTATAAATATGGTTAATTATGTATCTATCATTTAGTAATTGTATCATTATCCATGAATTTGTTATTTTGATTTATTTTTCAAAAATTTTACCCTTTAAATAGTGAGTGTATATCCACCTCACCTATAATGCCTCTTTTTCATCTAAGATTCTTCAAAGCTTTTAAGACATTACAACCCTATTGATAATTCTAATGGATTATATACCAATTCCTCCTTCCTCCTTTAGTATACAAAGGGTTCGACCATTTGACCTTAGTTGTTACTTTTTGTTTGAAGTCCATAAACCATAGAAGCGTTTCAGTATTTTTTTTTCTCTTGCTTTGATAAAATTAAAAAATGATATGTGAGGATCAATAGATATGCATGGAGTTAAAATCATAATTGATGAGTTGTTCTACCAAAAAATGACAAAATTTTCATTTTTTTATGAATCCTCTCAATTAGTGGTAAAAAATCCCTAAAGCTTAATCTCTTGGTTGTTACAGGAAGACCAAGGGATATAAATAGAGTGGTTTTTAACTTTAGGCCTGACGAGTTAGCTAGCCATATCGTAAGATAGTTAGCACCAGCTGATAACTCTTATCTTTATTAAAAGAGAGATCATATAAAACCTTGAATAACCAAAGAGCAATTATCAAAATGCTTAGTGATTTGTCATCAACTCCATAAAGAAAATGTAAATCACTTGCAAAAGCTAAGCTAAAGATTCTTAACTTACTATATTTATGAAGAAACTTGAATTTTGCTTCTTGTCTTAGAAAATGATCAATTAGTTTGGTTTGTTTCTTCATGTTTAAAGTGAATAAGTAGAGTGAGATTAGATTACCTTAACTCATTCATGTACCACCTCTAATGATGTTAGGTGGCTCCCAATGAATCAAGATACAAGAGGAGGTCATAGAAATGCATTGTTCAATCAAACTTTTGAATTTTAGAGGAAAATTAAATACTTTATGGATGTGTAAGATAAATTTCCAATTAAAGGAATCAAAGGCCTTGGGAAAATTAATCTTAATAGAGCAACTTGTAAAGGAATGCTTCCTATTTTAGTTCTTAAAAGGTTCCTAATCTAAAAGTATATTGTTCTTTATTTGCCCCTTTGAATAAATGCACCCTAAAAATGATTCATATGAAGTTTAAATATTCCCTAACGATTTTCTTAGAGATAAATAATTTAAAGACATATACAAATGAATAAACATGTACAAATGAATAAAAATTAGCTTGAGAACCAATTGTGTCCCTAAAGTAGTCACATGCCCCTTATGTTATCTCTTTTTGAGTCTACATTGAATCCCCATTGTCTTTAGCAAATAATAGATTTTTTTGGAGTTCCTCCTAAGATAAAATGGACTTGTGGAAGAAGCTCGAGTTCATGTCTCCATCTTTTAGTCATTGTATTCTTGATTTTTACTTTAATAATAAATTATGTTCCTTTAGGACATAAATGTATCATGAGAGAGATGTTTTTTCCTTAATGTGCTTATTAAGGTCAGATGGGAATTGGTAGAGCTAATCTTGGATCTAGATAAGATTTTTTTCTCTAGTTTCCATCACAACTTTTTAAGTGTTGCCAATTCTTTTATTGTTCAAGTCTTATTTACCAGTTGGAGTTTCCATATACAAACATAAGAACTACAACTTTTGAATTTTGTAATCATCCCTTTCACCACTGCTTGATTAAAGCCATCAACTCCTACTAAGTAGTTATTAAAGTAGAAAATGGTCATCTATAGTAATCTGAGAAAAATTTTTGTATGTCAATAAAAGTATAATTAGAGAAAAATGGATTACTAAATATTGCCTTACTATTTAAAAATTGATTTGGCCAAATTTTATTAACCATAGTTCTATCTAACTTTTTTCTCGTGAACTAAGGGCCGCTTTGTTTGTTATTCCAAGTAAAGAAACTCCCTTCTGACTTTAGTTCAGTAACATCAATGTGATTTGTGTCATTCTTGAAGTCTTTATTAAAGTTTCTCAAGCAAATATTGCCTTTAGCTTTTGAAAATGAAAGGGAACTATTCAAATCCCTTAGAATTATCTATAGGGTATTCATAGAAGAGTGAATCATCTTTAACTTATCCCAAAGAAGGCATCTCTAAAGAAATGATTAGATGCATACACAAAAGTTACTTAGATCCTAGTCTTCACATGAACCAAATTCATAGAGAGATGAATGAGCTTATCTTTAATCAGAGAGTTAGAAACCTCGACTTTATCTAGACGAAGGCAATAACTGTTATCCCCATAATGGTGTGCCTAGTGATTAGTAATACTTGGCCAATGATTCCTTAGAAACTCAAGTTCTTTGTATTTATCAATTGAGTTTGGGCTTCAAAAGTTCTAATAGAATACGTTTTATTTTCTTAAGGTAACCACCTAACACCTGGTTCTTCTTAGGGATTTCAAGCCCTATGATATTCCAAGACAAGATTGTCAAAAGGAAAGTTTACAAGGTTTAAAGCTTTTAGCTATATTCGTCCTACTTGATCTCCTTGTACTTGCCACTTTGAACTCATTACCAAGGCTTTATTTAATCTTGTTGAGACAAACCTTGGAGGAATATTTTATCATAGATGATAAGGAGCTGAGTAAAAAGTTTCTTTTAAATAGATCAAAGGACCATACTACTTTAATTTCCTCTAATAGTAGAGTATTATCCATTCTATTAGAGCATTAAGGATCATCCTTACCACTAGCATGCTTCTCTAACTCCTGATCTTTCACACATTCCCATTACTCCTTTTCATCTAACAAGATTATTACTTAATTATTTCTTTTTAGTGCAAATTATCATCCGTTGGCTTTCTTTCTACAACCTCACCATTATTTGGTCTTTCCAATCTTATTAGCTAATAGTAATCTCCTTTAAAAAAATCTTACCTAATAGTCTCCATTATTTACCTAAGTGATCTAAAACTAGTCTTCATTAATATGAGACAATAACCATATCTTCAAACTTTAATTCATTATCTCTAAGCCTTATTAGTAGGATTCTCTCAATTAGCTCCTAATGTTAGTTAATTAGCACATAAAGCGGAGTGTAATATATTTTCGTTATTAAATTTACGGTCTTATCCATACAAATTAATTTACTAATATAGCTTACTAAATGACTTAAACCTTTAGTTAACCAATACGCTAAAAGGACATTGTGTATATTAAGCCAACAAAGAATATGCTTATGTTTTAATTTCTTTAAATTGAATCCAAGTTTCCAATGTTTAATATAAATAGACACATTAGAGATATGTAAAAGACTATCATCAATCAGTCTCTGAGCATTTGATTTGGAATCAAATTTAAAATGGAAAAAGGTTCTTTTAATTCATCAACACTTCCACCAAACCTTTTTTTTAGTTATTCATGGTCCACAAATACATATTAGGAAAGGTAAGACATTTTTCTTAAAAAAAAAATCTCACTAGGGAAGATTCCCATTCGTTTGCACCCTCTCTGAGCATCTCCAAATAATAATAATGTAACTCCCCTCAGTATGTGAAGATAGATTAAACTAAAAATTATTAGTAGGACTGCACTCTCCAATTTAATGCTAGCTTAGTTTGGAGGGAGGGGGTGAAGGTTAATGGGACAAAGTATAGAGTAGAGTTATGAGAGTTTTAAAGAAGCTAAGTTAGGTTAAGGTTGAGTTAAAAGCTTAGGAGGAATGCTAATAGGTTCAGAAGTCATGGAAAGGATATTCTCTACTTGAATATTAGGAGAAAAAATATTAGGGGGCTTAATGTTAGTAAAAGGAGTGGATAGAGGTGGAACCAGATAGTTTGTAGATATAAGGTTAAAGGAAGGGGATTTGGATTAGCTAATGAGATCAGCTTGGTTAAGATCTAAAGATGTGTTGAACATGAACTAAAAGATGCTAAAAAAGATACCAAATAGCTGAGAACTTAAAAAGTAGTTCCTTAAATGATAAGACAAAAAAAGCAGGAACTCCTCTACTCAGGGGAATAGAGAAGAGAGTTCCTCTAAAGCACCTTAGGAGGAGCTTGAAATAATAGCTAAATGCATTGTGCAAGCTAACTTAAAAAGAACTTGTAATATTGGAAAAGCAAGCAAAAGGAGAAGCAAAGAAGCAAAGAAGAGAAACCTAGAGATGGCTAAACTAAGCAAAAAAATCAAAAAGACGTACCACCAATAAGAAGTTTAGCATATAATACTCAGATTTTGGCATGGTTATTGACAACGTGTGTCGAGTGCACTACAAAATTTATCTAATTCTGCACACTAAAAAATTGTTGATTTGGTAGGTCGAGATCTTATCCATAGGGAATGTTCGGTTAATTCTTAAAATAAAAATAATTGATGCAAAGGAAATAAAAGTGGGGTTTTTGGGTTTTATGCAATTGAGAAAATAACATAAACTTAAAATAGCTAGAACAAATTATAGAAGACAATCGAAAATGATAAAAGTATTGAATATGTGTAAAGTATGGTTTTAGGATCAATCTTGGCCTAGACACATTAAACATATCCCATCATTCTAATGTTTTCACACCTCTCCTCAAACTATTGATCATGGACTAACAATACGTTCTGCTAATCCCGATTTTTCCTCAGGTTGTGTTTAATTAAGAGGCACTCATTAATTAAATCTAGCCACCGAATAGCCTAGGATATGATCTCTATATTCAATTTGGCAGCCGCATTACAAAGTTGAAAATGGATTAATATAAGCAGTAACCTCACACATTTAGGTTATCTAACTTAAGTTACATTGTTCCTAATGATTCAAGATCATTAGTGGCTACTAACAAACATCAAATATAAAAATTACGGATTATATTCAACATTCTAGCAATGGGTTCATAATAAAACGATCCAATGAATGCATTAAGATCATCTTCACAAAACCCAATTCAATCAACATCTAACAATAATAACAATCCAAAAAGAGATATTCAACATTAAACAAGTTGAGATAAGTTTAACCGTGACTTGGGCGTCGATTTCACCTTCGAACCGGTGATGGGATGTTAGCCTTTTATCTTCTCTATCAATCTCTAAGAATCAACCTTCGTAGCTTCCATTCTTGTTGAAAATCAAATAGAAAATGGTGAAGAATCAGGTATGTCCTCTTCTTTGCACGATCCCCCACAGTCGTCATAACATATTCCTTTTTATAATAAAACCTAGGTTAAAATGGACAGGTGGCTTGAATTTCATAGGCATACATGGCCTCTTACGGGTGTGAGTGGTATCTCACACTCGTCAGAGTGAGAGTGGTCTCATGCCCATGCAGTTGGTGTCACAATCGTGAGATTGCTCACAGCTGTGACATTTTTTTAGTGTAGCTATGAGCTCTTCCATCTCTCATTCTTCATTGTTATGCTTTATTTTGTCTCTTTTTCTTATAATCTTCTTATTCTTCTTGCTCCATAAAGTTAACAAAGTACGAACATTGAGAAGGTGGCTCAACAAGTATGATTTTCAAGTCACTTTATCTCCTTCACTTTTGAAATGTACCTAAAATCAAATATGAGCTAAAGTAAGTGTCCTAAGCATTTTAAGGCTTTGATCACTAAGTGTAATGGATTAAATGTATCAACATTTAAGTACATATCAAGTTTACCCACACTTAGCTTTTGATCATCTTTGGGCAAATCATTAAAATGAAAGTCATAAATCAAAACACTTATTCATTTTCCATATTTCCTAAAAATAGATAATCATAAGTAAAGATAAATGACTTTCAATAACCATAGCAAGAACTCAACATTCAAAGCTTTTACTCTTGATTGATCAACATTCATCACCCTTAGAAACTAAACGATCTAGAGGTAGACTTGGATAAAATATGTTTACATAAGATAGATCCATAGGTACACTCAAACGTCATTCATGATCATAGCAATCCGTAATTTTACATATCATTTCATTTCTCCACCACTAAAAGTCACATGCATAATCATGAATCAAAGGACTTTTCTAAGGTTGTAATGTTGGCAGAGGTAAGGTGAGATGTATTTTAGGTAGTGTAGCATAAAATCCATCAAGCTAGTGAAGCAAAAGTAACATTCAATGAAACATCAAGCGCAAACGCTAACATTCATTCAAAAATGGGCACTATCAGTTATGATGAATGTAACAATTATATCTCACAGCTCAAATTTCAACTTTCACACACAAACCATATGAAGCTTAACTAATCAAACAGGATCACTCATAGAGATAGATGATAACAATATATTGAGCTACTAGGAGTGAAACTTTCAAGACAACATCCACATAATATTCATCATATTCAAATCACCCATTCAATGCAACTTTAGGAGGATAAATAATAATGAATAACTTTTTTTAAAAAATGTATTTCATCCTTGATATTTTTATTCAAAATTTTTTTCTTTTCTTTCTTTTATTTTATTTTCATTTGAAAATTGAAAGAAGCTATACCAACATGGGAATTTCATTGATATTACATAAAATAACATCCCAATAATTATAACAATCCCACACATATGCACACTCTCGTGCTTATACTCTTGTACATCCACAGTCATTAACAACCAACAAATGCTCTAGTAGCTTTAAGACTTGGGTGGGACATTTGGTTCAATTTAAGGCATGAATGTAGTTATCACAAAAAGAAAGGTTAATAAAGCTCAAGGGGGTTTAATAAAGGAAAATTCATATAAATGTGTAGGCTATTTGGCAAATGTAGCTCGTAAATAACAAAGAATGCTTAATCATTTTCATGATAATACATGTGATAAAAATGTGGTCTCGAATAGAAAATCAAAGCAAAGTCAGGATGCGCTTGTCATGAAGGTTACACATAATAAAAGGCAATGAGGCTCAAAATTTCACTGATTTTTATCTACCATTAGCCACTACTTTTCTAAAGATAACGCATATAAACCAACCACAAAGTACATGCTAAAGTTTCCATGGATTTTTCTAGTCAATTCACACTCTAAGTATGACTATATAGTCTTAAAAGCAATAAAAAAACGAGAAAATTTTTTATTTTGTTTTTTTAATTTTGAAAATCACCTAAAAAGCCACAAAACCAACCATTAAGCTAAAAAATGTGTATAAAAACCAAGATCTCCACCCTCACACTTAAAACTTACATTGTCCCCAATGTAACATCAAATACAAGAAACGAAGCATTTATGAAAATAGCAATGTGAAAATGTAAAAAGATAGAAATTAACTTCCCTTGAGTTGCCTCCCAAGCAGCGCCTTTGTTTATTGTTGTTGGCTCGACTCTATGTTACTCGCATCAAGTGATGAAATTTTGATCTTTAGGAATCACAAATTCGGCGTTTTCCACCTGATCTTCATCAAAGTAAGGCTTGAACCGATGACCACTTATATGCAATGTCTTCCCCGTTTTTAAACTTTTGATCTCAACTACACCATAAGGAAGAACATTAGTTATCACAAAAAGATCAAACCAATAAGGACAACATTTATGCAGAAACAATTTATATTTAGCACAATAAAGAAGCATTTTTTGACCAATGATAAAGCTTTTTAGTGAGACATTAAAAGCTTTGGTCTTCTCTTTTGTTGAAACTACTTCTTGTTCAATTATATGCTTCTTCTTACATTTCTCCTATACTGAAAGGTCAATCACATTAATTGAAAAAATAGAGTGTTCATTATGGGAGGGATTGTTGACATCAAGAATTTGAAATGGGTAACTTCCCCATCAAACTCCATCGTGAGGGTACCCTTATGCACATCTATCTTGTTTGGGACGTGTTGAGAAATGGCCACACTAGTAAGGTCAAATTTATAAGAAGTTTCATCATTAATGTCAATCACATAAAAGTCAGCAGGAAATATTAATTCATTTACCTGCACAAGCATATCCTCAATCACCCCATCTAGGTAAGCATTAGAATGATCAACCAATTGTATGGTAACACTATTTTCTTTTAATGGCCTTAAATTCAAAAAAGCATACATGGAATGAGTTATAACATTAATTGATGCTCCTAGTGTTACCAATTTCACAAGGAATAGTAAACGTTCTTGAGTCTTTACACTTAGGAGGTATTTTCTTTTTAAAAACTGCAAAAACAGTTTCATTCATCCTAATCATTTCATTACCTCTTAACTTTCTTTTATTTGTACATAATTCCTTAAGGAATTTTACATACCTCAGCCTTTGCTTGATCGCTTCTAACAGTGGGATATTCACCTCAACCTTTCAAAGGGTCTCCAAGATCTCTTTATGCTTGTCCTCCTTATTCAACTTTGCTAACCTGCTGTGACATTTTTCTGTGGCAGCTGTGAGCTCTTCCATCTCTCATTCTTCATTGTTATGCTTTATTTTGTCTCTTCTTCTTGTAATTTTCTTCTTCTTATTGCTCCACGAAGATAATAGAGCATGAACATTGAGAACATGGCCCAATGAGTATGCTTTTTGGGTCAGTTTAGCCCCTTCATTTTTGAAATGTACCTAAAATTATGAGCTAAAGTGAGTGTCCTAAGTATTTTAAGGCCTTAATTACTAAGTGTAATGGATTAAATTATCAACATTTAACCATATATCAGTTACTCCAAAGGTGGACATACTTAAGAGAGAAGGAGTGAGGTCTAGAGAGGCTTGACATATCTCATTGACTTGCTTGACAGAGAGTATTTTATTGGATAAGGTAAAGGATAATAGATGAATGCAATGAAAATTCATCCTCATATATATGAAGCCCTTTAGTTGAATAGTTGGAGCTAGCATTAACCTTTTCTAATAGGAATTGAGAGAAATGTTTGTCACATTTTAATCCGTCTTTAGCTTCATTGCAATTTTTTATTATATATTTAAAAAAAACTCATTAGTAATTAATATTGATGTGGTTATATTTTTAATACATAATATAATATTTGTAATAAGTATTAAAAATAAATTGATC
>JANZXV010000002.1:27899059-27909155 GCA_027576455.1 Erythroxylum roigii
ATCTGAAATTTATAAGTTCTCTGTTTGGAGTTCCGTTATTAATTTTCACCTATCGGTTCTTCAATTAACAACTAACGGCAAGTAATGGTTGGCCAACCACAATACCAGCAAAATCAATTTCAAACAGAGAAATCAAACCAAAAATACATACAAATAAATAAACCGAGATTTAATCCATAAAATTAGCTAAAAGCTTCAGCCCAACCTTGAAACTTTAAGAAAACTACTCACTCATAGTAGGATAAAAACCACATAAATTATTCTCAGCACACAACATAAGGAGAAAGTAAATAATAAAATAGAGAAGAAATAATCCCTTTTTTGCGTCACTATGTTGCTGCGCTTGGTCTGCCTCCTGCGTGCTTGCGTCTCCTAACTCCTCTCCAGCTGGTCCCTTCTTTCCAAAATGAGTAACGTTGCTGCTTTGGAAATTGAGTGTTTAATGTGGATTGGATGGAGCCCCCTCTATTTTGTATAACGATGTGCGTGAATGGCTTAGAAAATCCAGAGTAAAATGGAGAGTTGAGTGGCCCCCCTTCTTTGTGAATTGCTAGCATTCCTTTCACATCACGTTGGTGGTCTTTGGCTGTTAGTGTAATGGAATATAAAAATAAGTGAGAGGAGAGGCTTATGGAGAGTGACCCCTTGCGTGTTCAATCCTCCTGGCTGCCTTATTGCTTTCTGCGCTGGGTCCCTCTAGACTATGCTTGTAACCATTTAAATGTTATGCTTCAATTTTTCTCCTGCTTGTGCTTTGTCCGAAACCACCTGTTGCATGCGTGAATCTCTAGCTCTTTGAGTGAGAGTCTTTAGCTGTGTCATGCGTGGCTCCTGCCCACGTTGGTGGCGGGTCTCTCCTTCTTTTCTCCTTCTATTGTAACGTTAAGAGCTCAATGTCCAAGTAAGTGGAGAATAGGTGAGTCCAGAATTTTTGCTTGCCCAGATGAGTGTAACGCCCCCCAGCTGAAAAATGAGTGAGTCTTTAATTGTCCAATTGAGAGGAGAGTTGTCGTTGGTTACTTTGTGGGTGAGTGGAGATTGGTGGGTCTAACGTTGGTGGTTGGTGAGTCTCTAAGCTTCAATCTGGGGAGTTTTTCGTTGGTCCTTCCATGAAGAGTGAGTGTTGGAGAGTCTATGATGAATGGATGCTTGGTGGGACTCTCTTGTAAGTGGAGAGTGATAAAAAATGGAGCCTCCTAGTGTGAGTGTTGGGTGGGTCTATTGGGTTGTGTCGTTGGTGGCTTTCTTTTTATTTAATCCATGCACTCTCCAATAATGCTCCTCCTAATGTCTGCGTGTAGCCCCCACTAGTTGGTTCTTCTTGTTTTCTTTTTATTTACTAGCTGCCAACTTAGTCTCCTCTCTAGCTTCTCACGTCACTTGCTACCAACTTCTAGACTTTGTTTTCTTTGTATGCTTTCCTTTTCTTTGTCTCTTCTTGTGTAGGTCTGCGCATGCCTCTCCTGGTGTGCGTGATTTTCTTGTTTGATTGGCGTGGTGGTTTCTTGGATGTCTACGCCTCCTGCTCCTGTCCTCTCAACAATGATTTTGGTTTGTTTTAATTGAAATCTGCTGCTAGTGTGATTTTTCTTCTGCTCTTTGGCTGGCGTCGTTTTTACCCTGGACTCTCCTTCTTCCATTTAATTATTGTTGTGGTCTTTTTTTTAATTAAAAACAAGTGTATTTCCCACAAATTAAACAGGACAATTAATTCAGGCAAACTAAGAAATTTAGTAGGAAAAATATGTATAAAAACTCAATAATTAATCCAGAAATTAAGGGAAAATACCATTAATTTTAATGATAAAAATGCTTTCAACAGTCGATTGGTTTATCAAAGGATTTTGATTTATTGACATAGTTCTGCTTCAAGTTTTTCCTAACATAATTAACCTTGGAGAAGTATGCTTTTAGTTGGTTACTCAGTTTATGAATTTTGGGGTAACTTGCAAGTTTCCTACTTCACATCTTATATGCTCCTGATGTTTGCTATATAAATAGTCCCAACGAAAACTGACCTTTCTGCCTTTTTTATCCTCTTTAAACTTTTTCTGCCATGGTGTTGTGAGAAAAATATACAGTTTCAACTGTTTTACGTTACAAATATGTATATAGCTGGCTTACTTGTTTGAACCTTTGGTTCTATTTTCTTGTTTCATTGCTCTAAGGCCTTAAAACTCATTGCAGATGAGCTTTCTTTCCTGTTGTCATTTTCTATAAATGATTATCTATTGTTAGGCCTAACTCCTACTTCGATCTGTGATACTTGGTAATGCCACATTAAACTTTGTGCTGAAAATAGCTAACCAATCGATATTGACATCTTGTTTGCATGATCAGTATCTGGGCATTGTAGACTTTTCTAATTACTCTTGTTCTTGTTACTACTGGGATATACTTATTTTCAGGGTTTTAGCTCTCGTCATTTGGAATTTAATTTGGTCATTGCTCTTTTTTTTTGTTAAATCAGAAATATTATAAAACAAGAAATAAAAGGTTCATCTACATAACTAGAGAAATCTCAAAAACCAAATCTCATACCGAGTCCAAATCCAAAGACCATACAAAAGAAACAATACAAGACATGAGAACTTTAAAATATACAATACCAATTACAAATATTTCCTATTTCTTTCATCCTTCCAAAAATGTTTGGTGGGCAATCTTACCCATTCCTTGCATATATGCTCACTGAACTCCTATAGAGTCACTTTCACCAAGGATACCAGTGTTACTTGATAGACCCATTCTCTTGAGCTTCTTCATTTAAGTCGTCTCTTTTTCTGGAAAATAATTGTCCTGTTTGGAAATCTTAGCCTTAACCCCCTGAAAATAAATTTGGAATTTAATTTGCTCATTGCTCTTGTTATTGCTAACCCTACAATAATTATTTTCTGTACCTTTTTGTTTGTGCCTCTCTGTCTTCTGCTGAGCAGGACTTGAAATGGCTTCAACGGGACAGTCAGCTTCTCTAAAACGGCGAGATGGACCGACGACAAGAGAAGGAGATCAACTAAGTATAATACCCTTGGGAGCAGGCAATGAAGTGGGTAGATCTTGCGTGTACATGTGTTTCAAGGGCAAAACTGTGTTGGTAAACATTGAACCTTTTCTTTAACACTTTTTTTGGTAGGAACTGAATGTTTTTGTTAATATTTTGTTCTCCAACTTCCTTTTAACATATGCAGTTTGACTGTGGAATTCATCCAGCCTACTCTGGCATGTCTGCTCTTCCATATTTTGATGAAATTGACCCTTCAACAATTGATGTTCTTCTTATCACACAGTATGTTTATAATTTTCCTGGCTTGCTAAATGTGGTTGCTTTGGTCTTTAACAGTTTTATTTTCTTTGGTGCTTCACACTGGTTGATAACTGGCTACTAGGTGTAATTTACTGTGAAATGCTACTATATGAAAAGAAATATGGTACAACTATGTTTTCTAGTTCATCAGTTTATTTTGCTCCTCACGGAGTTCAACACTTTTGCATTCTTTGGGAATCCCTTTTATATCACAATACCTTTTTTTCCTAAAATTTTCTTGTTTCCTTGCTGTAAAGTTAGGATTTCTTTTTTTTCGCCTTGGGTTGAGAATGAAGATATCCCATTTTGGTGCGCTTCATAATTGGGTTAGTTTTGAACATAAATGAAAGGTTGCGGACTAGTTAATTGTAACATATTATTATGGTCATTGGGGATTGTAATGCAAGTTTGCTAAGTGTTTTATACTTTTCATTTGTAGGCCTATTATGTGGAGATTATTGTACTCTTTTTTGGTAACTCCCAATCCTCTTGTATAAAGTGCAACTTTTGATGAGAGTCTGATGTTGGAAGTTTTGCTTGTAATTATTTAGTATTTTTATGTTTGAATTTTCTTATCCATAAATAATTTTTTTCCTTCTTCCATTTGTGGTGAGTAATATGATGTTTTATATCTTTATTCTTTTAGAGTTCTCTGCCTTGGTAGGTTTTTGAATCTTGCATTGATGTGCAAAATTTGCATCTTTGTCTACACATATTTCACATGTCCTTTATCTAACATGAGAAGGGATGATTCTAATCAGAAAGAAGTGACTAAGATTCATGTTGCATACGGGTTTTGTTGTGTGCAGCTTTCACTTGGACCATGCTGCATCTCTTCCTTATTTTCTGGAGAAGGTTTGTTTTCTTTTCTATTGAAAAAAAATTGCTTACAGTCAAAATTTAACGGTTGAAATCTTTCCCAGACCACATTTAGGGGTCGAGTTTTTATGACTCATGCAACAAAGGTCATCTACAAGTTGATGTTGACAGATTATGTAAAAGTGAGCAAGGTATCAGTTGAAGATATGTTGTTTGATGAACAAGACATTAACCGGTCTATGGATAAAATTGAGGTTTGCTTCTCTTATTATTGCATCCCTATCATTGTTCTTTGAGATCTTGCACTAGTGGTAACTGGCATCAGAGAATCCATGATATAATATCATAAAATGAAATTAGTCTCTGAATAACAGAATGTAATTTGTCACTGTGGGTATCATGTCCAATATGGCTTGCAACGATGGTCAGCTCTTACTAATGCTTGTCTTTTAGTTGTATACATATCGTATGTTTGACGTTGTGATGCGGGCAACGATTGATGATGGCTTACATGATAAATTTTGTCCTGATATGTTCTGATCTGCAAGGGTTATGCATCTGTTTAATAGTTGGCAACATAAAGTTAAATCTATATAAATTCTTTTTTTAGAAAAAAATTAAATGGAGTAATATATCGAAGATGAGTTAAGGAATAGTTATACAACCTTCAGAGTTATACTCCTTTGTCAAAGCCAACCAACGACTAGTAACCATATTCATAACAAAAAACGACTTCGTTTCTTGATCCCTGCACTTAATACACGACAGCGATTGTTGATTGCTGAAGGGTTTGGATTAAAGAGCATAATTCTATATAAATTCTTTTTAACAGAGATTTGAATTAATTTTGGTATTCTTGACAGTATTCTTTTGCATGCCTATCTTTCTACTTAGACCTTTTAAGTTGACTTTCCCATCTAGTATTTATAGAAAGCTACCTCAGAAGTGTTGAAGATCCTTATAGGAGCAAAGGAATTTCCTGATTTTGTTCGTGTACATCCCCTTTAAATCTTCTTGTTTCTTCGTATCATTTTTAATTTAATTTCTATTTCCACTTCAGTGTAACCGACTTTCTTGTTAATGCGATTGTGCATTTTGCTTTCATGAGAAAGCTTTATACACATTGTTCTGACGAGGATGGATGTATGAGATTCAGTATGAAGGGATTTTGCTTCTTGTTTACTGTTCTTTTAAAACTTTCTCCAGCTTCGATATTTGTTTTTGACATGGTAAAATTTTACCATGATCCAATTTCTTGTTTCAAACGTCAATGCTTTTGACAAGGAACATTGCAGTTTATATGGTTGTCATAATTGTTTCCTGCATTTTATTGTCCTTTTCTGATATAATATCTGTTAACAAAAAGTTGATACAATAAAAGGCTTCTGTTTTTAAGTATGTAGACACATTGGCTCTAGCTTGATTGTGGATAGTGCTTCCATGTATATTTCTTTTTGTCAAAAGTTTCACCCCAGGTACAAGTCTCTAGTTAGAAAAGTTAACGTTTAAGATTAAACAAAACTTACACTAAGCACCAGAGAATTGATATTTCTATTTGCTTTATAGTAATTGATGCTTCTTGTGATAAGAACATGGTTCGTTTTGACTCCATCTAGGAGTTCTCCAAAGAAATCCAAGTTGTAACATTTGTGTTATGTTTGGACTGCCGTGTTGTATGTTTTGCCCTTTTAAGATTAAAGGAAAGTATGTTAATGGCATGAGGCTTAATATCTGTGTTTGCTTTGAAGTGATTGATTGTTCTCCAAAGAGACACGATTTTCTTTTAGCTCCTTTCCTTCTCTAAAGGCAATGCAAAGTGTAGCTTCTTTGTTATGTTTGTGCTGTATTTTAACTTACGTGATTGTTTCATCAGTTGTAGTTGTGGATTTGTGAATTGTATCTTCTATTTGTTTCTAAGTTGTCAACTATACTTGTATTATAGGTTATTGACTTTCACCAAACTGTGGATGTGAATGGCATTAAGTTTTGGTGTTATACTGCTGGCCATGTTCTTGGTGCTGCTATGTTCATGGTGGACATTGCTGGTGTTCGAGTACTCTATACTGGAGACTACTCACGTGAAGAAGATCGGCATCTTCGTGCTGCTGAGATGCCACAATTCTCACCTGATATTTGCATAATTGAATCCACTTATGGTGTTCAGCTCCATCAACCTCGTCATATTAGGGAGAAGCGCTTCACTGATGTTATCCACTCTACTATTTCCCAAGGAGGTCGCGTGCTAATCCCAGCATTTGCCCTTGGTCGTGCTCAAGAACTTCTATTGATCCTCAACGAGTATTGGTCAAACCATCCAGAACTCCATAATATTCCTATTTATTATGCATCCCCACTTGCAAAGAAGTGTATGTCTGTTTACCAGACATATATCCTTTCTATGAATGAAAGGATACGCAACCAGTTTGCAAATTCAAATCCCTTCAAATTCAAACACATATCTCCTTTGAATAGTATTGAAGATTTTACTGATGTAGGCCCATCAGTGGTTATGGCTAGTCCCGGTGGATTGCAGAGCGGGTTGTCAAGGCAGCTGTTTGATATGTGGTGCTCTGATAAGAAAAATGCCTGTGTTATACCTGGCTATGTTGTCGAAGGGACACTAGCGAAAACTATTATCAATGAACCAAAGGAAGTAACACTCATAAATGGACTAACTGCACCGCTCAACATGCAAGTCCATTATATATCTTTCTCTGCCCATGCAGATTACGCTCAGACAAGTACATTCCTGAAAGAGCTAATGCCACCAAACATAATTCTTGTTCATGGAGAAGCCAATGAGATGGGTAGGCTTAAACAGAAGCTTATATCAGAGTTTGTTGATGGAAACACCAAAATCTTGACTCCTAAAAATTGCCAGTCTGTTGAAATGTACTTCAACTCTGAAAAAATGGCAAAAACAATTGGAAAACTTGCTGAGAAGACCCCAGAAGTGGGCGAAAGTGTAAGTGGAATACTAGTTAAGAAAGGGTTCACTTATCAAATTATGGCCCCCGAGGATCTGCATGTATTCTCGCAGCTATCAACAGCAAATATTACACAGAGAATTACCATTCCATTCTCTGGTGTCTTTGGTGTCATAAAACACAGGCTTGAGCAGATATATGAGAGTGTGGAATCTGGCACTGATGAAGAATCTGGGGTTCCAACATTGCTAGTGCACAAGCGAGTGACAGTAAAACAAGAATCTGATAAGCACCTCTCGCTTCATTGGACTGCTGATCCTATAAGTGATATGGTGTCAGACTCAGTTGTGGCTTTACTCTTAAACATCAGTAGAGAAATCCCCAAGGTGGTGGTTGAATCAGAATCCATAAAAACAGAAGAAGAAAATGGAAAGAAAGCAGAGAAAGTTATATATGCACTCCTAGTTTCTCTTTTTGGGGATGTGAAGCTTGGAGAAACTGGAAAGCTGGTGATAACTGTTGATGGAAATGTGGCACATCTTGACAAAGAAAGTGGAGATGTTGAAAGTGAAAATGAAGGACTCAAAGAAAGAGTTCGGACTGTCTTTAGACGAATTCAAAGTGCAGTGAGGCCAATTCCTGTGTCTGAATCCTAAACATTTTGTAGATTTTCTGTTGCCTTTTGGTTTCGGGGATTTTTCAATTGTAGGGCTTCAGAATATATCACCAATATGGTGTCTTATAACTTAGTACCCTCAATCGAAGCAGAACTCTGACATGGGAACCTCTTGTTTGATCTTCTTAAAAAAATGGAAATTGAACACATAGTATCCTCAAGGGAAGCAGAACTCTGACATGGGAACCTTTTGTTTGATCTTCTCTAAAAATGGAAATTTACCATATTCTTACTTTCTATTATCTGGTTCCTACTTAAAATGTTTTGACCAGTTATACTGACTGTTATCTTATTTTATATTTTCTTTCTTCGTTCCTAGTGTTCTTGTAATCTGCAAGTCATTTAATATAGGTACTGTTGCAAAACCCCTTCATTTTGGTGGTATAACAGGTGTTTTGCAAGCCGTCTCCCGAATCTCCGCTAATAGTAAGGATATGATACATTCTTTAGTGGATGATTGGTGCTTGAAACGATAAAGATTCCGCTCCCTCCCCAACCTGTAGATACAAACTCCCAAGACAATAATATGGATAGGTAATTACGCTGAGAGGCCGTCAGTAATCTCGACGATAGCTATTCCAGGATCTGTCCAATAACATGAAACAGTGACATAATCCCATATAGATTTGTTAAAATGACATTAAAAAAAGAGATGGTTACAAGATTCAAGCTGCAAGGAGCACATTGGACAATTGTTATCCATTTGGATATACGGAAGTCGGTCTGCTATAGAAAGTTTATTCTGGATAGCTAACCAGTAGATGAAAGAAATTCTCGGCGGTAAATGCTAGTTCCATACCTTAGTGGCCCAAGAAACTGTGGGTCGATGTCTGCGTAAGATATCACTAATGACTCAGTTAGTGAGCTTAGCAATTGGAATACCTTTCCAAAAAAAGATGTCAAGTTACTGCGGAGTGCGACGATAATTAGGCATATCACTAATGACTCAGTTAGTGAGCTTAGCAATTGGAATACCTTTCCAGAAAAAGATGTCAAGTTCTTGCGGAGTACAAGGATAGTTAGGCTGGAACTGCATTAGACTTCTAGGAAGGAATTCAGTCACACTTTTTCTTCATTTGGAGTTCGTTGATGACGGAAGAAGTGTTCACACCGGATTAGCCATCCCAAAGGATCAATAAAGCCACCAAAATGGGAAAAGTCAAGTTTGGTTCATTATGTTCCATATAAAACAACTCATATTAATATACTTTTCTCTTTCTCTTAAATGACTTCATCCTGTATAATTTAAAGACTAAGCCATATATCTTATGCCTCTATGTGGCCTTGATATTAAATGCACCGAGTCTCTTATCATCATTTATGTACTCACTTTCATAATTTGGTCCTTATTTTTCAATTTATCTATAGCTATTTTCTTAGTTGGGATGTAAAAACCATTTTTACATTCCCTAAAGATGAACCTATTTGGATTCAAAAGAAAGTATTTCATCATAGCATTGTATGGTAGGCATATACAGAGGACAATGGAGAAGCTTGTAGACATCAGCGAGAGGAGGTACTGTTGTTAACAAAAAATAGCAAAGGTTATTACCCAAGCCAATAGTTGTGAGTTCTGAAGTTAAAAATGCAAAGGCTACTAGCAACAAGGAGATTGATGAATGTAGAGCCAAAGGTTTATGTTTTGGTGTGATGATAAATTTACACCAGGAGAAAAATGGAAAAACCATTAATTCCATATGTATGTTATGAGGATAGGTTAAGGGTCGTCAATTGTAATTAGAGATGTATGTATGTAGTTCAGGAAAATGAACAAGATGCTTAGGAGGATGAAGAAGAATTTACAGACTCTTCTTATGTCATATCAATGGAGGTCATGACAGGTATGAACGAGGTAGAATATAAGCAGATAAAGTAAAGGGCATTTTTAATGGAAAAAATACAAATATTAGTAGATGAAGGAAGTACATACAATTTTATTAATGGGTTGTTAATTAAAAAAAGGAGAGGGAAACATAGATAATATTAAATCAGGGATGATTATAGTTGGCGGAGGATTAAAAATTTGGTGTACTCAAGTTTATAAGAAAATGTAGTGGGTAATTAATGGTCATTCTTTTCGTTTCGATGCATCGATCATTAACAGGGGTGAGCATTCGGGTAATTCGGGTCGAAATTTTACTGTTCGGGTCCGGCCTGAATTACCCGAATTTTTTTCATTTTACCCGGCCCGAACCCGAACTTTTTCTTACCCGAGCTTACCCGACTCGAATTACCCGAAATTTTGTTCGGCTTTACCCGAAGTTGTTTTTTTTGATAATTTTTTTAAAAAAAATCCGAAATTTTGTATTTTTATAACCTAATTTAGGTAATTGGGCCGCCCGAAGTTTTTTGGAGTTACCCGACCCCGGC
>JANZXV010000002.1:27909255-27922369 GCA_027576455.1 Erythroxylum roigii
ATACTAATTAATGTCAACTTAATTTAATCTATCAAGGCCTCTAATTTCCTCTAATCATGCTTAAATAAATAAAAAAATTTCAGGGGCTAACAACGCAAGCTTAATTAGCCTTGTGGATAGACTTCCTATATGGGATGTCTTCTCGACAGTTATGGAGTACAATTAGCAATGATGACAATTATAACTCGAGTAGATCCAAGGTAGGGGTGAGCATTCGGGTAATTCGGGCCGAAATTTCACTGTTCGGGCTCGGCCCGAATTACCCGAATTTTTTTTCATCTTACCCAGCCCGAACCCGAACTTTTTCTTACCCGAGCTTACCCGACCCGAATTACCCAAAATTTTGTTCAGCTTTACCCGAATTACCCGAAGTTGTTTTTTTTATAATTTTTTTAAAAAAACCCAAAATTTTGTATTTTTATAACCTAATTCGGGTAATTGGGTCGGCCTGAAATTTTTTGGAGTTACCCGACCCCGGCCCGAAAATAATTCGGGTAATACCCGAATTACCTGAAATTTGAAATTTTTTTACCCGAATTAATTACCCGGCCCGGCCCCGAATAATGCTCACCCCTAATCATTAAGATTGGAGCTAATGACACAGTATCGAGGGTATAATGGTATAGCACTTTAAATGATGTGGTGTTCAGCTTCAAATAAGGTACTATATTGTTTAGTTAGAGGGGTAAGCAAGTGAAATTGTATGCTAATTCAAAAGAAAAAAAATATGGATGATAAGTGAGCAAACAGATAAAAAGAAAAAAAAGTGATAGTGTATGCCAATTTTTACTACTGAGTCAAGAAGAATCGAACAAATGGGGACAATCATGCAAGGTTGAATATGGCTGGGATGAGTGACGATAAGTTGTACATGTCAGAGGATCAAGAATTACTGTAAAAATATTGAAACAATATGCAAATTTCTTTGAACAACCAGTAGGATTACCACCAAATACAAAGCATGATCATCGCATATTACTGAAAGAAGGGTTTGAGACTGTGAGACCATATCGATAGATGGGAATAAAGAAAATGGCCTTTAAAGAATTGGTACAAGATATGTTTAAATTCAGAATCATTCAAGAAAGTGTCAGCCCATTTTCATCACTAATGGTATTAGAAACAAAGAAAAGACTACACTTGGGGATTATGCGTTGATTATAAGGCTCTTAATCACTGCACCATTAAAGATAAATTTCCTATTTCACTTATAGAAAAGCTAGTTACTTTTTCAAGTTGGACTTAAGAGCTGGTTATCATCAAATTAAGATGTTTGAAGGGATGTACAAAAGACAACTTTTAAAACTTATAAAGGTCACTATGAGTTCTTAATTATGCGTTTTGTTAACCAATGCTCCAACTTTTTTTAGAGCCTTATGAACTCTATTGTCAAGTCGTATTTGAGTAAATTTGTACTGGTATCTTTTGATGATATATTAATCTACAGCTCCTCTTTTCAACAAAAATTTTATCATCTTGAAAAAGTGTTGCATATTTTACAAGAACAACAACTTTTTGTGAAGAAGAGAGAGTGTTCTTTTAGTGGAAGTACTGTAGATTATCTTGTTAATTTAGTTTCTAGATATAAAATTTTAAAAGAATCGAGGTAAATTGAAGTTGTTCAATAATGACCTCAACAAAAAATGCTTAAGTAGCTTCTAGGATTTTTTAATTTAGCAGGATATTATAAACAGTTTATCAAAGGCTATGGTGTATTAAGTAATCCTTTGATAGTATTGTTGAAGAGAAACGCTTTTAAGTGGGAAAGTGAGGTAAAAGATGCTTTTCAGAAAATAAAACTAGCTCTAACTTTTACTCTCATTCTTACACAACCAAATTTTGAGTAGATGTTTATTATGGAATCTAATGCTTCGAGAAATGGGTTAGGAGTCATTTTAATGTAGTACGAGCATCCACTAGCTAATGTGAGCAAAAGTTCATCTAAGTATCGTACCGACCAACCTATGAAAAGGAACTACTGACTGTCATAATAGCAATTCATCACTGGTCACATTACTTGACTAGTAGACGCTTTATGATACAAACGGATCATAGGAGTTTGAAGTACTTGCTTGAACAAAAAATCACCACTTCATTTCAGCAAACGCGGTTGCTTAAATTTTTAGGCTTTGATTTCAAGATCAAATAAAAGAAAGGGGTTAAGAACAAAGTAGCAAATGGTTTATCTCATGTTGAAAGTGTTGAATTGTATTCATTTATAGTATCTTCAATTCAGATTGAACTTCTTAGTGGACTAAAACAAAGTAGGAGGAGGGATTCCTAGGTTATGGCTCTAATCAAACAATTTGAAATAGGTCAGAAGATCAATACTCCTTATACTTTGGGTAAGGAATTGTTATGTTGGAAGAACCGATTAGTCGTGGGGATGATATGGTGTTAAGACAGAAAATCATTTCTTTTCTTTATAATCCTGCAGTTTGAGGGCATTATGGTTTTCTGGCGACTTACGGAAGACTATATTGCTATTTTGATTGGAAACGGATGCAAGTGCACATACATGAGTTTGTTCAGAAATGTACTATATGTCAAATGAATAAATATGAACCCATTCTTCCACCCCGTAAGCTAAAACCTTTGCCTTTTCTAAATAGGCGTGCACGGATATAAGCTTGGACTTTATTGGAGGTTTACCTAAGTTGGATGGCTACATAGTTATTTTTTCTATAGTGGATCAATTTATAAAGTATGCCTATTTCATGTCCTTAACGCATCCTTACACTATGACCAAAGTTACTTCTGTTTGCATGCAAATTGTTTATAAATTATATGGTATACCAATTACTATTATTAGTGACTTTGACATTATTTTCTTGAGTAAATTTTGGCAGGAGTTCTTTCACCTTGATAGATGCATATTTCATCATATTTATGTACCCATATTTGTTTGTATTTCTCTTGATATTTTATACGTTTATTGTATAATTGGTTATAACTACCCTTGTGGACTAAATGGATAAAAATTCTGATGCAAATATGGCACAAAACAAAGATTTGAAGCAAAGAAGGGACATACGGTGTGTATATGGCCATGTAAGTCTCTCAGGTTGTGCAGATTCATGAATTCTGAGGATTTTTTAGTATACACGTTCTAGTGCACGACTGTACATCAGACTATGGGCCACCTAAAAATCCTAAAATTTAATATAAAAATTGTGAGCAGAGGCAAAATCGAAGGGCAAACTTTTAAAGACATTTTGAAGTAATTCCAGATGTAGAGATCATTCAAAAGGGGCAATTTTGATCCAAAGAAGTAGAAAACACAAAGAAATCATTGACAAATCTAGTAAAATACATAATCACACATCTATCTTGCAAGAAAATTAGATAGGAGATAAAGGGAGAATTAAAATTATGAACTTTTCGTGTTTTATTAAAATTTCTTTTAGTTTATGTTTGATTTCGTTTTCTATCGTATGTAAAGATCTTTAGTGTTTATGTAAGATGAACCCTATCATATGTAACTAAACATCTTTAGTATTTATATGAGATGAACCCTAGTTTGTGCTATAACATGTTTTTATTTTATTTAATGCAATTCTTTTGATTGATCTATTGTGATTCAATTATGTGTTTAATATACGTTTTAATAGATCCGAAATGTTAGTGCACAATCTGATTTCATAACATAAAGATTGAGAAATCCTGTGTATGAATAGATCTATCATAATTGAAATAAGTTGAATGCAAACCTAAAAATAGGTTGACATAAATCCTCTAGATTAAGGTTAAACCTAATAGTGTAGTTCACAATTCGGTAAAGCAATCTTAGTACCTTTAACCTGAATAATATCAGTTGATAATTATAAGATTAGTTATTAATAGTCTCAAGTGAGGTATTAGCATATGATGGGAATTTCCATGGTCCAATAATTAATAAAACAATTGTATAATAAAAGGTAAATTATTTATTATTTCTAAGTGATTTCTTTATTTTTTGTCAATATTATTTCCTATTTATTTTAATTCTTTAAGTTTTATTTTCTTTATTAAAAACCAAAATGAAATTCATAGACTAGATAATAGAATAATGATAATTACTAGTGTTCATTATCTTCGTGGGATTCGACCTATACTTGCCTGTGCTACCTATAGCTATGTCGTGCACTTACGGATAAATTAATATTGACAAACTAAAATTAGTCAATCAAGTTTTTGGCATCGCTGTCAAGAACAGTGATACTAAGAACACCTGGATGCTATTACTCTAGTCATTATTTTATGTTTTCATTTCATTTCATTTCATTTTTATTGTATTGGTAGCGCTTCATAACACTACACAAAATAACTAAACTTAAACTATAGTTAGTGATAAGTCTAGGTCGGTCTCATAGAGAGTATGTGTAAAGCTTTCGAAATGAAAAGAATTGGTGTTTAGGATATTTTGGGGTGTTTGTTGGTTTTCGAATAACAAAATAAAATAAAATAAAACCAACGATAGCAAATTAAAACAAACAATCAAAAAGTGATAAAAATGATGAATGCATTACGGATCCAATTTTTGGTTCAATCTTGACCTACAAACGAATTAGTATATTTTATTGTTTTGTTATTCTTATACCTGTAAAAAAAACTTTTGATTGTAGATTAACAAAAATCTTTGTTAATCCCGATTTTCTCTTAGGTCGTGTTTAATTGAAAAAAGCTCTTTAATTAAACCTAGCTATCGAACAACCTAGAACGAGCTCTCTAGATTTAGTAAGACAACCATATTACGAATAAGGAAAATAGACCAGTCTAGGCAACAACCAAATGAGCTCAAATCATTTAATCTATGTTATGTTATTCCTAATGATTTAATTTCATTAGTTTCCATAAATGAATCCAAACATAAAGATTAAGTATTTTATTAACGATTCTAGCAATGTATTCATACATAAACAATCTAACGATAACGAGAATAACGATCATCCTTATATGAATACCCAAATCAATTAAGCAAAGGATAACCTAAACAATCCCTAGAGAGAGAAAGAACAACAAACACAATGTAGATACACCTTAATGTGTTCTTCAGCATTGATTTCACCTCCAAATAGGGCTGGGAAAGCTTAGCCCTCTATAGGTCTTCAAAATATGCATGCTCTGCCCCTCATTTTTTTCCCAAAACAATTCATCCCTCTTTAGGCGCTCAAATGTCATTTTATATTAAAAGTTAGGATTTTGGGGATATACATAGTTTGATACATGACTGTGTATCAAACTGTATAAGTTGAAAAATGTGAAACTCGTGAAGATACGTATCCAAACATGCAAGTCCAAAAGTGTCTTCCGAATGTTTACACGGCCGTGTATCTTCTAGGTCTTACTGAATTGTTTTGCTTCTTGTAATTTCTTGTCCAATCCTCACCCTAATCCATCTTCTTCTTCTTCTATAAGGATAATTGAGTTTGAATATCAAAATATTGGCTCAAGTTGTATGCTGTGAACTCATTTTAGCTCTTATGCTTCCAAATTGTACCTGAAACCAAATATTTATTAAAAGGAGTATCTTAAGCATTTCACAACAATAACACTAAGTATTAAGAAGTGAATGTATAAACTATTAAGCGCACACCAAATTCCCTCACATTTAGCTTTTGTCCATCCTCGGCCAAAACAACAAAATCAAAGTCACAACTTAAAACACTTCCATATTTTCCATATTTCCTAATAATAGATACTCATAATAAAAGAGAAATAACCTTTAAAATCATAACAAGAATTAAACATTAAATTCCTCTACTCATGATCAATCAATAATCATCACCTTTAGAAACTGGGCAATCTAATGGTAGACTTGAAAAAAATGTATTTAAATAAGATAGATCTATAGGTACACCCAAACACCATTCACAATCAAGACATTCTACAACTTTGCATATCATTTTATTTCTCCACTACTAGGATTCACATGCATAATTATAAATCACTGGGACTTTTTAAGGTTGTAATGTGGGTAAAGGTTAGGGTGAGATGTATTTAGGTAATGTGGCACAAAAGCCATCAATGTTAATGAAGCAAGAAAAACACTCAATATAACATCAAGCGAAAAAACTAGTAGTCACTCAAAACTGAGTACATTAGCTATAATGAATGCAAAACCTATGTTTCATAGCTCAACTTTAAGTTCTTATAGCAAAAACCACATAAAGCATAACCAATTAAAAAGGATCACTAATAAAAATCGATGATAACAATACATTGAAACTATAAGGAGTGATCCTTCAAAACAAAATCTACCTCATATGCATTATACTTAAATCACCCATTCTATACAACTTTAGGAGTAAAAACTAATAATGAATAACTTTGCAAAACAAATACATTTCCTCATTGATACTTTTATTTAAACATATTTTTCTTTCTTTTCTTTTCTTTTTCTTTTTCTTTTTCTTTTTTCTTTTTCTTTTTTATAAAAATTGAAAGAAGCTACATTAACATTGGAATTAATTAATAAAATATAAAATGACATCCCAACAATTACAACCAACCTACATATATGCACACCCCCACACTTATACTTTTGTGCATCCACAATCATCAACAATCAACAAATGCTCCACTAACTTTAAGACTTGGGTATGACATTTGGTTAGGTTTAAGGCATCTAATGTGGTTAGCATAAAAAGAAAAGGCAAATAAAGCTCAAGGGGGGCTTAACAAATGGAAAATTCATATCAATAGGTAGGTTATTTGGATAGTGTAACTTATGAAACAAAAAATGCCTATATCATTTTTATTTTAATGTATGTGATAAAAATGTGGTTTTGAATAGAAAATCATAGCAAAGTTAGGATGTGCATATCATGAAGTTCACACACAAACGAAAAACAATGAGATTGATATGGATATGTCAGTCTATAAAGGCTTAAAATCTCACTAACTTGTGTCTATCACTAATCACTCCTCTTCTAAAGATAATGTCTATTGACCAATCACAAGAGTAAAAGTACATGTTCAAGTTGCCATGAATTTTTGTAGTCAATTCACTCTCTAATTATGGTTATATAGTCATAGATGCAATACAAAAAGAGAAAATGTTTGTTTGTTTGTATTAATTCTCTCTTTTGTTTGAAAACCTACAAACACATAAGAAACAAACAAACTTAAAAACACATATGCAAATAAGAAACAAACAACTTAAAAGCACACATTATAATCCTAACAAATGTAAAAATGTAAAGGAAAAGAAATAAACTTCCCTTGGGTTGCCTCCCAAGAAGCGTCTTTGTTCATTGTCGCTGGCTCGACTCCTTGTTTTCCTCATTAAGTGATAAATTTATGATCTTCAGGTGTCACAACTTGTGCTTTCTCCACTTGAGATTCTTCAGGATAGAGCTTAAGTTGATGATCATTCATATTCAGTGTCTTCCCTATCCCCATACTCTTAATCTCTACTGAGTCCCTACACTCTAGAAATATCTCGAATATCTCTTTACCCTTTTCCTCCTCATTTAACTTTTCTAAAGGTGAAGGATTAGTGTTAATAACAATAGGGGACTCAACAATCACCTTTGAGCTAAATGATATATTCTTTTTTCTTTTGACCTCCTTCTCCGTTTCTTCTTCACAAGCAATCCCTTGAGTAGTCCTCTGCGCCAACGTTCCTTGGTTACACCGCAGGTTGAGATGATTGCTTCTCTTCACTTTGTGATTCCAGATGGTTGATAGTTCCCGTCATCTGACCCATCTAACTTACCGAGGTCGAGAATCAAGATACTGCATCTTGCTGGAGCTTTTTTACATCCTAATGAAATTGCAGAGTATTAGTAGCAATAGTATTAACTAAGTCTTGCAGAGTATTAGTAGCAATAACATTAGCTAGGTCTTCCAGAGATGTATTGGCTCTTTAAATTTTAGACACTAGACTTTGAATCTTACGAGAATTGCCTTACATCCTATTGGAAATATCAAGTATTAGTGGCAATAGCAATAACTAAATCTTCCATAGCTGAACCTGAGTTGGAATAAGAGGCTTCTGGTCTATATGAGAATTGTTGTGCATCCTACAACCTATCTAGGAAATAGTCTTGCTAGCTATCCACTCCATAACTAGAGTTCGTATGATCATTTCAAGCTTGGTTATAGGATTGGGAATATGGGTTATGGGAAAATTTTCCACCAAGAGCATTGATAATATCCAGCAGTGATATACTCCCTTCCATGTGTCCTTTTTTACATATAAACACTAAACAAAAAGTGAAAAGATTAAGAAATATCTAAAAAAATTAATTATAAACAAATATGTATAAAACACCAATTAAAATGAAGATCAAAAACCAAACACCACACTCCCTGAAAATAGTGCCAAAATTGGTTGCGCTTCGTAATACTATATAAAATAACTAAACTTAAAACTATAATTAATGATAAGTATAGTATGTGTAAAGCTTTCAAAATAAAAATAATTAATGTTTAGGATATTTGGGGGGTTTTGCTGGTTTTTGAATAACAAAATAAAATGAAATTAAACTAAAAAAGAAAATTAAAACAAATAATCAAAAAGTGATAAAAATGATGAATGTGTTAGGAATCCGATTTTCGGTTCAATCTCAGTCTACACACAAATAACCATATTTCATTATTTTTTATTCTTATACTTCTCCTAGCAACTATTGATCATAGATAACAAGCTCTGTTAATCCCGATTTTTTCTTGGGACATGTTTAATTAAAATAAGTTCTTTAATTAAACATAGCTATCAGACAACCTATAATAAGCTCTCTAAATTTAACCAAACGATCGCATTACAAATAAGGAAAATATACCAATCTAGGCAACAACTACATAACCTCGGATCATTTAACCCAATGTTACATTATCCCTAATGACTCAATTTCATTAGTTGCCACAAATGAATCCAAATATAATGATTACGTATTGTATTAATGATTCTCACAATGGGTTCATAATATAAAGATAACAAGAATAACAATCATCAATACATGAATACCTAAATCAATTAAGCAAAGGATAAACTAAACAATCCCTAGAGAGAGAAAGACACATCGATTTCACCTTCGAGCTGGGTTGAGGAAGCTTAGCCCTCCACGAGTTTGCAAAATATGCATGCTCTGCCCCTCATTTTTGTACCAAAATGATTCATCCCTCTTTAGCCTCTCAAATTTCATTATATATTCAAAGTTAGGGTTCAGGAAATATCCGTGTATCAAACTGTATAAGTCAAAAAATGCGAAACTCGTGAAGATACACAGTTGGTTATATGATCGTTTATCCAACTGTATAAGTCCAAAAATCTCTTCTAAATGTTGACTCGACTTTAAGTATATACAAGGCCATGTATGTTCTAGTTCTTGCTGAATTATTGTGCTTCTTGTAATTTCTTATCCAATCCTCACCCCAATCCATCTCCTTCTTGTTCTATAAGGGTAATTGAGTTTGAACATCAAAATGTTGGCTCAAGTAGTATGCTCTTAACTAATTTTAGCTCTTATACTTCGATATTATACCTAAAATCAAATATGAACTGATATGAGCATCTTAAGCATTTCACAACAATAATCACTAAGTGTTAAGAAGTGAATGTATAAACAATTAATCATACATCATGTATCTTATTTTTTTTTCTTTTTTTCATTTAATTATCTTTTGAACTTCTCCATATTGGCAGGGGGTTTTTGGTTTATTTTAAGGATTGAGATTTAACATCACCATAACTCATAATGGAAGGATGGAGCAAATAGTACTCTATATGAGCTACGATGTGCCTTCGCAATATGTAACATCACCATATAGGAAAGAGAGGTTTCCTTACACGTTTCTAAAGGCTCAACTGAAATCCATGCTGTATTACGACATTTGTGGGAGTAACAATTACAATCACAAATGTAGAGCACCAACCTATATATGGGAGCAACCAGGCATATATAATCAACCTCAAGGTGCACCATACTAGAATAGTTACAATTCAAAATGCAACAACTCTTACATTAATGGATGGAAAGATTATGCTCTAGCTAAATGTTTACAGTACCAAGCACCTCAAATTAAGGAGCTAACTTTGGAAGATATGATGGCTAGTTTTATTCAAAAATCAATTATAAGGCATTAGGAAACAGAGGCTTGTATACAAAATATAATTAGTCGTATTGACCAATTGGAAAAGATAATATCCGATGAGATGCAGGAAAATTTTCCTAGTCCTACTGAAATAGATGTTAGAGAATTTGGAATGGCAATCAATGTTAGGAGTGGAAATGAGCTCCTAAAAGAAGAAGAAGAAGAAGAAGAAGAAGAAGAAGAAGAAGAAGAAGAAGAAAACATTGCAAATAAAATAATAGAATGCCTTGCCATACTTAAAGCTAGCTTAAAATAGTTTCTTCGCCTGAATATCTTGAGCATAACACATAATACTATTTAAGCCTATTAACATAGCAGGGTGAAGAAAAGATGAAGGTTGGCTTCATGGATGAAGCGACATTCCAAGAAGATGAGGTGGTAACTGTTGCTATTGTAGAGGAGCATGAAGATATGATAAAGGCAACAAACTTAGAAAAAGAGGAAGTCTCCATTTAGGAAGAGGAAGTAGAGGAGTGGCAAATGATAATTGAAGAAGAAGCACAAAATTCTTTATCCAATAAGAGAAAGAAGAAGAGTGGACAAATGGCACTTGAAGAAGAACTAGTGGAGGAACCATACAAGGAAACTACTAATGAGTCATTGGTAGTCATCTTGAGTACAAAGGGTTCCCTCCTTCGTCAAAGACAAACAGTTCGAATTAGTCGATGATTTAAGGAGTTTTATTATCCCTCATTTTATAAACAGTTTGTCATTGAAAATAGCATTAATGCAATCACTAGGATTTATTAATTTGATAAATTATGCTCTTATGATTATCTTACAATAGTTAACTTACTTAATCACTAGGATTTATTAATTTGATAAATTATGCTCTTATGATTATCTTACAATAGTTGACTTACGTACATGCTCCTAAACTGCCTTATGGAGAAACGGGTGGAAGCAAGCCACTGATCATAAACCCAAGATGACGATAATATGTAGGATACATCGAGCTAACGACATTCAACAAGAGTTGTATAGGAGGCAACCCATGAATTAGGATAGGTTTTATTTTACATTTTATGTTATTTCTATTTTCATATTTCATATTTCATATTTCATATTTCATATTTATTTTCTTTATTTTTATTTTTATTTCTTGTTATCTTTTTATCCCTTTCTCTTCACTTTCTGAAAGGATGTAGTCTAATATTGGATGGATCAGAATTCAGAAAAATTGTCATACTTAAGAAAGTACCACCAAACCCTCTCACTTATTATATATATTGTGTACGTTGAGGACAATATACAACTTTAAGTGTGGGGATGGGGTTAAGGAATTTTTTAGCGATTTCTTTAAGCTTATTTTAATCTTAGTTATAAAATTTTATGAACTAATATCATGACTTAGTTGAAATCTGTCTATCAATACTTTACTTCATTGGTGAATATTGATTTGAATTAGTATGCAAAAGGATGATAGTTAGAATAAAATTAATTTTATAAGTTGT
Organism: Erythroxylum roigii; assembly: GCA_027576455.1. Taxonomy (NCBI): domain Eukaryota; kingdom Viridiplantae; phylum Streptophyta; class Magnoliopsida; order Malpighiales; family Erythroxylaceae; genus Erythroxylum; species Erythroxylum roigii. Next base: position 27,920,790 of record JANZXV010000002.1, read on the forward strand.
ATTTTTAGTATTCATTGATATAATCAAATTGAATAGAATATTGCATATTATTTACATACATATATACCTACCATTTTCGTAAGCTTTTGAGCCTAAGAGCAAAATTTTCAAAATTTTAAAGATTTTTTTATTTCTTTCATGTGTGTTGTCATGCATAGTTGAACAATTTTAGAACTTAATTTTATTATACATATTGAGATCATATTTGTTAAATTAGAATCATTGAAGTGATAAAGGCATTTAGATTCGACAAATTTTTTAGCCTATTTCTTTGATCATCACCTTAAAATTATCCTTTAGAAATAAATTAGCTGAGCCTTAGCCTTTTTCATTGTTTATAACCAAATATTAACATTTATCCTAGTTTTCTTTGAAGCATTTTAATTTTTTGTACCTTGAAGATTATTTACATTATGTGCATGTTTGAAACTTAAAAAACTTAAAAGATCCATTATTTCTTTAATTGTGGTATTGAATGCTCAAAAAAAAAATTGATTGATAAAAAAAAAGAGCATGGAAAAGAAAAGAAAAAAATATAGTACCATTGGTTTTATAATGAAAGTACCTATGTACATTGTAAACAAGTTTCTTATAATGACTTTTTAGTAAATATCCTTCAATTTTATCACACTTATATTTTCCTAACCATACCATACCTAAGCTCCAGTACAAACCGTGTTAAGACCTTTTGATTTTTTTTCTAGTTTATATAAGTGGTGGAGATGTGATAATATTGCAAACATATAGTAAGAGTTCTATTATGCATTGATTTGAGAGTTTGATACTTTTCACCCTAAACACTTGAATGCATTGAGTGAAATCTTGATGAGGGTATAAAGGTTTACGCTTTTGATTTCAATGCGATTATTGATGTGATTACTATTAATATGGACTTAGGAAGTTAATTTTAGGACAACTTGACTCTAATTGTATATTAGTTTGATTAATATAACATGATGATTATAGTATTAATGGGTAGGTTAAGATTGATGAAGGATAGATGTTGTAAGATATATAATTTTGATTATAGTTTTCTTGAGGACAAGCAAAGGCTTAAGTATAAGAATGTTTGATAAATGCATATTTGATCATATTTAGACACCCATATGTGATAAATTTTACTTGATATTTTATATTTTTATTGTATATTTAGTACTTAATTTGTTCCAAGTGTATTTATAGATTATGATTGTCTTCGTGGACTAAAAGAAGAAGAATTCGAATGAAAATGTGGCATATAACGAAGGTTTGAAGCAAACAAGGGATACACGATCATGCTCATTCAATACATTGAAGTGCAGCACTAGTTTTATTATGAAGTACTTAATTGCATCATCATATGTTCACTGTGGTGAATAATGGTGGGATTGTGAATTGTGTTCTGATTATGGGTATCGGACAGAAGGTCCGATGTATTGGGAGTGATGACATAGAAGTGTTATCTGTTTGTGAATTGAATCTGTGAACTAATTGCTTCTGCTGTGACGAAATGTGAGACGTGAGTTGAATCTGTGAACTACTTGTTTCTGAATGTGTGACTGTGATATTACTGAATGTAAACTGGATGAATTACATTTATA
>JANZXV010000002.1:27927286-27937892 GCA_027576455.1 Erythroxylum roigii
TCTCATCAAATTCTCTTAAAGCACAATACATCTATCACACAATACATATACTTCATCTTTTTATCAAACATGAGCAAATTTCAAGGAAAACCCAACGTCTTTCATTTCATCAAATGCTCATAGATTCCTTTATACTTTTCATTTATTTCTAGAAATCATACTATATTTCTTCATTTTATATCATTTTATATTTTCTAATTTCCAAAGAAAGTTTGGGGTCCAACAATTTGGGTTAAGCTGATCTACATGTTGTAATTTTTGCAAGTCTATTAGAAGTGGAACACTCTTTTCAGCCATTTTATGCTGCTAAAAAAAGACATATTATTGCTAAAGCTGCATGGTCCATCCTTTGTGTTTCTAGTAGAATAAGGAGACTGTGGTGATATTCACCAATTCGCCATCAATCTTCAACAAAGACACAATAAATAGAAGATTCAATGTGGTGTGTGGAGGATAAGTGTATGAACATAAAAAAAAAGAAAGAAGGAGAGGCTTTCGGATTAGGAACAGAAGAGTAAAGTTGTGCCTAAGTGAAGACATGTGACACTCACATAAAAAGAAGAAGTCAGAAGCTTTATCAACAAAAACGCAGTCGTATTCAACACATTCAAAACGCAGAATATAATGCATAAGTTGAACATGTGAGGGGCATGTGACTCATACCTGATTTTATGGAGATACAACCAAAAGCAACTGCTTCTAACTCCTATATAAAAAAAACTCAAGCATCAGTCATAAGACAGAAGACTCATTGAATACATTCATTGTAATCAAAATCTGAGAGTAATAGAATAGAGTGAAAGTTTGAGAGCTGCTAGAGTACTTATCTGAGGGTACTGAGGAGAGTTCGTAGACTCTTTGTGTTTTAGAAAACACTCAATCTCTGTAAACTTACTCTTTTTCTTTATACTAGTGGAACCACAAGTGTAAAATCCTTAGACGTAGATAGCATTTAAGCTATCGAACCAAGTATAATTTGTGTTCTTTATTTTTCTGCTTGTTTTAATTCTTGCAAGATCAAATATTCTTTATCAGTCTTTATTGAAAAGACAATAGTAGACAACAAAGAACCCAACATTAGTGGTATTAGGGCTAATCCGCAACTTTCTGGGCAATTCTTGGCTACTCAAAGCATCAAGGTAAATCAAAAATTTCTGTAAGTAAATTTCCTCTCGTGTTTCTTTAAACTACATTTAAAATGGTAGGAAAAGAAATGGATGTCTTCACTAGTAAGGAAGACTTCACCATCTGGAAACTTCAGATGCAAGCCTTACTCGAGTCTTATGAATGTTATGGAGCTATTGAAGATCAGTATGATGTAGAAACCGATCCTATAAAGAGACTCAAGATGCAAAGACTTACACACTGCAAGTTAATGCTTCACTTATCACCAGTAGTGGTAAGGAAAGTGCAGAACTGTAATACTGCACAGAAACTGTGGCTGAAACTTGATGAATTATATGCTAAAAGATGTCTTCCTAACAAGATGACTCTTCTGTATAATCTTGCTAACTATAAGATGATCACTTCTATTTCTCTTGATGATAATCTAGACTATTTATTTAAGTTGGTGAAAGATTTAGAAGCTACATGTGAAAGAATTTTGGAAGAGCCTCAAGCTGTAATGATTCTAAAAGCTTTACCTTCTGAATTCAATGCTTTCAAGAAGGTGATCAAGCATGCTAGTGGAGAATCCCTCACTGTTAAAAGGTTACTGGATTCACTAATGGAAGAAATAGTGGATATTAATCCATTCAAGAAGGAAGTAGAAGTGATGTTCATAGACAATAATCATAACAAGAAGTCACAAAAAAGGAATAGCAAGAAAGGGAACTGGCAGAAGGGAAGTGGCAAGGATAAGCACACCAAAGAAGGTGATGAAAAGAAGAAAAAGGCTAAAGGAAAGAAGTGTTTCTACTGTGATAAAGAGGGATATTTTGTAAGAGACTGCAGAAAGAAAAAAAGAGATAAAGCTACATAAAGTGGAGATGCTGGGAATGTGGAGAAACCAGAAGACTCCAGTGGTGATGAGATACTGGCAGTCACTGAAGAGAGCGAAGATCTCAGTAGAGAATGGATTTTCGACTCTGTATGCACTATACATGTAACTCTTCACAGAGACTGGTTCGCAACATTTGAACCAGTCACTGCCAAAGTAAATATGGCAGATTCTGTTTAGCAAAGGATTGAAGGGATTGGAAATGTCTCCATAAACATGTTTGATGGGAAGAAGAGAACCCTAACTAATGTCAGATTTATTCCTGGTGTAAGGAGGAAATCTAATTCCTGAAAGTATGTTTGACAAACAAGGATTTTAGATTAGATATAAGGATGGACTTAGAGAAATCTTAAAAGATGGTAGAGTTATCATTAGAAGAGTTGAAAGAGGAGGGCTATATTATATAATAGGCACTACCGAAGTGAACCAAGTTACAGAGAATAGAAACCCTAACCCAACTAAACAATGGCACTCAAGGTTGGGCCATGCAAGGAACAAAAGTTTGTTCCATCTCTCAAAACAAGGACTGATTCTAGAACAAGATCTAAAGAAGTTGGAGTTCTGTGAATCGTGTGTGCTAAAAAAGCATCACAGATCTAATTTCAAAAAGGGAGCACAGAAGGCCAAAGAGATCATGGAATATACTCACAGCGATATCTGGGGGCCAACTCAAGTGTCCACTGCAGGAGGGAACCTATTTTTTATGTCTATCATAGTTGACAAATCTATGAAATGCTGGATATATCTTATGAAGAGGAAAGATGAAGCATTAGAAATCTTCATAATGTGGCATACACTTACGAAAAATCAGACATGAAAGAAGTTAAGATGCCTAAGGTTAGATAATGGACTGGAATACTACAATAAGGAGTTTAAAGACTACTACAGTAAGAAAGGCATCCAAAGGCATAAAACAGTGAAAGCTACACCTCAACAAAATGGTGTAGCTGAGAGGCTCAACAGGACACTCCTAGAAAAAAACTAAGTGTATGATACTATCCTCAAGCTGTTCACAAACTCTATGGGGAGAAGCAAATAAGACAGCATTTTATCTAATTAAAAGGCTCCCTACCTCTGGCAATGAATAAAAAACTCCACAAGAAGTATGAAATGGAAAGAAACCTAACCTGACTCACATAAGGACTTTCGGATGTGCTGCTTATGCACATCAAAAGGAAGGAAAGCTGGAACCTAGAGCAGTAAAGGGGGTCTTCCTAGGTTATCCAGAAGGAGTCAAAGGTTACAAGATTTTATTGCTTCAAAAGGGAGGTTTTAAAACCATTATTAGCAGGGATGTAATCTTCAAGGAAAATGAGTTTCCTTTGCTGTGTGGGAACTCCTTAAAATCAAACCTCAAAAAGGAAGCTCAGGAGTAACTTGGATCACTAAGTAATTCAGTTCCCGTCTATATGCCACCATAAACAAAAAAAGGAGTTAGCACTCAATCTCATGATATGGAACTTGTCTAAGGCTATATACATCATAAACAAAGGACAAAAGAAACTAAAAGTGAGAGTGAGGAGAGAGCCCCACACACAGCTATAGATGACCCCTAAGGAGATCTACAAGATTATCAACTCACAAGAGATAGGCAATCAAGATAGAGAATTCCTAATAGGAGATATACTGACTCTGACTTAGTTAAATTTGCGTGTCTTGTGGCTGAATCTATAGAATATAAGGCACCTGAAACCTTTGAAGAAGCCATGAACAGAAAGGATGTTGATCAATGGAAGAAGACTTGTAAGAAGGAGTATTGTTCTCTAATGAAGAATTTGACTTGGACTTTAGTGCCTAGACCTGCTAAAGCCAAACTAATAGAGAACAGATGGTTGTCCAAGATGAAAGAGGGAATAAAAGAAGCTGAACCCAAGATATACAAGGCAAGACTTGTAGCTAAGGGGTATAAACAAAAAGAGGGAGTTGACTATAAGGAAATATTCTCACCAATAGTCAAATTTAAAACAATTAGACTCATTCTAGTGCTAGCTACTGTCTATGACTGGGAAATCCATCAAATGGATGTCAAAATAGTCTTCCTATATAGAAAGCTTGAGGAGACTATCTATATAAAATAACTAGTCGGATATAGATAAAGACAAGCCTTATTATGTTTGCTTGCTTCAGAATTCCCTATCTGGGCTGAAACAAGCACCTACACAGTGGAACAAGAAGTTCCATGAGGTAGAAAATGAGATGAAATTCACTAGAAGTGCCTATAACTACTGTCTATACTATAAGGATCTAGGAGAGACAGAGGCTATCTATATGTTAGTCTATATAGATGATCTAATTATCACTAGAAAACAGCTAGACAGAATAGTTGAAGTGAAGAATGCTTTGTGCAAACATTTTGAGATGAAGGACATGGGAGAAGCATAAAAGCTCCTAGGGATGCAAATTATAAGGAATAGGAGGGAAGGAAAGCTATGGTTGAGTCAGAAGAATTACATCCGAAAGGTGCTTGCTCAGTTTAACATGGAACAAGCAAAGCCTAACTCTATTCCTATAAGCTAACATCTTCAAATGGTTGCAAGTAAAAGCCCTCAAACTGAGGAAGAGAAGAAAGCGATGATGAACTACCCTTATGATGTTAGAGTTGGTAGTATTATGTATATAATGCTATACACTAAACCTGATCTTGCCTATGTAATTAGCATTCTAAGCAAGCTCATGGCTAACCCTGGATATGAGCACTGGTAAGGACTAAAGAATATCTTTAAATACCTTGCTGGAACTCTAAGCTACAGATTGTGTTTCTCTAAAGCTAAGCTAGCTAAATACAACAATTTAAGCATATCTGGCTTTGTAGATGCAAATTACGTAGCAGACAAAGACACAAGAAAATCAGTTTCAGCATATTTTTTCACATTAGCAGGAAACACAATAAGCTAAAAAGTACAACAATAGTCAATAGTATCATTATCAACTACAGAAGCAGAGTTCTATGCAATCACAGAAGGGGTAAAAGAGTTATCATGGTTATCAGGCATCTTAAAGGAGATTCAAGCTAACCTAGCTAACAATATATACGGATAGTCAAAGCGCACTCTACCTTAGCAAAGATCCTGTCTTGCATGGGAGGTCAAAACACATAGACATCGGACTCCATTTCGTCAGAGACAGAATCGCAGAAGGCTTCTTCAATCTAGAGAAAATCGTAGGGGATCAAAATTCATCAGACTTCGATACAAAGGTTGTGACTCCAAAGAAGTTCACTTTCTATAGGGATTACCTACAGATAAATGAAGGCCCTTGAAATCAACAACAATCGAAGTTAATTTCTATCGATCTCACAATTTTGGTGAAACTAAGGTTTTTTTGAGTTTCAGATACGCTCACAGATTAATGATCTTTGCAACGATTAATGGAGAAGGAGGGGATAAATGTAGTGATATTCACCAATTCTCCATCAATCTTCAATGAAGACATAATAAACAGAAGATTCAATGTGGTATGTAGAGGATAAGTGTATGAACATTGAAGAAGAAAGAAGGAGAGGCTTTCGGATTAGGAACAGAAGAGTAAAGTTGTGCCTAAGTGAAGACATGTGGCACTCATATGAGAAGAATAAGTCAAAATCTTTATCAACAAAAACACAGTCGTATTCAACACATTCAAAACGCAGAGTATAATGCATAAGTTGAACATGTGAGGGGCATGTGACTCATACCTAATTTTATGGAGATACAACCGAAAGTAACTAAAAGCTATAGCTTATAGTCAGGGTACTTTGAACCCTCTATAACCACCACACTTTCTCTTGTGCACTTTTACATTGATCGGAACCAGTGGTTGTGTTAGAACTCGAACATAAGACGTGCCTGAAGCTCTGATACCACTTGAACTAAAAGCTATAGCTTGTAGTCAAGGTACTTCGAACCCTCTATACTTAAGTAATTTGGTTCCACCCTACCTTCAACTCGAGTTTTGGGTAGCAAAGTGGTATCAGAGCTCAGGTATGGGCATAAGGCTTAGCCCCATGTCATGAGTTTGAATCCTAGTGCAACAAACTAGGAATGGAACCATGGTGAATCCGTTATCTAAACATTAAAATCCTTTGTATCCTCGCACTAATAAAATATAGTAAATTTCAAGAATAAAAAGAATAGAAAAATATAAGAAATTAATATCTATGACAAGTTCAACATATAAAAAAATTATATCAATCATTATTAATTATAAAATCTCTAATAATCAATCGCATACTAAAAAGGTTATGGTTAAAATGAGCCCTTATATTATAAATATTTTCTATGTACAATTCTTGAATTGCATCCTTCACAATTGATAAACTAATTACTAATCAAACTATAACATTAAAACATTTAACCCAAAAAGACATAAGATAATATAATCTAAATAGCCATAATGTCAAGATTAATGATATAAGACAAGTAAATATGCATTCAATGCTTAAAATTATATCATTTATAGTGTACTACTAGATATCAAATTATCAATCATTGTACATTAAAAAAACATAGAACACTTTGGAAAATAAAATTTCTTCATTTTAACAAAAAAAATGACCACAAGTCAAGATGTGCACATCTTGACACTATAAGTTCAAATCTTTTTGCATAATGTAAATCCTTATGCTAAATATTCAATATAAGTTCACATATTAATAGTTTATCCATAAGAACTTAACAATATGTCATTTTAATGTTTAAGGAATTTATGCACTGAATTATGAGACACAAACATTTTAATTTCCTAAAACTATGTGCTTAAGCTATATAGTTATGGAATCCAAGTGTTTAAGTGCATGTAACTAACACTTTGATGATACTAAATGAATTAATCTATCTATCACTATGCAGTCACATTTAATGTTGTATCATGCAAGATAACCTCTTAAAGTGCTCACAAATCACAATTGATTTTCCTGTAAAATATACATTAGTCGACCTAGTTATTCTAAAATTTTAGCTCTAGAAAATAAATGACAAAGAGAAAAGTGACAACTGATTGTCCTTAATAAATAGTTAGTACTAAGGTCCAAAAACAAAACTCAAATAAGAACCAAAAACTCCAACCACTATTAAAAGATAAAGTTTTAGTTAGCTTAGAATTAAATTTTGCAAGTGAGAAATAATGTAATTTTGAGAAGGAAGCAAGAGCAAAAATGATTATATTTTTAAACATAGCCAAAATTCATATAACTATTAATATTCTTTATGATCTAAATCATGAACATCTTACAACATTCCTCTATATTTTAAAAAATTATTAGAAAGAAGAAATATCAAAGTATGCATTAATTTGAATAAAATAATATATGATTAGTAACGAATAAATATACATTCATCATCAATCAATATTTCTTTAAGTAAACATTCATAATCATCTATATCCTTAATTATTATATCCGTCATTATGGACTCTCTATCTATCAAAATATTAAGAAGGAAATATAAGATCATATGAAAAAAATCATTAAAACCTTATGCATCACGACATCTAAGTTTTTAGATAAAGACAACCATAATGATGGCCCATTATACAACCACTAATACTAAAATCAATCTTAGAAGCAATATTTTTTTAAAAAAGGGTAATGTATTAAGCCTTGAAAGGCAAAGTAGTTGTACATATGAAATACAATGCTAAGTGTCACTAAAGATTAATGACTATCAAGGATTACAAATGTAACTTTAAAGGAAATAGTAAAAGAAAACTAGATATTCCAAAAGGAGAGGAGATATTGCTTGTCTTGCAATCTATGGTTTTGAATGCTGATATAGAGCCTTATATGGTTTTGAATGCTGATATAAAGCCTTATATGTTGCATAAGTTGGTTGTTGAGTTGTTCCTTAGAGAGGTATCTATCTTGAAATATCCTATAGTTTTTTTCATCCCAAATTGTTGTAACTATTAATGAGAGAATTAACCAAAAACATTTGTCAGCAGTGTTATTTGCGTGTTTTCTATTTGAGTGCCACGATTTGACACTATCTAGACTATTTAATTCTCCAGCTATCAAACATCTTTTGAGAAACTCTTTCCAAAAGCCTTTGATGTAGTTGCATTTGAAGAATAAATATTCAACATTTTCCTTAGCTTTTTGGAATAATGAGCATCGGTTAGTGAGATGCAAATATTTGGAAGTTTTGTAAACATATTTTAGTTTACCTTTCTTTGCAATCCATAGTGTAAATGCAGCTCGAGGATTGATGTAACTGCACCAGATAAATTTGGTCCAGTGTTTCTTAGGTAGATTCTTAAAGAATAACTTCTTACAAGACCCATTGGTGAATATGCCATCATTGATGTGCCTCCATATGTGTTTGTCTTCATTTTCACTGATATATGTTTGAAGAATTTCATTTAAGAGAGGACTGGGTAATGATGACCTTTGGAATCTCTTCTTATCTGAAAGGGTAGTTGCAACTGAAACATTTAGTGGAGCTAAAGCTCTGAGAAAAGTAGCTTGATTAACATTAATAAGTTGTCCTACTTAAAGCCAATTATTATACAAAAAGTTGAGAGATTCACCATTCCCTACTAGGCAATGAATTCATCTTGAAATATGTTTCTTAATTTTAAGATAACTTTTAAGGTAGAAGAGGGAAAATGTTTGATGTTAAGAGTCGATGTGCTTCTATTCTTGAAGATGTAGGTATGGATATATTTGCACCAAAATGATTGTTTTTCATTCAAGAGTCTCTAAAGTCTCTTTGTGAGTAAGATGGTGTTCATGTTTTTGATGGAGCAAATACCAAGTCCTTTATGATTCCTTCGATTACACACCTCACTCCATCTCACTTTGCTTCTATAGATTCTATCACTGCTACCTAACCACAAGAAGTTTTTAAATTAACTTGTCAATTGATTTGCTTATGGAATTTGGAAAAACCAGATGAGTTGCCCAATAAGTGTTGATGGAATTGAGTATTGAGATTATAAGTTGAGCTTTTCCTACTGTTGAAAGATGTTTAATGCTCTAGTATGTTATCTGGATTGAATTATGTCAAATAGATAAATATTTCTTTTGGAGCAATTCACCAGCAATCCAGAAGTTCTTTGAAATACTTTTAGAGCTTTCATTAGGGAGGAAATGGAGATTGTATCTACTTTGGAAAATAAAAATAAATCATCTGCAAAACAAAGATTATTTAGTTTAAGTTTCCTACAATTTGAATGATATTTAAAGCCTTTTTTCTTTTAATATCTCTCAAGATTATCTTATGAAGTGCCTCTATAACCAAGGAAATATATAGAGAGATAAAGGATCTCCTTGTCGAATACCCTTGGAGCTTTTGAAAAATTTGGTAGGTTATTTGATACAACCAGCCTTTGCAATAGAGTTCTACACCTTTCACATCAACCTGACTAGCTACACATGCCAAATGGTCCAATTATAACGCAACAAACTTCAAGGCTTAAACAAGAAATGCAAGCTTTTGTTCAAGCCCAAATCACAAGTCAAGTACATGAGGAGGCCGAAACATCTATGGAGGAACACCAAGGCATGCCCAAGCTTGTGACTTTGTTATAGGAGGCATTGGAAGAGGCTAGTACTTAGCCATTTTGGGAAACAAGCTCAAGTCGTATTTGGGGTGCATTTTTTTGGCTTATTATTTATTATCTCTTATTTTAGGCCTAGGGACTTGTTTATGGGCTGTTTTTTTAGTTAGTAGCATATGCCTTGTTGTTTGGGCTATTTTGAAACTTATCTATTTTAATGTGTTTAACCCATTCCTAAAAGGACTTGGATTAGATTATGTTCAATGGGCTAGATACTCCTAGATTGGTTAGGATTAGCCTAGTTTTTATTAAATAGACTTGCAAACCCATTCCTATTAGGGTTAGGACTTGGTCAAGGGTATTTCTACCTTATTATAACCTTGTAACCCTAGATTTGGATGATTAATAAAATTTCAGAAGTGAGTTCTTCAAGTGAAGCGTGAATGTCTTCATGGTTACTTCAAGAAATTAATTTGCACCAATAAGTACTTGCAACGTAAATTGATTTGTGATTTCTTTGGGATTGGGTCTCAAACTTATGACTTGAGGTTTGATCTAGCATGTTCTTAGAATAAAAAGATTAAGGTTTTGATTTAATAGGATTAGGGGGTTTCAAGAACCTTGTTTTCTTAGGTTTTTCGTATCATCTTGGTATCAGAGCTTTGGCTTAATTCTATTGAACTCATACATATCTTTATTGTGTTTCTCTTATTTGTTTCTTATAAAAAAGTGAACAGTGCGAAACATTACCCTGAACAGTACCGAAACATTACCGTGAATAGTACCAGAACATTACCGTGAACAGTACCAGAAAAAAAGAGAACAGTACCAAAATGTGAACAGTACCAAAAGAAATAGAGTGAACAGTAACGAAAAAACATGAACAGTACTAAAAGTGAATAGTAGCCACAAAAAAACCATTGAAAAACACGTTGAGTTGCTTATTTTAAACCTTGGACAGATTTGAAATTTGTTCTTTAAGCTCTCGGATTTTTGTTGAGTTTTACAATAGATTGAGTGTCTTTCTTTGATTCTTAGTTTAGTTTCTTGTTTTTGCCTTTCTTTGCTTCCATTACATTGAATTGGACAATCTTGCATTCATATTGTTCAATTATAAATAAAAATCATTGCATA
>JANZXV010000002.1:27942137-27955820 GCA_027576455.1 Erythroxylum roigii
AAAGAATCTTGGTACCTTTTGACCAGATATATAATGCTCATACAGATAAAACCAAACTCTTTTGTTTTATTAATAATGAATATTTTCATTACAAAACTGTAACTGAAGAAGATAAAGTTAAATGTAAATACACTTGCATTACAGGGCACTATATTTACATAACTCCAACAGTTTATTACTAACTTTGTTTTGCAGGTATATCATTTTATCCACAATGTCACAGGGAGATAGTAATGATGACAATCAAGAGGTATGCAAATATCGCTTTCACTTTGAGTGCCCTGCAGCAACAATTTAAGAGGTTCAATCTGGCCTTAAATAGGATTAAGGGACATATGGATGAGCTCAGATAAGGGAGATGCGAGGAACCTCAGGGGAGGCGTCCAAGTGTACGCTAGCAGCAACCACCACCTCAGTATGAGCCAGAGGAGGAGGAGTTTGAGGTACGAAGACCTAGGAGAGTTCAGAGAGTTGAACTATTTAACCAAAGAGATGGAGACCCTAAATCCATCAAGATGCAGATCCCAGCCTTCAAGGGAAGGAATGATGCAGAGTCTTACCTGGAGTGGGAAAGGAAGGTGGACTTGGTTTTTGAGTGCCACAATTTTTCGGAAGATAAAAAGGTAAAGTTAGCTGTTGTTGAATTTACAGATTATGCACTAATATGGTGGGATCAGTTGGTGACATCCAGGAGGAGAAATAGAGAGATGCCAATTACTACTTGGGATGATATGAAGGCATGCATGAGGAAGCAGTTTGTGCCTTCTTACTATTATAGGGACATGTATTAGAAACTTCAAAGACTTACTCAGGGGTCTAAATTACTGGAGGGCTACCACAAGGAGATGGAGATAGCTATGATCCGAGCCAATATAGAGAAGGACCTGGAGGCAACCATGGCACGGTTCTTGAGTAGTTTGAACAAGAAGATAGGTAATATGGTAGAATTGCAACACTATGTGGAGATTGAGGACATGGTGAACATGGCCATAAAAGTGGAAAAGCAAATCAAAGCTAGAGTCGCAGCAAGGAGTGGGACAAATTCTAACCAATCGTGGAGTTCAAAATGGCCCAAGAGAGAGGAGAAGTCGAAAGACAAGGGACTGAACTTCAAGGAAACACCCAAAAGGCCGAATGTAGGGTTTGACCCTAAAGGTACACCTAACACCCAAGCTTCTTCTAGTAAGCATTCTAGCATTAAAGGTTTTAAGTATTTGGGATCTGGTCATATTGCTTCACATTGCCTAAATAAAAAAGGTTATGCTTTTGAGAGATGATGGGGGAATTGAGTCCCAGGAGAGTGATGAAGAAGAGATGCCTGAGCTTGAGGATTATAGTGATGTGGAGGTAGAGGAACCTGTCCAAGCCAAAGCCCTTGTGGTTAGGCGTGCTCTCAATGTGCAGGAGAAGGTATAAGTAGATGAGCAGAGGAAAAACATCTTCCATACACGTTGCTTAATCAACGGTAAGATGTGTAGTATGATAATTGATAGAGGGAGTTGTACAAATGTGGCTAGTACAATTTTAATGGAGAAGTTGGGGTTACCTATTATTAAACATCTTAACCCATACAAGCTACAATGGCTCAATGAATGTGGAGAAGTAAGGGTACATAAGCAAGTGAAGGTTGCATTCTCCATTGGGAGATATTCTGATGAGGTTTTGTGTGATGTAGTATCAATACAGGCGGGTCACATATTGTTGGGGAGGCCTTGGCAATATGATAGGCATGTGATCCATGATGGCTACAAGAATAGGTACTCATTCAAGATAGGAGATCAAACCTTAGTTTTGGCACCTCTAAAACCAAAAGAGGTTCATGAGGATCAAATGAGGCTTGCAAAAGCCATGGAAGAACAAAACAAAGGGACGCCGAGAGTTTGAAAAAAAGAAAAGGAAAAGAAGCCATTCAAAAAAATAAAAATAAAAGCCCAATTAAGAGAGATTGCATTAGTGAGAAAAAATATAGGGAATTGAGGGAAGTTAAGTGCAATAGAAAAAGGAGAGTTGAGTGAAAAGAAGAGTGAAAGAAAAAAGAGTACCTTCTTTGAAAAATCCAGAGATTTGAGACAAGTGTTGTACACACCTAAGCCTTTAATTTTGCTTAACTGCAGAGAAATTCTTTATAATGAGGCTGAACTTGAATATTCCATACCTAATGTTATTAAATCTGTTTTGTAGGACTACTCAGATGTCTTTTCAGATAAGATGCCCAAGGGACTTCCACCTTTGAGAGGTATTGAACAACACCAGATAGATTTTGTGCCAGGAGTTCAAATTCCAAACCGCCCAGCTTATAGGAGTAATCCTGAGGAGACAAAGGAGCTTTAAAAGTAAGTGGAGAAACTTTTAGAGAGGGGGCACGTGAGAGAAAGCTTAAGCCCATGTGTAGTTCTAGTATTATTAGTGCCAAAGAAAGATGGGACTTGGCGCTTGTATATGGATTACAGGGCAGTGAATAAGATAACGGTAAAGTATCGCCACCCAATTCCTAGATTAGATGATATGCTTGAGGAATTACATGGTGCTTGATTCTTTACGAAGATTGGCCTTATGCGTGGTTATCATCAAATTAGGATGAAAGTAGGAGATGAATGGAAAACGACCTTTAAAACTAAATATGGTTTATATAAATGGTTGGTCATGCCTTTTGGTTTGACAAATGCACCTAGCACTTTCATGAGATTAATGAACCATGTTTTGCGTGAATTCATTGGCAAGTTTGTGGTAGTATATTTTGATGATATTTTGATTTACAGTAAAAGCCTTGATGAGCATGTTTTACATCTTAAATCTGTACTAGAGGCACTTAGGTGTGAAAAGCTTTATGCTAAACTTAAAAAGTGTTCTTTTTGTATGGATAAAGTTGTATTTCTTGGCTTTGTTATTTCTGCCCATGGTGTTCATGTTGATGAGGAGAAGGTTAAGGCTATCAAAGATTGGCCTACTCCTAAGTCTATTGGTGATGTGCGTAGTTTTCATGGTTTGGCTAGCTTTTATAGGAGATTTGTGAAAGATTTTAGCACCATTGCTGCGCCATTAACTGAAATCATAAAAAAAGATGTTGGTTTTAAATGGAGTGAAGCACAAGAACTTGCGTTTAATACTTTAAAAGATAAGTTGTGTTCTGCACCTGTTTTAAGTTTGCCTAACTTCAATGAAACTTTTGAGATTGAATGTGATGCCTCCGGGATAGGTATTGGTGCTGTTTTGATGCAGGGTAGGCGTCCCATTGCATACTTTAGTGAGAAGCTTCATGGACCACAACTAAATTATTCCACTTATGACAAGGAACTATATGCCTTGGTGAGAGCATTGGAAACTTGGCAACACTATCTATGGCCAAAGGAGTTTATGGTTCATTCTGAGCATGAATCACTCAAGCATTTGAAGGGCCAAGGTAAGTTAAACAAAAGACATGCGAAATGGCTAGAGTTCATTGAAAATTTTCCATATGTGATCAAGTACAAGCAAGGTAAGGAAAATATAGTGGCTGATGCACTATTAAGAAGGGACACTCTAATCAATACTTTGAGTTCTAAAATGCTTGGATTTGAGCTTATTAGAGATTTGTATGATTCGGATTATGATTTTGGGAATGTTTATAGTGCATGTTGATAGGTTTAGTAAAATGGCACACTTTATTGCATGTCATAAAACTAATGATGCCAGTTATATTGCTGATTTGTTCTTTAGAGATGTTGTGCGTTTGCATGGTGTTCCAAAAACCATTGTTTCAGACCATGATGTAAAGTTCTTGAGTCACTTTTGGCGTGTTCTTTGGAGAAAGTTGGGAACTAAGCTTTTTTTTTCTACTACTTATCATCCTCAAACAGATAGCCAAACTGAAGTGGTCAATATAACTTTAGGATCTCTTTTGCGTGCTGTTATAGGAAAAAATCTTAAAACTTGGGAACAATGTTTGCCATTAGTTGAATTTGCATATAATAAGAGCATTCATTCTACTACTAGTTATTTACCATTTGAGATAGTTTATGGATTTAATCCTTAGACGCCTTTGGGTTGTGTCCTTTTCCATTACATAAGTTATCTAGCAGGAATGGACAACACAAGGCCAAATTGGTGAAGAGCATTCATGAGGAAGCAAGGCAGCAAATAGAGAAGCGGAATAAAGCAAATGCGCACAGAGCTAATCAAAGGCGCAAGTTATTGAGGTTTGAGCCTGGAGATTGGGTTTGAGTGCATTTCAGGAAGGAGAGGTTTCCTAAGCAAAGGAAATCCAAATTGGATCCAAGAGGCGATGGGCCATTCTAAGTGCTTGAGAGAATTAATGATAATGCTTACAGGATTGATTTGCCAGGTGAGTATCAAGTGTTCGCTATTGTTAATGTTTCTAATCTCTCTCTTTTTAATAATGTAAGGTCTGATTCGAGGACGAATCCTTTTGAGGAGGGAGGGGATGATACAACCAACCTTCGCAATGGAGTTCCACACCTTTCATATCAACTTGACAAGCTACACATGCCAAATGGTCCAATTATAATGCAACAAGCTTCAAGGCTTAAACAAGCAATGCAAGCTTTTGTTCAAGCCCAAATCATAAGCCAAGTACATGAGGAGGCCGAAACATCTATGGAGGAACACCAAGGCATGCCCAAGCTTCTGACTTTGTTAAATGAGGCATTGGAAGAGGCTAGTACTTAGCCATTTTGGGAAACAAGCTCAAGTCATATTTGGGGCGCATTTTTTGGTTTATTATTTCTTATTTCTTATTTTAGGCCCAGGGACTTGTTTATGGGCTATTCTTTTAGTTAGTAGCATGTGCCTTATTGTTTGGGCTATTTTGAGACTTTTCTATTTTAATGTGTTTAGCCCATTCCTAAAAGGACTTGGATCAGATTATGGTCAATGGGCTAGATACTCTTAGATTTATTATGATTAGCCTAGTTTTTATTAAATGGGCTTGCAAACCCATTCCTATTAGGGTTAAGACTTGGTCAAGGGTATTTATACCTTATTATAACCTTGTAACCCTAGATTTAGATGATTAATAAAATTTCAGAAGCGAATTCTTCAAGTGAGGCGTGAATGTCTTCATGGTTACTTCAAGAAATTGATTTGCATCAATAAGTAAGTAATTGCAACATAAATTGATTTGTGATTTCTTTGGGATTGGGTCTCAAACTTATGATTTGAGGTTTGATCTAACATGTTTTTAAAATAGAAAGATTAGGGTTTTGATTCAACAAGATTAGGGGGTTTCAAGAACCTTGTTTTCTTAAAGTTTCCTTATCACTATTTGTTCACCAAAATGCTATATGAGGAAGCTTTTAAGCACTGCTTATTCCATTGAATGAAAGAGACTAGAATTCCATAGCATGTAGGATATTGATAATGAAGTTCCATTTGACATTGTAATATACCTTCCAAAGATCAATCTTGATACAATAATTATGATTAATTTTTTCTGGAGTAATTGTTGATGAGCTCTTGAGGAATGAGTATGTTATCTCCAATCACCCTTTTAGGTATGTAAGCCCCTTGGGTGGGGCTAATGTGTTTGTCAAGTAATCCTTTGAGCCTTTGAGCTATGATTTTTGAGATAATTTTGTAAATAGAATTACAACATGCAATAATTCTGAAATAAAAAAAATTGATTTAGCTCACCTTGCTTTGGGACAAGGGTTATGAAGGTTCCGTTGATTTCCTTTAGAAGTATTCCATTGTTGAAAAATTCCATAACTGCTTATGAGATCAAGTTTCCAGTAAGGGACTATATTTTGTGGAAGAAATTTACATTTAATCCATTTGGCCTAGGGGCTTTACGAGGGTGAAGTGCATCTATAGTTTTTCTTGATTTCCTATAAAGTGACAGGCCTGCATAACAATTCAATGTCATGAGATGTAAAAGAATCCTTCAACACCCATTTAAGGAAGCATATGGATGAATGTACTTCTGAAGGTTGATTCATTAAATCATTGAAGTAACTAAAAGCTCCTTCCAATAGCTAATTCAAAGATTCAAGACATATTATTAGCTGCTTCCAATAGCTACTTTCCTTGAAACTATGGCTTTTTGAAAGACAGAGGTTCTCTTGTCTCCATTCTTCAATCAATTAACGCTAGCTCTTTGTTCATTATAGAATAATCATAGTGGAGTGTTTGAGTGTAGCTTTTTAGGGCTTTCCTTTTTTTAAGTTGCAAAATTTGAGATCCAAGATTTGTGTAAACTGCATGTTGAATGGATTCCAAATCATTTTTTGCTATATTGACAAGATGATGTGTGTTGCCAACATTAGTTTTATATAACAACTCCATATCATGCTTGATTATCTGTATTTTCCTTACACAAACTTACTATTCGGTGCCTCTAATGTTAGATCTCAGTGCTTCCCAAATACTTTCTTCAAAACTAGCTAGCTCCAAGATAAAGTTGTTAAATTTGAATGAAAATTTGGAGTTTTCTGCAACAAGTTTTGATAATAAAAGAGTTGTGATCAAATAGGATAACGTTTGAGTATAAAGAAAAATAGTTAGGGAAGGCATTCATCCATATTAGATTGGCAACACTTCTATCTAGCTTTTTCCTGATTAGGTTATCACCATTTTGTTTATTATTCTATGTGTAAAAACATTCACCCAAAGGTAAATCAATGAGCTGAGCTTCTTTTAGAAATTTGTGAAGTTCTATGCAAGGATTACATACTGATCTTGGACCATCTACTTTCAATATGGATTTGAAATCACCTTAAACCATCCAAGTTAAGTTGGTTGAAGTTGCTAATTCCTTTATCTGGTTCCATAAGAAGTTCCTTTGGTATGCATTATTATGTGCATATATGAATGTTAAGCAAATCTATTGATTCAGCTACTTGATGTTGACCTACAAATGCACCATTTGATTTGTAATTTCAGAGGAGTTAATATAAAAGATGTCAGAATCATATAGAATAATGATTCTTCCATTTGGATGACATGAGTTATTAGAGATGATCTACCAGGTGGTAGGAAGATAGGTTAGTAGTTTGTAATACTCATTTATTATTCTAGTTTCCAAAATTTCAACAATATCTAACTTTATTTTACAAAATAGAATCCTTGATCATCAGTTTCTTATTAAGGGCATTAGCCCCTCTTACATTTCAAGTGAGGATATTCATGTCTTCCTAAGGGAGGGCCTCTTTTTTTTACTTGATCTTCTCCTAACCACTATCTTAAAATCCTGGTCTTTATAAATTGATTGTTGACCTTGCTTTTCAAGTGCTTGTTTGGTGATTTTTTCCACATTATCTGCATCTGTTTGTGTAAGCTTATGTGAACCTTCTATTTGTTCTTTCTCTTGCTGCATTTCTTGCATTTTGTTTCTTACCTCACTTTGAAGGAATATGCTCATCCATATGAAACAATCAACCTATAACTATATATGTTATTTATAATCATAATTAAATAAAATTATATATATTAAAATACAAGTCTTAGAATAAGGAATTATTAAATGGATAATGAAAAGAGGAAATGAGTTGGTTAGGATATGCAAAATATTTGATTTGTAACTTTGTGGATAATATTCTGGTAAGTTGTCTTAATATTATCTTCCTATTTTCTTACTCATTTGTTACTTCTTCTGTATTTAAACCAAGTATTCTTAACGTTTCATTATATAGACTTCCCATCATATGTTGTAAGAAAACCAAATTTGAGGTCAAATTATCTTATTGCTTCCATGGTGTTTTATATAGGTGACCATATAAGTATCAACAGAGTGAGTGTGTATAAGTATTATGATAATTACCTCTCAGTTTTTCTTCAATAAAATAGATTAAACGCATTAGTTGAATAGAATGCTCTATTAACATTGCCTTGCAAATGAAGATATGTTAAAAGCACCTAGTCACTTAACTTTATATATCATAAATTAGAAAGGAATCTTGCAGAAAAAGAACAAATTCTTGAGAAGCAAGGCATTGACTGGCATCATCTAATTTCTTCTAAACTAAAACTTAGTTGCAAAGACCTATGATTTAATTCAATACCAATAATTGGGGAATTATTGTTAGTTAATTTTGGCAGGCCTAAGGATTATTTGCATACAATTTAACCCTAAGTTAAAGATATATACCTAGTAATTTCCCCAATATGGAGATAGAATACAAGCTTATTTAAAATGGTTAAAGCTCAACAAGTTCACTAACACATGATGCTTAAGACTCTTCAGAAACCCTGCTCAGAAAGTACTTGTTATACCCTTGTATGATTTGCCAAACATTGTTTAAAAGCAACCTTTATTTTATGGTTAACACTTAGAAATGTTTAAGAACCATAGATAAGTTGAAAGACATTCATATCCCCAATGTTTTACGTAAACTTTGCAATTATACTGAAGAAATCACTGAGCACATTCACATCTTTACAAGTTATAGCTATTCCAAATATTAAGATGCCCTTCATCTCTACCCATTAAATTATATGGGTTTCACTAATTTATACATGGGTTAAGACTATTAGTTTCACTCATCAAAACGATCAAGTGATCAACAAAATTTTGAACTTGTTATTAGTTATGGAGTTTTTGTGGTTTTTCCTTAAATACTTTACGTGCATTAGCTAAATCACCAAACCTTGCATAAATATCCACCAAAGCATTCCTTATGTACAAGTCAGATCCATAACCATAACTCTTCAGTCCTCTCCAAACAATCAAACATGTTTATAAATATGAATAATACAATAGAAGAAAATTTGAGCACAAAAAGTGTACCTTAAAGCCTTATTGAAATAATACACTGGTTGGTGCATGGCAAAAGGGGGAGAGGCGGCTGCTACAGCTAACGGCTATTGGAGAGATGAGAGGGATAGAGATAATGAGAGAGATTAGCGAATACAGTGAGTGATAGTGAGAGATAGAGGGAGAGGTGAAGGAAGAAATAAACATAAAGCAAAGTGATTATGAGAGATAGAGGGAGATGAGAAGGAAGAAATAAACATAAAGAAAAACGACATCATTCTGCTTCATAAGCAAAAGCAAAAAGACATCATTTTGCTTAGTGAGAAAGAGCGTCATTTTGCTTAATGAGAAAAGGCAGTGCAAAATGACATCGTTTTGTTTCGAAAGCAAAACAATGTCAATTTAACGACATCATTTTGCTTCTAAACCAAAACAACATCATTTTTTTGGTTTACAAAGATGGGCCTCAGGCCAAGCTCAAGCTCAGATATTTTTCTTCACAATAGGCCTAAGGTTCAGTCAACCCAGGCTTGGCCCGTTGACTATAGGCTGGATTGGGCCATTTTTACCTTCCCTTGTGTGACTTGGATGAGTAAACTCATGATCATATGAATTTCATGGTAAAGTTAAGAATAACATATAAGATATATTTTTATCAGAGTTGTAACATAACTTATCTAAGAGTCATAAGATGAGATTTATAAAGTTGTTATCTAGCTAATTTAAGTTTAGATGGTTTATTAAGAAAACTCAAGATCAACTAAATTTGAATATGATCCTAGCTAGCTAGAGAGATTAGAGTAATCTTTTCAAACAATGTTGAAGGCTACTATTTTGAATAAAATAATAAGAATAACTAAATTAATGATTAAAGTCCTAATATTATTTAATTGTCACAACATATAACTAATTACTTACTTTTACTACATTTACATTATGTTATGAGTAGTATAATTGATACTAAGTGTTAGTGAACTAAATCTCTTAAATATAGGTCAAGTTTGAGAAGAGTCCTCCAATATAGAAAGAAAAATTGTATGTCTATTATATGTGATTTTGTTGTTGATTCCTATTGAGGATTTGGTGATAAAGTTTTAAAGATAATTCAATATCATATAGATGAAAAATGTAATGACATTTAAAGTTGATTAATATCTCATAAACTTTAATAGTAACATCTAAGATGTATGCCAATACCATTGCATAGAGTAGAGCTTAAAGGTATAGTACCTTGATAGAATTGTTCTACTCAATTTATCCTAATATAAGCATAAACATGGACTATAATTGAAGGCATATGATATAGTATGAGAATAATTATCATAAAAAGAAAAATGATTGCATGAATTTTCTTGTTAAAATAATATATGATAAAGATTACATAAATTTTTAATTCATACTTTTGAGTATTTGATATTAAATTTAGATTCAATATTATAACAATGTTGAAGGCATTATAAGAAATAGATTTTTCAATAAAAGTAATTGATCTAAGTTTATACAAACTGTTTGTATGTGTTGGAACAAGAGTGACTTATTCTTAATAATATGGTAAGAATACAAAGTTAGATAATTGAAACTATCCTTCTATGGCATATTAGTTAAATCAATATAATGAGAATCATAAATTTTCATATAATGATATATGTATCACTTTGATTTTGAATCATATGAAACTTGTTGGGTTGAAGAATAACTAAAACAACCTTTAAAGAAAAAATGATGATGATTTTGAGTTGTTAAATATTATACGTATGTATATGATGTAATAACAATCTATGAAAGGAGAATATTTGTATTTCTTTAAATTTACTAATGGATTTATATGATATAACATGTTTATTAAATGAAATATTGATTTAATTTATTTTGAAATAGTTCAAATTATTTAAACCCAAGTACAAATCAAGTATTGAGAACGTCGAAGCACTTCAATGAGATCAATATGGTGAAATTTAAATTTTCTCGATTATCTATAAGGAATGAGATTCTTTGGTAAATAAATTCACAACTAAATTCCATAGCATTATGGATTTTTGTAAGGAGAAAATACAATATGAGATATTGTATGATGTAATATTTATTTCTTATATAGTTAAACCTAGTACAACAACTTACCTACTAATTAAATCAATTAACAAGATTTCATATTAGATATGGAACTTTAAAGTCTTAGCAACAATTTTACGATATAATACTTTCTTAGCAACAATTTTAGGATATAATACTTAGTTGAAGCATGTAATGTTTAATATGTTCAGAACTAAATCGAATAATAAATGATTTTGAGATATCTAAAAGATTATATATAATTTTGTAGACCCGTTGAATTAAGTTTTTGTTTCAATTTGTACTTATAGGAGAATTAGTTCTTAAGATAAGTTGTGCGAGTAAGAAGAAATTTGAAAAGTTTAAATCTTATAATAATACATCTAATTGAAATTGGTGCCTTTGTTGATACATTTGATGTATAGTTGGAAGGTAATGAAATCTCAAAAGATTTACTTTCATGATGAATTTAAAGATTGTTTTTAGATAAAATTATGAATTTATTGTGTCTATAAGAAGTTTAATAGGATTATAGCTGTTCTCTTTAGTTGGATTATGTAGAGACATCTTTCTCAGAAGAGAACAAAAATTCATATTTTCAATTGTTGAATTTATGATAGCTCAGGAAAAAGCTCTTATTGGATATCAAAAAGGTGATAACTTAAGTATATGAATAGGATCTATATAGATAGTTATGAAAGTTGTTTACCTAGTCTAGTCTAAGTATATAGATAATATACTAAAAGTGTTTAGGATTTAAGATATGTAATACTTCTGAAGTATTAAAGATATCCATTATTTTATGTATGAGTTGATATTTAAGTTCAAGGTTATACGGATATTAACTTTATAAGTAAATCCTAGTTAAGGTATATTTTACTTAAAATAATATTAGTTTGGGATTGGAATTTTCCAATATAGCATCGAACACTAATCAAGTCATAATACATTTTTTATTTAGTGGAAATGATTATTTAGATTAACAAGTTCTTTAATGAACTTGGTATAATTCCTTCCATTGTTTATATAGTAATACATTGTAGAAAATTAGAGCCGTTAGGCATGCGCAAAGAACTAAGGTCTTACCAAATATCTAAGTATGTTTTCAGACATTGTCTCTTAATTATGATGATGATAGAGATGAAAGTTTAAGATTTAAGCAAGTGCTTACTTTAGAGAATCTTGTTAAATTCTCTCACTAAACAACTGTCTTAGTAGTAGCATAATCTTATATGGTGATATAGTATAAGATATATCTTATACATATTCATATGCATATGATAAAGTCCATACAATAAATATACAATACAAAAATTATAATGAGATCATAATTATGAGATTCATATTGCATATATATCATCATCATCATCATCATCACACCCAGTCTGAAGTCTTGCAATAAAGCGAGGTTTGGGGAGGTCTGATAGTATGCAGCCTTACTCCTACATTGTAGAGAGGTTGTTTTCGTTAAACCCACACACAGAATGTACAAAGGGGATGATGCTGAAAAAAGAGTACTTTTTTAATTTTAATTGTTTTACCACAATTAGTAAATAAAGTTTCAAACAATAAATAAGGAAAATACCTAAAGGAGACCAGATCTACTAGTTCTTTACATGCTATAAAGACCGGATCCTTTTGTGGCTTGTTACGCTAGGAGTCTTCACTGAGAGACCCTGAGGGTATGACACTATTACAATTTTAGAATGAAAAATTTCTACATCTATGAGTCGTAAATTTTGGCTAAGGCTTTCGGCCCACAACTTGGATTTTGAGGTCAGGCGCGAGGACTTTAAAAGGTGTCATTTACCCTAATCTGCTCACGCCAAACCTTCCTATTTCTAGCTACGGCCTCAGTAAGGGCCAGGTCGGACATATCATTCTCTCCAGTTCTTGTAGGGTCTCCCTCTTCTCCTTTGGTAGCCAGTAAGGGTTATTTTCTCACACCGTCGTACCGGAGCATCAGAGGGCATCCTGTGTACATGCCTAAACCACCTAAGCCTTGTCTCTTTTAACTTGTCAGCAATACTAGCCACCTATATTCTGTCTCTCACCATATGATTTTGGACCCTATCTCTTTTGGTAATGTCACACATCTACATAAGCATATGCATTTCTGCTACCACTAACTGTCGTGTATGTCTATGTCTAGTAAGCCAACACTCTACCCCATATAACATTGTTGGCCGAATCACCATTTTAGAGAACTTCTCTTTGAGTTTAGAAGGGATCTTTTTATCACATAAAACACCTTATGCACTTCGCCATTTAACCTACCCAGATCTAATACGATGTAACATATCGTCATCGATATTACTATCTCTCTGAATAATAGACCTCAGGTATTTAAAACTCGATTTCTGAGGTATGATGTGTTAGCCCCGAATTTTTTTTTATGATTAATTAAGCGTGATTAAATTAAGCAAGTTGAATTAGCATTAATTAAATTAAAATTAAACAAGTATGTGCATTAATTAAGTTAGTAGTTAATGGCATGTGGTATTAAATATGTTAGTTGGAATTAAATTGAGTTAGATAGAAATTAATGTGTTAGTTAGTAATTAATGGGTTAGATGAGTTAATGAGTTAGTGGGCTTGAGTATAAGGAATGAGCCCAAAGTTAGGTTAGTAGATGAAAGAAAAGAAGAAGAAGACAATTGGGCTAGGCCTTGTGGGCTTAAGTAAATAATAGAGGAAGAGTATAAAAAGAAGAATAAATGAGTTAGTAAAGAAGAAGAGTGAGGAATCGGTTTTTAGAGAAAAAGAGAGGGAGAGGTGCGTGAGTTTAGAAGAAAGAGGAAGAAGAAGAAGCTTGCCCTAGGGTTTTGGTTCCCAAGTGTTAGAGAGCTTGTTGGAGCAAAGTTCAAGTACAAAAAGTGTGGAGAATCATTAGAGCTTCATCTTGAGCTAAGAATCTTCTTGGTTGGTTGAAGATTAAGGTAAGTCTT
>JANZXV010000002.1:27956250-27969320 GCA_027576455.1 Erythroxylum roigii
AGTAAGTGGACACACCGGCAAGCCGCACAATCTTCATGTACTCTATCGACCCTTCTCTGTGCTCAGACTCGAGGAGTAGGGGGCTTATGGTCGGGTCGGCTGGATCGGCCTCGCCAGGCCCAAGCCCAAGCCCGGATATTGACTGCCCAACGTCCCCGGCCCGCTCGGCCCGTCGAGTGTTAGACTCCCATGCAGACACAACAACCCTCACGTAGATACCTAAACCTAACAGCAATTCCAACATATATAAGGTACTATTCCTACCGGATTGAGGTACGAGAACTCAACCCTGCTTTTTTCTGTTTACAACAGCCAAAACCTTACAAAAACATTGACTTGAGCGTCGGAAGGGCCTTCCGGGAAACAACCCCTGGAGAGTCTTTGTTTGTCTTGCAAGTTTTCCATAGGCGAAGCTTCACAAGATCATGGATCAAAACAGCGACATTCCAACCTTGCAGAATCCGGCTGAACTAAATTCTATGCTTTATGTCTAATTAAAATATTATATAATAAAATAACTAAATTATACAAAAATTATGTATAAAAATTAGTTAAAAAATATTTCTAAATATTAAAACTTCATTTTCAGTACCGTCCAACGAGAAAAATCTTTTGTTAGTGATAATTATTGATAGCGAGTGGAACACGGGTAAAACATTAAGAAAACAGTCTTACGGGTTGTTGTTTGTACGTAAGACAACATGATTAACTTCTTTCCCTCCCCAGCCTCTCATCCGCCGTTTATCTTAAACAATTCCCAGAAGAAAATTTCCGCATTGACATACAAGTACAAAGATACACATACCGCAAAGCAAGAAAAGAACATTGCAAGTCAAGTAAGGCCAAAATCGGACGAGTTTCTAAAGGCCCCGTAAAGTTTTAACACACGCGCTTGGACAAGCGTGTGTCTCTTTACATATATGCACAAGAATAAGCGGACACATTTATTGTTTCTTGATCAATGCCTTTGTCTCTGCTTCTTTCTGCAAGCCTTATGATTGCAGAGATCCGGTGGTTATTTTCATCTGAGCTTTGAGCTTTGAGCTTTGAGCTTTAGAGTTCTCAAGAGAGATTCTTTTTCCCTTTTTGGTTTTCGAGTTAAAAAGTTTGTTTTCTATGTCTACTATTTCTGCAACTGCTCCGCCGCAGGAGGTGGCGGTGACGGCGGCTTCTTCATCGTCTTCTTCTTCTGCGGTTTCAAAAAAATGTTTCAATTCCGACTGTACAGACTTCAAATCAAGAAAGGGATGGCGGCTGCGCTCGGGCGACTTGGCTGAACTCTGCGATTCATGCGCGTAAGTCTGTTTTTCTGCTTTACTTGTTTTACCCCTTTAACAGTGGAGTAGTGCACAAATGGAGAAGCTTTTGATACTTCAGGTCTCTGTTCTTGTTGTTATTGGGTTTGGGATTGAACGTCTTCGAAAGTTTGATGTTGTATGTTAGGGAATTTGGCTGTGTAAGTGTTAGGGATATAATGGTGATTTCCTTGTGATTTTGTGTTTTAGTTTGGGGTTAGTTATCGTCTCGAAACTGGAAATCTGGGTATTTGTCGGCGAAAATGGCTTTTAAGTAATTACGAACTTACTAGAGTGCATGTCCCATTTTTGGTTACTTATTCCCATGCTAGGTGGGATAATCTTAAGTGGGCCTGGTTGCAAATCTATTAATATGCCGTTGCAGTTAACAAGTCTTCTGGAATCTAGCTGGTGATGGTGGCTGGTTTTTCTGACTACTTGGTTATAAGTGTAAGTGAGCAGTTGGTTAAGGTCGAGCAACTTACGCCTGTAATGAAAGAAATCGTCCTTAAATTAGCAGAAAGACATGAGTGGATTTCTGTACTTTTATTTTAGTTAGATAAGATAGTCAGCGAGTTGAAATGCCGGTGCTTACAAGAATATGACCCTGAAGCTGTCAATCCTCTGGAAGGAACAACGAGAAGTTTGGTTGAACTTTGACATTGATTTAGATGCATGTCTTAAGGAGCTGAATACAGCCTACGTAGGATCTCAAGTTTTTCTGAAATAGTTCACCAGAAAAATTTTCTTTGTTTTTTCTTTGTAATTTGGTCTCTTTCAATTTTAGTTTTCTCTTACACTACTTGATGACTGATTTTATGTGATTTAGCTCCGCTTATGAGGAGGGCAGATTTTGTGAGACTTTCCATTTGAATGCTTCGGGTTGGAGGTGTTGCGAGTTATGTGGGAAGGTCAGTGTAAATTATCTGGTTGGTTTGTGCGTTTTAGTGCCTGTAAAATTAATTTTATAATCAACTTAAGTTTCATATTCATTGCAGCGGGTACATTGTGGATGTATTGTTTCATATAATGCTTTTGCTTTGTTGGATGCTGGAGGAATTGAGTGCATAGCATGTACTAGAAAAAATGCTCTTTTGGTAAGCAAAATGTTGATCTTCATAATATAAAAGATGATGATTGTTTATCGTGGTTGTTTATGAGTTCTTTATTTCATAGTTTTGTTGACCTGAGATGTATATACATTCAATTTGTTGTTGCTAACACCATATCGTTGCTTTGAAAATGAGTAGTTTTCATGATCAAGGCCTTTATTTTGAGTATTCAGGTTTTAGCAAGCGTTTTTTTTTTTTTTTTGAAGAAACGGGTTATAGCAAACTGTTCTGATGTTTTCTGTTGCTTCAACCTCTGCTGATGTTTTTGAGGATTTAAAGTTGTTCTAAAATGCGGAAGGATTATAATAGTCTTTTTGTGAATGGACATATGTGCCTACAGTATACTGACACATTGACATCAGATTATGAAACTTGTGATTTTAACTTCAGTTAATGTAACGACTATGACATATACTGAAGTGCCAATTCTGTTCTCCTTTGAAAGACTGTGACACTAGTTCCTTACTATTTTTAACCCAAAAAAAAAATTTGATTTAGAGGTTACTTGGTCACTGTAAATGATGAAAGGAAGGATTAGAAAAATAAAGTAACATATGCTAATTGAGATGAGAATTCACTAGTAAGACTTTACATATGACTCTGTTTTTAGCTTTGATATTATTAACTTTATGCTGTGCAACCTGAATTTCAGACAGCAAACTCTGCATGGCCATCTTCATTTTTTTATCATGGATCTCTGCCTGACAGACATAAAGACCTCTCTGTCAAGAGTTGGTGTCAGTTAGCTGGATCAGGTCCTGTACCATGGAGACAAGCACCCAGTTTATTCAGCTCTTCTATTTCTCAGTCTGAATTGCATCCGAGGATGCTGTATGAAATGGACAGGCTTACTGCTAGTGAAAGACTAATTACTCCTTCCATGGAAAAAGTGAAATTTGAAGATGTCTCTGATAGATTAGTGAATGGAAACCCAAAGCTTGGTGCACGAGATATTGTTGAGAATGGAAATGAAGGTAGCAATCCTGCTTCATTTTTTTCTTACTTTCTCTAATGTTTCACATGATGGATTGAAAATTTTTGGTAGATGCAAAAGATGTGATCGCCCTTAAGCTTATTTGAACATTTTGCTGCAGGAGCTACTGTTGATGAGCAACCTGGACCAAGTTCAAGTATCTCACATCGACCTTCTTCCTTAAGGAAAGATCCAATGACTCCACAGTTTGGCATGGCTGTGTCTTATGCATCTCTAAATGAAACCAATGGTCATATTGGCTCTAGTGCTACCTTACGGCCAAATCCTCCTACCACACTGCCAAAACAGTTTCATGGTAGTAACATAGCAAATGGAGCCGACTCATCAGGAGATGCTCAAATTCGCAATGGAAGACCTCGAGCGGATGCCCGTGGAAGAAACCAGTTACTTCCTCGGTACTGGCCTAGGTTTACTGATGAAGAGCTACAGCAAATCTCTGGAAAGTATCCTTTGAAAAAACATGGTGTTAATGGTTGTCTGAGCTAATTTGGTCATTGCTTACGTTGTGAATTTTTTATATGCGAAGAAGAAATATATAGAAAACAAATTAAATGCTTACTTTTCCTGAATTCAAAGCATGAGGTACATAGACAGATGAGCTGGTGTAGGGGATTGACTAGCATCTATGTTGATTCTGATGTGAGATACAATTTCAAATACTAAAGCCTTAATTGTGTTCAAGCTCGAATTCTGTAATCACCCCATTGTTTGAGAAAATGTTGAGTGCTAGTGATGCTGGGCGAATTGGACGCTTAGTGCTACCTAAGAAATGCGCTGAGGTACGTTTTACAAATCCAAATTTTAACTTTCACTTTGTTGTTGCTTTTTATTCTTCAAGTTCCATGTATTGGCAAATACAGATGAACAGTTGTCTTATTTTGACTGGAAGAATATCATATGCTTGTCAATTACTCATCTGAAAGTTGTTTCTACAATTAATTGAACCTCCTGAATTGTTTAAATTAAAGTTGTTTGAGACCACTTGATTATATTGCTTGCTTGACGTGCTTAGAATAAAGTTTATTTTCAGTAAAATATATTCAGGATTAGTGTGAAAGAACCACATCATGTCACTGTAGGCCATTTTGTTTGTCTAACTTTGATATGACGCACTCTGAATGGTCTAGTTACACATGCACTAGCCATAAAGTGTGATATGAACTTCAGTTTAATTAGCTATTAATATATAATAGTCAACTAAATGATACTTGATTTATGTTAACCTACAAATAGGGAATATCGTTGTGAAAATGCGTTATTTGTTCAATTCAAGCGCCCTTTGAGTGCTGTGGAACCTCCTATTTTGAAGAAAATATTGTTCTCACATCAATGAAATATCTTTTATATCAGTTAGACAATAGAATATGAAACCTCTTCAAATCTCACATCATTCTTCTAACTCTCTTGTGCGATTTCATGATAGTTTCTTGTTGTCTTTATTGTCTGATGTATTCTTCTCTATACTTATCTTGCTCATATTGGGACAGGCTTATTTCCCACCAATTTCACAGCCTGAAGGTTTACCTCTTAAGGTCCAGGATTCTAAAGGCAAGGATTGGGTTTTTCAGTTCCGATTCTGGCCAAATAATAATAGCAGAATGTATGTTTTGGAGGGAGTTACTCCTTGCATACAGAGTATGAAATTGCAAGCAGGTGATATAGGTAAGATAACAAGAATGGGAAGAATTGTCAAGAACTATTTTGCACAGTTGGCTGTTTGCTTGCTTATATTGGTTTATCACTATTTAAATCATCCTCAATGATATGGCTTTTTTACCTGGTAGTATTGTAATGTGTCTTTCAGTTTACCCTTTGCCATTTTCTCCTTTCAGTCTTTGTATTTATTTCTTGTTTGTGTTACTGAAATTTGGCTACGTTTCTACAGTAACATTTAGTAGAATGGAACCAGAAGGAAAACTGGTTATGGGATTCAGAAAGGCTTCAACTGCTCCATCTTCTGATCAGGTTACCTTTGTGTATTCTTCTGATTTTTTGTTCAGATTACCTTACTGTATCCACTGGAGTTGAGGACAGTAACTAACAGACTGGTTGAGAAATAGTTTGTCTTCTGTTCTGTTCAACTAATTATGTTTTGGAACACAAGGTGTCCCCAAGTTCAGACAATGAGTAATCTGTCTTTGGTGTGAAAATTGGTATTTATTTGCATCTTAAAGGCACGCCCTAGAAATTGTTTTGCTGTTAATGCTCAATAAACAGTTCATTTTTAAGAGGCTTCATATGGAGAATCTTCAATTTTGTATTGTCATAGTATTTGGAAAAATAAACAAGTACTGTCCAAGAAATGCAGCATTTAGATGACATGATGTGTGTCTAAATCATGTGTAACTAATTCTATATCCGGATAAACCGAGTCCGGTTGCCCTAGTGTACTGATTAAACCAATGTACTGACTGTCATTTTTTCCCTTTCCAGGATATTGAAACAAGTAAAGCTGCTAATGGAATTTCTGCCAATGGAGAAGTCAGCATTATAAAAATTTATACTGATGAAATTTCTTCAAGCATTAATCTATTTTTCATTCAAAAGATAACTCAGTTTTCATCAATTTTCCAGGCTGAACTGGCAGAGCATAGTCCTTGGTCCAAAGTTGACAAGTCAGGATACATCGCAAAAGAAGTTCTTGATGCCAAATCTTCTATCAGAAAGAGGAAAAGTAGCACACTGGGTTCAAAGAGTAAACGTTTAAGAATTGAGAACGAAGACATGGTAGAGCTGAAGCTAACATGGGAAGAAGCACAGGGACTACTCCGCCCTCCTCCTGATCGTGTTCCTAGTGTTGTGATGATTGAAGGTTTTGAGTTTGAGGAGTATGAGGTTGGTTATTTCCTTTAACACCACATCCATGTTTCTATTCTCTCTTTAGTCATATAGAAATCTTGTTGGTATTTTCCCTTTGTCTCTGGTTGTGTTAATAGATGGCAATTGTAAATATTTACTATTCTATGGGTTAGCCAATGTTGAACATTGTTTTCTTTAAATTATGGATCTCCTTGTGGATCTGTAATAGGCATTTCTGCAATCTGATTCAACTGTTGTAACACTTATATTTACCTGCCCGAATGGACCTAATAAACTGCTGATACTGGGTACCTTCTGTGTTCAGGTTTCTCCCACTTAAAACCATCTGAAGTAGAAGATCTAAAAATCAATCTACACCTGGCCAAGTGGTTGCTTTCTCTTCTAACCACTTGGTCTTTGGTTGTAGTCTAGAAGCTGGCTGGGGAGGGTATTGGGTATTAGGTAAATTTGACCCTAATGGTAAAGTAGATATATGTTTCCACTTAGTTTCCTAGGTGCAATGAGATTGGCTAGGATCCTTACAGCGTCACTGGTGAATGTTTCCTGCTAAACTAATGTGAACTAGTGATCCTATCTACACTTGAGGACTATAAACATTTGATTTCATAGGAATATGATTAATGCCAAATTTTAGCTTTGATGGAAGTTATGGTGGAGAAAAATAACAGGACGAAAAGTACTAGTTTGAGGTGCTTTATTTGTATGAGAAAAGTTCGATGATGGATTAAAATAGCAGGTCTCATGTGAATATTGGTTATTTTCTTCTCATTCAGTTTTCTTCTCTAGTATTTTTCACTTCTCTTTCCAACACCCCTTCTACCAATTTTCCCCGGTATGGGGCATTTTCAGAGTACTGACATGCAGTATAACAGGATGCACCAATACTTGGGAAACCAACAATTTTTTCCAGTGATGATACAGGGTAAATTGCTTATCTTAAGACCTCCTTGATCTAATGTGTGTAAGTTATAATTTACTAGTAATACATTTATCTTGCAAAAGCAGTGCATTTATCTTGCAAAAACTGATAGATATACTATATGTTCATAAACTAGTTTGATTCTTGTCAAAGTATTTATTGAAAAGAAAAACTTAATAGTGAGGCTTTGATTCTTGTTTGCAGTTGTTATGTGTTATACTTAATACTGATTCGTATTTGAGGAAGGTAGCCCCTTGTCTTCTGCCTATTATCCTCTGCGGTCTCCAAAATATACTGGCAGCAAGTAACCCAAGACCATTTTTATTTATCAATCAAATCCTTCATTTACTTTTTTTTGGGTATGGACCTAGGGTATCCACCGGCGGACCCAGTGACTAATCCCCTCGCTGGTTTGTAGGCACCTCACAGGGTGAGACAGCTGGCCCAAGGATTTAAAGCTGCTCTATACCCAAAGCCAAGGATCGAACCACTGACCTTTGGTTAAGGATGGATGAGTCCTGTCCACTCAACCACACCCCTTGGGTTTATCCTTCATTTACTTTAACCATACTTCAAATTCTGCTCCAGTTTTTTAATCAATAATCCCATTCAATCAGTAGAACACCTTAATTTCCTTGCATTCTGAAATAAATATTTCCATTCTTTGGATCTTTTGCTTTTAGGTTTTTTGTGTTGATATATGCTTCAGTCCCATTCTATCGTTTAGGGGAGAAAATTCTAATGCTTTCTTTCTCTTGTCAGTCAAAAGGTTCAATGGGTTCACTGTGAAGATTGCTTAAAGTGGCGTAAATTGCCTGTCAATGCTCTGCTTCCCTTCAAATGGACATGTTCTGATAACACTTGGGATTCAGAAAGGTACGAGCATTCATTTAATTTCCTTCTCATGGTCATTTCCCTATCTACATATCTTAGGCTTTAACATCTGGATTGTAGCCTTAGACCCTGCAATATAAAGTGCTAGATGGGATGAAAATCGCATCCTCTTAGTAGATTGGAAGCTTAGACATTTGGAGGTGAAATTATCATTGTGGTAATCCACAACATTACACTATTTCTTATGGTAGAGATCTGTAAAGAAATTTTGACCATGGTATCCTTTCTATCAGGAAAGGAGTTAGAATGTTGTTTGCAGATTGAATATTTCTTGTTTGCTTTTATTTTGGTTATTCTTCCAATGTAACAAGCACTGAAGTGAGCTTACATCGATCCCTTTCAGCAGACAAATACATGCATCAGTTCCACATTTGTATTATTTACCTCGGTTGTGATCCTTGTGCATTACTAATATCTGTTTTTCTGCTTCCAGGTCATCCTGTTCAGCACCTCAAGAATTGACGTCAGAACAACTTGAAGTTCTCCTACGATCGTGTAACCTAGGTATAAATTGCTTGGGACAAATAATCATCGTCTTATTGCTATATTCAGAATATGCTAGTAACATATTCGAGAGAAGCAGATAAGCTTATTATTGAGCATGGTACTAGTATCATATTCATGTACTGCTCTTTTACTATTGTTGCTGTATATACTGATGACTCTGAAATGACATCTCATGTTCAAATGGTGATGCTTGAACCCTCACAACTGGCGAATTTCCAATTGTTCTATGGTTGAACAACTAGATTCTTCCAAGAAAATGAAAGCTGCTAAGCAGGATACAGATAACATGGAAGCTCTGGAGGGTCTTGATACTCTTGCCAACATAGCACTCTTAGGAGAGAGTGAAGTACTCCCTCCATCTCAGGCCACCACAAAGCACCCTAGGCATAGGCCTGGCTGCTCCTGCATTGTCTGCATTCAGCCTCCCAGTGGGAAGGGCCCCAAGCATAAGCAGACATGCACTTGTAATGTCTGCTTGACAGTGAAGCGCCGTTTTAAAACCCTTATGATGAAGCGTGAAAAGAAGCAATCAGAGAAAGAAGTGGAAACTTCAAGGAAAGAGCAGCAGCAGGTGCAGCAGCAACCACTACCTGATAAATTACTTGTTGATGACCCCTCACCGTCGTCTAGTACTCGATGTAGTAGTCCAAACCAGAAAAGGTTGATCAGTGACGTGTCTGATGATGATCCATACATAGTGAAATCCTCAACATCTCCTTTCAAAGGACAAATTGACCTAAACATTCAGCCAGAGAGAGAGGAAGAGTTATCTCCCGGTTCAGACAATGGAAGCACGATGATGCGGATGGTTCAAGATGCTACTGAGAGGTACCTGAGGCAGCAGAGACACTCGTGTGCTGATGATGACAGTAAACAAGCAGGGAATGAGACACTGGTGGGTGGAAAAATAGGCGAAAACATCAGTGATAAGTTGACAGTTGGAAGTAATCATCAAGTTGCTGACAAGGATCACCCTGTAGCTTTTTCCATGAACACATCTACATCTGGTCCAATCATTTGATGGATAGATGTGCTCAATCATCCAATGTTAATTGAAGTAGTACGAGGATAACTTTCGTTGTATTTCCGTCCACACTGCATTGTGCATCGATGGTATCTGTACATAGAAAGTAGAGGGTAAGGAAGTGGACAATGTGGTCAATAGACCAATAATTTTGCTGACTTGCATACTGTATCTGATTCTCTCTCTGGGTAAAGATAATGGAGGCTGATGTGATTTAGGGGGAAATACTATTTTCAAGCATGTGGAGTTAGTTGGCTGAAGCTATGTACTTCATGGAGCTCACTGCTGTCCGCTGGAGGAAATGGAAACAGGTAATTAAGTTGTGCCTACTCTTTAGTAATAGGGAATTCGTTTACCATGTTTGTTCTGTTATACCTATCGTTAATCGATGTTTACTCTTGTACATCTCAACTTTATTGGGCTCAGTTTCATGTATGAAAGGAAAACTAAAAATAGGGTAGTGATTCTCAAGTTTCGTAGCATGATGAACTCAGAACTTATTAAAAAACAATAACTCCGGGATATAAAGCTCTTCGCTTTGTGAAGGTCGAAGAGGGATATCAATTATACCTAGTCTTTTATTTTAATTTCACGAAGAAATTGTTTCTGTGACTTGAACTTGTGATGTTTTGGTATAAAGGAGTAATCTTATCAGTTGTTCCAAGCTAGCGCTCACAGAAAGATGGATATTTCGTGCTTGTTATCAATCATTTATTCACAAACCATGTTGGTGGCTAATAGTTTTCATTTTCCATCTCATGAAGTATCCTTTTCGTTCCGCTTAGCCCTATCCTCTTCAAGGGAAATTTTAGTGATAGGTTTTATAGGAACGGGACAATTTTATTTGGTCAAATACTTAGTGACAAACTCCTATGATCCTTTCATTATAGTATTTATGAAAAAGTTTGGCGTCTTTTATTTGTTTTGTTGATCAAGCAACACCTGGATTTGAACCGGGAAAAAAGGATTTCTAGTTCCCCACTTTATCACTCAGTCACGCTTGCCAAGGCGTTACAAAATTGATTAAAATATTTCCCTTGTTTTAGGGGTCACTATTTGTTTTACTTGGAGCTTAAATATTATTTTTCAATCGCTTTCCTGAAAAAAAACTTTCTACTTTTGGATTGGATTATTAAAATACAATTAAAAGTAATGCAATATCAATATAGTATGACTAGTTACCAATCAATAGCTTAAACCGCAAAATTTTGCTTGGTTCCTCTCTTTTTTTTTTTGGATCTTTTATATAATGTGTTTGATTTGACATTTTTTTGTTTCTTCTTAATTATATATTTACATAATTGATTATCAAAGATCCATGGATGGAAGGAAATGAATTTTAAAAATAAAAGTATTTTTAAACTGAGAATTATTTAACAATAAATAAATTTAAATTTTCAAATATTTTTAAAAATAAATAATTAGAAATAAAATTCACAATATATAAAATAAACTTGTTTTAACAAAACAAAACAAAACATTTTTTATAAAATATCTAATTTTTTTAAATTAAAAATTTTCAATTTTAGACTAAAGGAGATTTCAATCTTCGGTATACTTTTTTTTTTTACTATTATTAATAATTTGTCTTTTAAAATTAAAATATAACAATATGACATTTATTCAAGCAAAAGTGAATTGTAGCGATTCGTGAAGCCAATTAAGCAGTATACATTATATGAAAATCTATGAGCAATGCCAAGGGATTATTACAGCCAAAATGAAGAAACACGATGATACAAATTAAGAGCAAGCCAATTAAATTAAGAATAAGGAAGAATTAAGATAATTAAAGTATTATAATATTTCTCATATCTTTACAATAGTCATTTTGATGTTTGAGAGGTTCAACATGTATGATCATATATTTTTTATTGTACACATACATTTTCAGTTACCATGAGGAATGATAGTTTTAGTTTAAAATATTTTTAATCTTTTGGGAAAACAATATTTTTTTCATCTCAATATAATTAATTTCCTAATTAAATACCTCTACTTTTTTGGTTAATTACTAACATTATCATTTTCCATATTCAAGTTCATTTTGTTAATTCCCTTAACAAAAGGGCATATTTGGTACATTATGTCATCAAGAAGATAACATGGCACACCCCTCGATTCCATATAAATCCACACATTCTCAAGTGTCGTTACTAATATGACTTTTTTGGCCCATATTGTTGATAGGTGTATATTATAGTATGTTTCTCTAGATGTTTAAGTGTGTTTTTTTTAAAGTTTGCTTAGATGGTAATCATGTGCTTAGGATTTAGAATTGTGTTGTTGTTAGTTTTTTTAATGTGATTTAATTGTTTGATTATTTTAGAGCAAAGATTTGATCTTAGTATTATGTTTCAAGGCTTGTTTGATGTCTTATTAACGAGTAGAAGTGGGAAAAATTAAAGAAAAGATGAACAAGGACTTGGAGAATAAGAATATGCACGATGTGCATGTTAGCTACATAGGGATGAACCATCGACACAATTGTTAACTGGATGGTGAGGCACGATCGTGCACTAGATGGTGATGGACGATCGAGCGTTGCAATTCTAGCTCGTAAGATTTTTGTATTCTCTTAGGCCTATTTTTGCAATTCCAGATCAAGACTTAAAGCTGTTTTGTTTCTTCTCTTCCTATATTTCATTGTCTTGGACATTAATTTTGATCAGTGGTATGTCCAACATGATTATGGATTTCTAAATCCATATTAGGGTTTATTATTGAATTGTTTTGTTTAACTTTATTCTTGTTGAATTCAATATAATATTGCTTTGTGGTACTTGTCATAATACTTGGAAAAAAATCAAGAGATTGAATCAAATTTGTATGTGTTAAGTTGCACAATGAGAGTTAGTACCTTAATAAACCTACAAATATCAGATTAACAAACAATTGAAGAAAGATCTTAATTGTGAGTTAATTATCTTTAGGATTGCTTCAAATCTAATTGAACAGGTAGGAGTAGTTTTGTGAATTGAGAGGCTGCAATTTAATTATTATTTATTTCAGTTGTGATAACTTAATTAGATATTTAGAGAGGGTAATCAAAACATTAGGATGTCTAGGATAAGCATAATTGAATTAACAAGATAAAGGGAAGACAAAACAAGGATAGAATAACCCCTATTTTTTCATTATTGATTAACTTCATTCTTATTGCTAACTTCACTTATTCAATTGTTTAGTTTTATTAGTTTATTTTAATTTTAGTTAATTTAATTTAATTTAATTAATTCAATATTTTATTACCTTGGAAATGGTGCATTCAGGTTGTTAGATGATTAATCCAATCCTTGTGAGAATGATATCTTTTACACTACAACATATGACTTGTATACTTATAGCATGAAAGTTTTTTTTTGGTAATTCAGAAAAAAATAATTAATAAGCCAAATATGTACAAAAAAGGTCTAACCCAGGAGTATGGATAACAAAACTAGGATCAAAGCAACAAGCTATACTCCTAACCAAAGACTACGCTTAACAATGCCTTCTCAGTTAA
>JANZXV010000002.1:27973376-27987038 GCA_027576455.1 Erythroxylum roigii
TTGGAATCGTTAGATCCGAGGGATCTTTTTCATCAAAAGCCAACCCCGAATTTTATAAAGTGAATTTTTCCCTAATTTTGATTAGTATATGTGTCCAGTTTTGGGGCCCTCTATGCGGTATGGGTCCGAATGTTGGGCTTCGGAGATGGGGTCCAACATGTACCCTCTTCATTCCATGGATGGATGGGGTGGCACAGGAAAAGAGGAACTACCACCCTGTACTCCATATCTAATTAAATTTTTTATTTGAGTAATTTAAGTGGGGATAAAATATTCATAAACAATTGACTTAGGATTGGGATAAGTTTGCCTTTCATGCAAAATAACACTGACTTTTATCTTTTCCTTATTAGTACTGTAGTCGAAGAACCAAAAGTATTGATATAGAACTTGTAGTAGAAAACTCAAAGTCTCGAATCGGGAGGGGCATTTTTAGTGGTAATTTCAAGAGACGCGACATGAATAAGAGAAGGAATCATGGACAAGAAAGGAACTCCATACTTGGTCTTCCACTACTACTCTCTGCCACAAAACAATAACATAGAGCTTGGAGTTGCTAAACGTTGAGAGCATAATATATGTATCTATGGTTGTGGAGTGCATGTTTTGTTTGTCACTGAGATTTTGTGATATCTTTTCCTAATCCTAAACTATCTTCCAATTGAGCCATCCACCGATCATGGGAGGTTTTAGGATTATTAATTACATGATGCATTGAATGATTGAAATTGATACTCATCTTTGAAGAAAGGTTACTAGTATTTGAAGAAATATTCTACTAATTACTTAAGAGTCATGGGTTATTCCAAATTCAATAGTATTTAATTACCATCATCCAGGGGTTTTTTTTTCAATTTTTTGACCGAAAAATTCCATGTTATAACATTATTTCTGAGATGATTCATAATAAATTTATACAGATTTATGAGAATCAATTGGCTCAATAATATAACTGAAAATGTCCCTTGCTTGGATCCATTATCTAATCCTTTGTCAGGGATTGCCAAAATATACGTAACATTACTATATAATTTTAAAAGAATATGAACATTTATATAAGCACATGAATTACCCACTAATTGAGCCCTTGAATATTGTTATTTAATGAAAAATCTTATTCTTCACATACTAATCATATACAGAAAATGAACTAATCTTAATTTTAGAATCTAACATCTAACCTTTTCTTGTAGCATAGAGATGTATAATCAATAGCCTTGATGATGACTTATCATTAACAAATTGTGCAAAGTAGTTAGAGAAATTGATTTTATGTAGAAAACAAAGAATTTATTTTATTACTTTACTTATATGAGATTCACATGCAAACTCTTTTGGTGCATTAATGTCTCTTATATAATATGATATATTTAATAGTAAACTCAGGTTAAGTTAGTATTATTAAATCAAAATGACAAATTCCCCATTATTCCTAGTTCTTTTAGTCGGTGGATAAATTACTTGATATTAAAGAGTAAAACGACTTTATCATCTCATGAATGAAATATTAGAGTTGTATTATGTTTGGAAGGGTTATTAATGTGTTTATATATTTTACTACAAATTTTTAGATAATGTTATGATGTTTTGTGAGTTTTATGTAGTTTTAAACGTTCTCTAATGGCTGCAAACTATAATGGCTCAATAAGGAAGTATAGGGAATTTTTATTGTAGAAAGTTCATGTTAGAACCTGAATTCAAATATATTGATGGAGATATTGCTACATTTAAAATTTTTTGACCTTGATTATGTTAGAAATAAGCAAATATATGAGATAGAGAAGGATTGAGGGTACCATAAAGTTCATAAGGAATACTATAGGGTACCATGTTTCAATTTTAGAGAGTCACTAAGACTTATTAAATTAAAACAAAGTTGTATTAGGCTAGCAAACCTTGTGAAAATCCATGGGAGCGTTGATGTGTATATAACCCACAATTTAGGCACAACTTTGTCTACTCTTAACATATTACCTATAACCGGAGGAGAGGAACATATTGGTTGATAAATGTGAATTGCATCATATGTTTAGGCCTTAGTTTGATATGTATTTAAGTGTTAACTTAATCATTTAGTATATGTTTATGTTAGAATTGTGTTAGTTTGTTAATTAATTGTGTTTAAGTGTTTTTATGGGTTAGTACAAGTCTTTGAACTTAATTATTATGTCTTTGAGGTACCTTGACGTATTTGTTAGTGTTTCAGGGTCAATATCGAAGAAGGGAGAAGTTTTGTAGACACTCAGGCTGAAACAATGACCCACAAACGTGGCACAATAGGCAAAGATTGTGATAAAAGCACTAGAGTCAGCCTATCGTGACAGAAGCCTCGGACACGGCCCACGATCATGGCCTGATTGCCACTATCGTGATAGAAGGCTCAGATGTAGCCTACGATTATGGCCTGCATCGGGCAGATGTGCAAACACTCATAAACATCAAGTTTTGAGGGAGTTTTTAAACCTTTCGGACCCTAAAAA
This sequence comes from Erythroxylum roigii, assembly GCA_027576455.1. Taxonomy (NCBI): domain Eukaryota; kingdom Viridiplantae; phylum Streptophyta; class Magnoliopsida; order Malpighiales; family Erythroxylaceae; genus Erythroxylum; species Erythroxylum roigii. The sequence goes on from JANZXV010000002.1 coordinate 27,975,857, forward strand.
AACCCCATAGGGCTACCCAGAACACAAAAGATATATAAAGAATAAGAAAAAGAAGATGAAAAGGGCTTTTGCATTTGCCACTTTGGAGAAAAACCCTGGAGATAATTGTTGAGAGATTGAGGAAGAGAAGAAGGAAGAGAGAAGTAGAGAAGAACCCGACATCAGTGTACTTCCCAGATTTGGATTTTCCCGATGTGGCTGCATCCAATCTCCGTTTAGAATCATATTTCCTATTATTTTCCATTTTATTATTGTATAATATTGGGAATAGCAATTTGATGATAGGATTGTGAATGTTGAGATATTTTATACTCACCTTCTGGTTTTTTATCTTTGATTTAATAAAATCTAATTGTTTTATGTTTATTGGATTTATTGGGATTGATTTCTGTGATTGCATAATTCGATAATAGACAGAGAGGGTGAATCAAAAGAAAAATAATTAAATTAGGATAACGAGAGTTAGGTAATTTAATAAGAACGAAAAATTAATCAAATTGGTAATTGTGTGAAAAGAGATCTCACATAGGTTCCCGATAGTTTATTGGAAAACTTCATATCTAATTAGGGTTTTGGATAGATTGTAAACTAAGAGATTGCAATTTTCCATAATCTGATTAGGGGTTATAATTTAAAGTTAATGGTTATAACTCAAGAAAGAATAATCAACCCTAGGATCGTCTAGGACCAATAATTCGATAATTCATAATCAATTAGGTTAGCGCTAAAGATAGGTAAAAATTCTTCTTTCTCTCAATTGATAGTTCATTTAAGTTAATTCTTGAGTGTGTGTTGCAACTGCTACTTTGTTAATATTTTCGTAATTGATTCTTGGAATTGAGTTGCATGATTGAATTAAATTCCTGCCTTAGTTTTGCTACATTTTGAATTACTGCGAATTGTTTTGGCCTTAGATTTTAGGATTAGATTATCCCTCCTTGTGGGATTGACACCATAGGTACTACGCGAATAACCCGTACACTTACGGATTATCGAGGTTATTAATTAGAACTTACACACATCGGAAAACCACGATCAAGTTTTTGGCGTCGTTGCTGGGGAGGCAATTAGTTTAGTTCTTTAGTCTAAGGCTTTTCACTATCTTTTTTTTTTTTTTAAAGAAGTTTGAGGCAAAAAGTAGAGACACAGCAAGACATCTTAGAATGAGAAATGAGACATCTGAAGAGTTAGATGCCAACATGAAATGGAAAGAATAATAATGGAAGATAGATATTATAGGGAGCAAGGAACTTTTGCAAATTACAATGAGGCACAATGTGGTTAAGGAAGTAACAATCCTTATTAGAACATGTACGCTCTGAGGTGGCAGAATCACCCCGATTTCTATTGGTCCAACAATGTAGGGACTCATTTAGGACGTCAAGACCTATTAGGACTTTAGCAAGATGAGTCTAGTTCATAGGATTCTAAATTGGACAAGATCCTGGATAAGCTCACGGACATGGAAGAGGGCCAGAAGAGACTAGAAGAGCAAATTGAGCAAGTAACGAAAAATCATACCTTGTCTATTCACAACCTAGAGATTCGAGTGAGACAGCTTTCCGTGAATTTTGTAAGAAAAGTGTGGAAGACTCTCTAAGTAATATAGAAATACATCAAAGAGAGCAATATGAGGCTATTGCAATTAAGAATGGAGGAGAGCCAGAAGGACCAATGGAAAACCAAACTAAACCCTACCTTATTGAAGACCAAGAGATGAACAAAGAGATTGAAGAAAAGAATGTCAACCCTCCCTTTTATTCACCAGTTCTTGATATACCATATGTGAACATCAAAAAATCTTAAGTAGATGTTCATAAAAAGAACCTTATCCTTCCGATTAATGATAACCAAGGGACGTTCAACATGAATGATGTATTAAAGAATCCTAAGGATAGTAGCTCACTCAGGATAATTGATGTGTTCGAATCTTTGAAAGAACAAAAGGGCAAAGAACAGATAACAATAGAAATCAAATTTGAAGAAGCTATGAAAGTCTCTATTCGTGAAGCAGAAGAAGCAGAGGAGATGAAGGTGATTAAGGAAGAAAGAGAACAACTCATCTTCTTACAGGACAAATTGTTGGATTCGATGGAAGATTCAGGGAATTTTGTTATTCCTTATTTTGTTGATAGTACACTCGAAAAAAAAACATTATTGAGCTTAATTGGTTTTCATAATGTTATCAATATTGTCCTTCTGACTATTTTGCAATTTGTAGCTTACTTACAGGCTACAAAACCGATGTTGAATGAAAAAGGTGGAAGCAAGCCGCTCATAATTAATCCCGATTGAGTTTCCAAGGATTGAGCATCAAGCTACCGACGTTAAAACAAGCACTGCATGGGAGGCAACCCATGGACTGTTAAATTGATGTTATTTCCCTTGATTTTTAGAAGGTTGAATTTTATAGTTAGGTTATTTCATTTTCAAATAAAATCGAGAAGACATAGGACTTCGACATGAATTTGATGATCGAGGTAGTAGGCAAAAAGAAGTAAAAGGACCATAAAGAGTTAATAAGTGCTTTCGTAAAAGTGAAGAAGGACAAAAGAAGAGAAAAATTAAAATTTTGGTGAAAAAATTGCGAGCCACAATCATGGCCTAACAGACCACGATCGTGCTTAGGCAGGGTAAAAATAAGGACACGTGAATGTCATTTTTAATTTTTACCATTTTACCCTCTAATCACCTATATATTTAACTTCACTTTTTTACGCACTTTCATTTTTACTTTTATCTCTCTAAGTTTTAAACATCCAAAAACTCTCACTTCTCTCTAGCCAAATTTCAAACTTTCAAATTTCTTCCAACTTTTACCAACTTGCAGGCCAGTATGTCATGCATCAAGCAAACAACAAGACACAATCAATCAGCAGGGTGAAACTAAGTCTCGGGACGAGGGAAAAGGAACAGGGCAGTTGATTATGGCGCACCTTTCTCGATCTTCTCAGATAAGGAAGGTACTCGCTTTCATTCTCTTCGTAGTATGAAAATTATGGTTTCAAAGTATTTTCATTTTGAAACTTTAGATAGATTAGAATTGCGAAACCAGGTTGAAAGTTTAGAAGAGAGAATTCAATAGGGATAGTTCATTCAATTTCAATTCCCAGTTTACGAAGAACTTACCTTAGAATTTTTTACATCCTGTTAATTAGAATCCAACAAACCTAAGGAATTGTGGTTTAGGTTACGGGGATAACCTTATGGGCTTGATTATGAGACTTTGTATGAAATTTGTGGTTTCCCTGAGTCATTTGTAATGGATCAGCAAGATGATTTCTGTGTCAACCCCTATTGGACTGAACTAACTGGCGCTAAGAATGCACACAACAACATCATCAGGAGCCATAAACACTTGTTGATCCACAAATTCATGTGTCAAACTATTTTTGACAAAATGAAAACCAACAAGTGCTTGACGAAAGAACTTTTCATGTTGTGATTCATGGACCATAGCATTCCAGTTTACACAACCACCCACATCTTTAACGCAATTATTATTGCTCGAAAGAAGAGGAGCAATAACTTAGGAATGGGTTACTTGGTTTCAACCATAGCTAATTATTATGGAGTTGAGTGCAACGGATTCACAATTTACCGTCCTGAATTTATGAACCATCATCGTCTATGGCGAGCTGAAATCCTGAAATCTCATAATATGGAACTTCGGGATATTAGTGTCAAGACACATGTCAAGGGCAGGACTAGCCAAGCGAGTTCAAGTGCTCAACAACAAAAAGAAGAGGATTCGATTAGCGAGGAATCCGAGGAAGAAGAAGAAACAGAAGAACCGGGCTGAAAGAGAGTGCTTGATACAATCTCCGTAAACACCAAAGTAATTACAAATACACTTGCGGAGAACTTTAGAAGAATGAAGAAGATGGCCCGAACTCAACAACGTTAGAGCCGAGATATACATCATATTCATTGTTATTTTGAGGCTCAAGGCGTCCAATTGCCACCTCTAACACCTTCCCCACCTACATCACCATGAGGCTTTGTTCTAACCCTTTTCTTTTTACCTTTAGTCTTTACTTACTTTTTGTTTTACTTTAATTTTACGTTTATTCTTCCCATATGTGTTTGTTTGTCTACTTCTCATATTGAGAACAATGTGTTGTTCAGGTGTGGGGAGGGTTATGTGTTTTGATTTGAATGTGAGTTTTGCATATTATATCATAGTTGTTAGATTTCATTTTGTGAATCGTGTGAATATGTCAATGGTTCAGATGGATTGAAATTTATTTAATTTTAAACATAGTCTATTAGGTTGTGAAGAATCATTAGCTCGCAAAATTAGTGAATTGAGGTCTTTGGCTAAATATGCAGCTTATTTAGGATTTAGTGTTAGTTTGTCACCCTCTAAATTGTCACATTCATTTATAATTTGGAGCCTTTCGACTTAAGCATCTTTGCTAGTATTTTTCATGGAAACGAGTAGCTAAAGCAACAAGGTAGGTAATAAAAAAATCATATTTGTTAATTTTAAAATAAATAACTAGTCCACTGGCCTTCAGGTTATAAATAGAGCTAGTAGCCAGTTAAGAACCTGCTATAGCTGAGTAACCAGATCGATACGCATCACAAATATGTGCCTTTGAGTAAAAAGGCTATAATGACGTTCCAACTAAGCTACTTAATAAAAAACATGACTTAGTTGAATAACCGGATCGACATTCATTAGCAGTGTTTGCCTCTATGTAAAAGGACTAAGTCCATGTTCACAAAAAGTAAATAAAAAAAGTGTTTTCGAATAAAAACCTTTCGAGCCTATAATAGTTTGACTTTTCATAAAAATGTACTTAAGAATAGTTATAGAGTTTGAATGACCAAAGAATTATAAACATATGTGTGCAACTGAAAAGGGTAAATAATTTAACACTTGAGTCTGGACTAATATGTATATGTAGTTCAAAGCCCCAAGACGCAGATTTTGCATGCTAATGATTTGAAATGACTCGAATGATTATGTTTAAAATTAAATTTATTTCATGAAGTTGAAGTCATTATCTCATTACTGCATTATGTGTTGTGTGATTTTTTGTTGTTGTTTTATTTGCTTGAGGACAAGCAAACGCTTAAGTGTGGGGATATTGATAAGTGTGAATTGTATCATGTTTTAGGGCGTAGTTTGATAAGTATTTAAGTATTAACTTAATCTTTTAATATGTGTTTAGGTTAGAATTGTGTTAGTTTGTTAATTAATTGTGTTTAAGTGTTTTTATAGGTTAGTACAAGTATTTGAGCGTAATTATTATATCTTTGAGGTACCTTGATTTGTTTGCTAGTGCTTCAGGGTCAACATCAAAAAACGGAGAAGCTTCGGAGACACTCGAGCTGAAACAACGGCCTACAATCGTGGCACAACAGGTCATGATTGCAACACCCCACTCCCGCATGACCCAAACCCGACATCGATGGTGATATCCGAGCCCGAGCCCTGCGAGGGTGGCGTGTCACATCACTCAGTCAATCAGAAAATCCGTAAACTTATTTTTCCTTAATTACCAAACACAGTATGCGGAAGTTCATAATCAAGTAGGCCTTAAGCCCTTTTCACTCATACAGTGCAATTAAAATTTTCCATATAGCCAATTCGGGCCCTCTCAAATTTACAACACTGTACAATATCCATTTAGACAACAGTTACGAAATACAAATGTCAATATAAAAATGAAAGACATGAAATGCAGACGCGAACTGATCCCGACCTCTAATTCTCACTGGAATGCTGTAGACATACTCCCGTAGTCTAACGGGGTATTCTTCTAGTCCTGAAAAATAGTTGCAAATTTTGGGTGAGTTTTGCGAACTCAGTGAGTGACCATCATCGATGGCTCACCCATATCATCACATATACACAAATCAGATCAATCACATTATCCCATTAACCACATATATACCAATCAGATAATTTATGGAAAAATATGGAAGTGGACAGATGGCTACAAAATAGACAGGTGTCTCAACTTCAAAGTTAAGTTTTTAATAACGTTGAAAGATAAGTGTTGTGCTGGCCTTATCCCTTTTTTTAGAAGTCTCTTCTCTAAGTGTGTATTTGGCACAGAGTTTTTCATCAAAACTACACTGAAGCTCACCGAAGCTCATATACTGTAACCAAGTTGTCCTTTGTTTCCTTTGCCTCAAGGGAAACTGATCCAAAAATCTCTGTAAGATGAAGTACGTGAGGTGCATGAAGGCTAAGGCTTTGTGCCGATCGACAGTCAAGTAAACAGCAGTAGACCGGCATGCTAGAACGCGCAACGGAAGCAAGAGCTAACTTGGAGCATACTGTGAGTCGACCGAGATGGTCTCTTTTCATTGATTGCTCTGCTTTATTTTGTATAATTGAACTACTGCATGTGTTTGTGTATGATGGGAGCCGGAAAGGAGGTCCGATGACTGTGATATTTGACTTGAAATATTGAAGTGCTATTGAATGTGAATTTGGTGAATTCTGTGTACTCATGTGATTATGAAATGTGTTCCGAATGTGTAATTGTATAGAACTGAAATCATGATACCGAATTCGGCTGATTAATGTGTTCTAAATGGGGATTTACATAAGGGTCCGAAATGGGACAAATTGCATATGAATACGGATGGGATATAACTGGGACTGACTGAAATGGTCAAATATGAGTGATGCATTTCATGGCATAAAATATAATGGCAGTTGTGACTAGAGTCGCCACCGATCAGAGCTAAAAGCTCAACAAATGAAACAGAGCCTCGAGCTCGAAGGGGACTAGTGCATACCCAGAGGGCGCTCCTACCCCTACTGATCAAACGGAAACCAGAGCCTTTGGCTCAACGCATAATGAGCCCCACAGGGGACAGTTCAGGCACTCAGTCACAACGACATAACAATTGAAAAGTGAGTCACATGCACACTGCATATGAATGACATACATGACCAAATGGTACTGACTGATTTTATATGTGAGCTTGATGGGAGAATTGTTTGATTTGTATATATATATGGTTAATGGGACACTGTGCATTATCGGATTTGATTACTTATATGAGGCTCAATATGATTGTTAAATATTTTAACATGTAATGTGACATATGAAAGGGTTATACGGGGTTGAATCATTTCTGACTGTGTTTAATAGACCTGTTATTGAACTGATGGGATTACCGTGTAATATGTGGCATAATTGATTAAATGAATGTGATTGAGTATGAGTGTTAACGGGCTAATGCGAATTGTCTGATTTGTATATGTTCTGATATGAGTGAGCCATCGATGATGGTCACTTACTGAGTTTGCAAAACTCACCCAAAATTTGCACCTATTTGTCAGGATTAGAAGAATACCCCGTTAGGCATTTCATGTCTTTCGTTTTTATATTGAACTGTATATTCCGCAACTGTTGTATAAATGTGTATGTAATTGATAAAGGGTCCAAAGTGGCATATGGGAAATTGTGTTTATAAATGGCATTGTATGATTAGAAGGGCTTATGCCCTATTTGATTTTTGACAAAAACAACGTATACTGATTTCTGACCGACTGACTGATGCAGTACACCACCCTCGCGGGGCACGGACTCGGATATCACCGTCGATGTCGGGTTCAGGTCTTGCGGGAGTGGGGTGCTACATTATTATTGTCACAAATAAAACTATCAATTCAACAATGGAATTGCATTAGTGGTAAAAGAAATTTGCATCAATGACCATATTGTCTAATAGATTTTGTGACAAGTATGAAAGTTATATGTTACAATAATATTGTCACTAAATAAAGATTATATGTTACAATAAATTTATCACTAATGTGTTCATGTTTGTTACAAATAATATTATTAAATTTAACAATTTAATTGCTTAATCGAAATTTTTTTTTGCATTGGTGGCCATAAAATAGAAGTTGTCACAAATGATACAGTTTTTTAGTGCAAGATATTGTCATATAAGCAAATAAAAATTATTAGTATAAATAAAATATATAAAAATCACCAAAATTTACAAAGTTCTAATTTCCAATATATAAAATTGGAAAATTTAATATCCAAGACAATTATATTTATTACTAGTATTCCAAACTTCTACATACTAATTTAATCTAAAACTCTCCAAGGTAAATTTTGCTAGTGATTCTTCTAGATGAAGTTCATTTAGTTTGCTCAAACATAATTGTCTTTTGATTATGGTGTTCTTTATGATGGATTGTATAAATTAAAACTTGATAATCCTTTTGATGGAACTACATTGACTTTGCATCATAATGTTGGTATTAAATAAGGTTTTATAAAAAAACTTCGACTTATTTGTTGCATAAACATTTAGGTCAAATATCCAAAGAAAGAATGACCAGTTTAATAAATAATGAAATCCTTTCAGTTTTACATTTTATTAAACTTGGCATTTGTATGGATTGTATTAAAGGAAAACATATAAAACATATAATTAAGAAAGAAGCCATAAGAAGCACACTACTCCTAGAAATTATATACAATTATATATATGGGTCTTTCAATATTCCATTATTTAGTGGAGAAAATCTATTATCACCTTTATTAATGATTTTTCATGTTATGACTATATCTATTTACTCCATGAAAATATTAATCAATAGATGCCTTAGAGGTCTTTCTCAATGATGTGGAAAGATAATTACATAAAAAAGTGAAAATTATCAAACTGATAGGAGTGGTGAATATTATAGGAGATATAATAAAACTGGATAATGTCCTGGTCCACTTGCTAAATTCCTTGAAAAGTATGGCAAATGTGATAAGACACAATGCGAAGTACACTACAACAAAATGGTATAATTGAATTGCGTATTAATACTTTAATAGACATGATTAGGAGTATGATGAATCATTGCTCTTTACTTACATCATTGTATATGTATGCTTTGAAAAATTCCATGTATTTATTAAATAGGACACCTTTTGAATTGTAGATAGGAAGAAAATCTAATTTAAGGAACCTACATGTTTGGAGACAAGTGAGAATCTATAATTCACATGAAAGGAAATTGGATTAGAAAATAAACAATAAATTCTTCATTAGTTATCTAGAAAAGTCTAGATGATACATATTTTATTATCCTCATAATAATACAAAAATTGTTGAACTAAAAATGGTAGATTTATTGAAAATGGTGAAATTAGTGGGCATTTAGAATCACATAAAATGAAAATTCAAGAAGTTAGAATACAAGTGTTGGGCCCCGATTCGCATTAAGCATGTTGCAATTATTTTGAGGCATGTGTAAATTATTTTGAGGATTTTAGTTTGATTAATCGTAATTTGGTTGGAATAAATTGAGGATTTTATTGCTTAAGATTATGATTATTAAATGAAGAGATTTAGTGAAATTTGATTTGTTGATAAGTTATTATTTGGTGATACATAGTTAGTATTAAAAGAATAGAATTATATGATCTGAGATAACTTGTGTGGATTTTAGAAATAAAATGAAGAGTTTTAGTTAAGAAGTTTGCTAAATTGTTGGAATTAAAGCATGAGATGGTGTTAAAATAATTTGGGATTTTTGTTTAAGTAATGTTTATGAATTGAAGGAATTTAGTTAATTTAGAATTTTAATTTAAGTACTTTAAAGAATAAAATAGTGTTAGGATAAATTAGGAACTTGGGCTTAATAGGCTTAAGTGCTAAGTTGGTTAATTAAATAAAAAGATAGTTAGTTAAATAGAAAGATATGACTTAAGGATTTTAATGAAAGCCTTGAGATTATTAATGGAGGCCCACAAAAATATTGGTAGCTTAGGTTATTAAAGGGAGAAGGAAGTAAGCCTTGGGCTAGAGCCCATTTAAGTTTGGCATTAAGAGGGATTTTTAAGGGGAGCCCTTTTGGAAGCCCATTAGGTTAGTAATTAGTTAAAACATTAAAAGAAAAAGTCAAGACCTAAGGTGGAGGAGTGTTACACGAATTTGTGAGGGAAAAGAAAAAAAAAAGAAATGAATTAATGAGGCTTAGGTGTGTGTGTCGTTAACTTAAGTGTTTAGTGAGAAAAGCTCTCCTTTTAGGTTATTTCTAGAAAATTGTCGATCTTGTAAGAGAAAAGAGAGAAGCTTATCGTTTTTTCACCAAAGAGAAGAAGAAAGTGTCGAAAATCACAAAGAAGGAGCAAAGGAAGAGGGTTTCGACCAAAGCTAGAAAGAAGAAGAGAGTGGGTTGTGTTCCTTTCTTGCTTGAGAAGAGTGGGAGAAGCAAGAAGAATTCGTGGGTCTCTTGTAAAGGTAAGAAAATCCGAAAATATGGGTTGATTTGTTGAGTTTTATCTTGTTTTCATGCTTAAGGTGGATGGTTGGCAAGATTTCTAGAGAGAGAGTGAGAAAAAAAAAGAGTTTTATTGTTAAAAGCAAGGAGAAGGTGTCGTGGGTTCATAGGAGAGAAGGGGATTTCGAAAATGTAATGGTTTTGTTGTTAGTTTGGTGAATAATGGTGATTGGAAGAGGATTGATGAAGAAAGAAAGAACGGGAATATGAGATGGAATTATGCATGAGTAAGAAAAATCAAGTTATGGAGTTTCTGGAATTAATTAACTTCAAATGGGATATTGGAATGGTATTTATTAAAGATGAATGAAAAAAAAATTTCATATCGATTTTGAAATGTCTAAGGTTTCCAACGCGACTCGATGACTTTTATCTGATACTCGTGCTTGGATGTCGGAATTCCGTTTATTTCGATATTCGTTTCGCTCCGATTAGTTTTTGTTTGTTTTTCGTTTCCGTTTTCCGGTTGGGATCTGGTTCCCGGATCGGGTCCCAACATAGATGGTATCAGAGCCCAGTATTATGAACTTGGGTGATATGTTTGTTACATGTCAGAGCCCAGTATTATGATACTTGGGCGATATGGTTGTTAGTGATTGTTTGAGTGAAACTAAGAACTGTGATTGATTTTAGGTGTATGTAAAGGAATTTGAGATTTGAAGTTCATGATGGCGATTTGATTTTGTGCATGCACTTATGAGAATTTATTGGGAAGAACCTAATTGATTGTTTGATTTAGATGGATTGGAAATTTGAGTTACTTGATGACTACGTATGAATTTCGAGGACGAAATTCTTTTAAGAGGGGGAGAAATGTTGGGCCCCGATTCGCATTAATCATGTTGAAATTATTTTGAGGCATGTGTAAATTATTTTGAGGATTTTAGTTTGATTAATTGTAATTTGGTTGGAATA
>JANZXV010000002.1:28044712-28064000 GCA_027576455.1 Erythroxylum roigii
TAGGAATCTCAGTAGTATGATCACATCATAATTTCCTTCATGCTATGTCATATATCATGGACTTCATTAATTCGATTTAAGATCCATATCAATTCATAAACAATGTTCATGAATATCAAATTAATGAAATATGCCTTTCTTTATTTGTTCATAAAGTCTGTACACAACTGTGAACACAACTGTGAACAAAACGCGCTAAAGGGGATTGCCTTTAGGGCACAATTTAACAGAACCGTCCTTGCATAAGTCGACTTACCCTATGTACAAGTCGACTTATCGGTGCTGAACATGTATAAGTCGACTTGCAAAGCACACAAGTCGACTTATCCTTACAGTAGTTTGAGGTTAAGGGTGTTCAATGAAAGGGGGGAGAAGGAACATGATTGATGCTCTTAGTGAGAAGTAGGAGACTCTCTCTCATGATGTTCTAGAAGTTGTTATGACATTAATCCAATTAAATACATATCCTTAATCCACAATGATGCCAATAAAATATATATACACACTTTAATAGACAATCAATCATACTTAAGTTACTATACATATTATCTTTAGATATACAAACATATTCACTAAGTAAATAGATAAGTCTCTTTTTAATGTTATTAATTATAAGCAATGATCCAATTTTAGGTGATCTTTTAACGTTATAATTAATAATCTCAATTGAGCAATTGAAAGAATACATAATTAAATGTCTAAATATCTTTTCAAGCAAGGTCACCTTGGTGACTAACAAGCTTTTTACACAGTAAACATTAATTACATAAGTATAAATGGATTTTGGAATTTAACTATAATGTTGAAAGATAATAATGTAAAGTCCAAAAAATTGTAGTTTTTTATTACCAAATGGTAATAGTCTAAAGACTATAAGGACCAAAACATAACTAACCATCTTCAACCTTTTAATTTTCAATTGGAAATCATAATTTCCAGCAAACTTTAAACCCAAAACATATCTCATTCGTTTTTCCAGTAAAACTTATGCTTTATAATACAATGGTAGGCCCCACACTGTAGTGTTATCCATTATTAAAATGAAGAATGACTTTTACAGATTGTCAGATTCAAAACCTTTTGGAAGACCCACATACATGAAATTAGAAATTTTCAATCCAAACAATTCATTCTTTACATTTATAAAGTTAAAGTATTTCTTATGATGGGGCCATGAACACTGACTTTTCTTTCACTTTGTTTTTCCCAAAATTTATAGTAAATAAGTAATACAAACATAAAACGAAATCGTGGGTCCCACAAAAACTTTTCTTTAACCTTTTTGTTTTCTTCAAATAGAAAACACATTAACCCATCTCAATTAAAAAACAAATAGACATGTGTAAAAAAGTAACCTTATAGCCTTTGCAATCTTTGACTTTTATTATAAAGAGATTGTTCAATTAATTAATACAAACCCAATCAATAACTCACAGAAGTCAAGAAACAAGATGGCTTAGATTGAGAGATTATAACGGAAGTAATACATAATATTTCTATAACCGTAAATCTATATTAATCGCCACCATGAATTCTAGGGTTAACTTTAATGCAAATCAAAGTGTCATAATCTGCCTTGATACCATATGTAAATGTAATGTTATAACATTCTAAACAGTATTTCAAGCATAGAATTCACCTAAGATCATCACAATTGATTCAACATCTTTAAACCTTAAGATTCATGCTTTAAACAAAAGAAAGAAAATATTAACCTTGATGCATGCTTAATATGTGTAATCCCTTCTCAATCACAAATAACTTCTCTATGCAAAAGCTTTATCTGCTCTCACCTTCTTTCTTTCTTCGATCTTTTTAATGGTGCAAGAACATATGTATTTTTAATAATTGTTCGTTTACATTGCAAACGAGAGAGGGAAGGGTTTTTTTTTAATTAGCCCTACTGATTCCAATTTTATTTACAAGCCCAATAACCTTTATTTTGGGCCCACTTTATATTAGAATCAAATAAAGTAATATGGGTCACACTTTAATATTATTAAATTAATCTAACATTATATTGTCAAACCATATGGTCCTTTTCCACCAAAAGCACCATCTATATAAAATTGTTCATGTTAAACATTATATCATTTGATTAAGCTCTGGGCAATCTTATTCTGTAGGAGTTGTCATATCAAGCATGAAATTTGTAATAACTTACAATTTTAAGCAGTTCCTTAATAAGGACCTCGTATCAAACTGTTCAAGCTATATTGACTACTCTGCCTCCCAGAAATATTTAGTCTATGGAGAAATTATCTTAGGAGAAGGTATATGTACATATTGATTGAATGTGCTAAAAGTATCTCTCTAAGTAATGTTCAATGTGCCTTTTCTAACCTTAGGTAGTTACAGTTCTGATCTTTGTAATATATTACTTACCTAATTCATTGCAAGTTGTTTTCTTCCCTAATTGGAACAGATTTAATGGCGTGTTTTAAAAAACTAGATTCACCCACCTTTTTATATTTTGCCCTTATGCTTTTATTTTAAAGGGCATAATCTTGAAATAATATATATTTTTATTTGTTATGAAGGATGCCCTTTACTCGCCTCATTCATTCATCCTTATTCTAATGTATGAAGTTAAGGATTTTATGTCGTAACGTGCATCCATTGAGAGAGGCTCCGTTTAGGTATGTGAAACCTGTACAATTTCTCCACTTTCCATCTGATTTCTTAACAATAATAACATTTGTCATCTAGTTAGTGTAAATAACTTCTCTTATAAAAACTTGCATCAAGTTTAGTCATTTTTTCTTCAATGACTTGTCTTTCCACTATAAAGTTTTCCCTTTTTCTATTTTACAAGCTTAAGTAAGAGATCCACATTAAAATTATAGGACTCACCTTTCTGATCTAATTCCTATATTGGAAATAAAAAAAGAAAAGTTGGAGAAAGGTGACTATATAAATAAAGCATTCAGTCTTTAAATTAATCACACAATTTGTAAATGATTGAGCTATTAAGTTTTATTTTATCTGACAAAACTTTGGACTTTTTGCCCTAAATATTCTTTATATTAAAGAAATATTTTGTTAAAAATAACATTATATTATTTTTAATTTAATTAATGTTCAAGCTTCAGAATGCACTGCGCTGAACTATGGAGACTGAGCCAAAACTTGGCTTGAACGCCATTAATAAACAAAACTTCGAGCTTAGTCTAAAGCCTGATCAACTCGAGTTGGATCTATTAACTTAGGAATAGGTCAAGTCGACTTACTATCCCTCTCCCGAAAGTTTTAAGCCTATAAAAGATTTCCTTTATAGTACACTATAAGAAAATAACAATTTAGCGATGGAATTTACCGACAATAAAGGAATCGTCGATAATTACCGAAGAAAATAGTATATACGTCGGTAATATCATTTGGAAATTTTACTTTAGCGGTGATATAAATTTTTGTCGCTAAATTTGAAAGAAATCGCATACCGACGGATTTTATTGTTGGTAATTTCGTCGGTAAAAGTCGTTGTCATCATCGGCTTTGAACTATAAGAAAACGACGTCGTTTGGATCTACCCAAATGACGTTTTGGTGAACTTAAAACGTTGAAACCTTTAGCAAAAAAGATGTCATTTGCTTAATACCCAAACGACGTCGTTTCGGTGAACTTAAAATGACGAAAACTTTAACTTTAAAACCCAAACGACGTCGTTTTCTAGTGAAGGATTAAACATTTAAAACATAACCAAAACGATGTCGTTTGGTTTAAAACTAAACAACGTAGTTTTCCAGTGAAGATTTAAACGTTTAAAACATAACCAAAACGACGTCGTTTGGTTTACCCTCCCCTTACCCCACGCCTGCTTCATCTTCCTCCTCCATCGATCTGCCGCCTCTGTCTGCTTCCATCACCGTCGTCTGGAGTTGTGTTGTCGCCATGGAGCTCGCGCGTCTCTAGTGTCGTCTTCTCCAGTGGTCTTAACTGAAGGTTTTGTCTTCTTTTCCATCCTCTCCTTTCTCCGATCATTAACAATCCACGGTTGATATTTTTGGTTCATATGGAACTTGTTTTTGGTTTTGGTTGTTAATTACTGATTGTTAATGATGGGCTGTGTATTTGTTGGAGAATGATGGAAAAAGATTGGGAATTTTCTTTAATTAGGGATCAATCGGTTAATGCATACCAAGTATTTGATAAAATACACAGTGTTTGATATCCAATTTTTGTTTCGCAAAACAATTTTTTTTGTTCTTGTACTTATTTTCGGTGTGAGAAAACTTCATTTATAAAAATTGGATATCATTTATGCTTTCACATACAATAAAACCTTAATTAACGTCAACAACTTTTCCTATAAGTTTTCTAATAATAAATTCAATCTTAAAAGCTTTTCTTATCAATTCTCTAATTAAAAAGAAATTATAAGGTCCAACATTGCAAATTGATTTAGAAGAACCATTTGTACTACTTTATTGTTAGTTTTGAGGATGCCTTACAAAAACCTTAAATGAAATAAAAAGAACACTTTTTTTGTCAAAAGTATTGCTTTAATCTTAGTACATTATGTTATTAAAATATAGAGTATTGCTTGAAACTTAGTACATGATGTTATTAAATTAGAGACAATGACAAAGTCAATATTGAAGTATTCCTACTCTCTTTGAGCCAATACCCTTGTATTTTTTAGTATCTAATTGATATACCAAATTATACCTTAGCTACTAATCATCCAACCAGAAGATATATCATAAAGACAATAATGAAATAGATAAGCACTTATAGTGATTAAGTCATCCTTGACTTAAGTCCACTTTTTAAGCTTCACTTAAGAATTTAGATTATGTTATCTCTTTTCTTTAGTTGGCGAAAGAAAAAACCTGCTGCAACATGTCTTTTTCAAGCTTTAAGAAAAACTTTACAAGTTTTAGATGTTTAAGACTCTCTAGCACACTCTTAAGCTTTGTAATAACATAAGTTATTTCAAGAGTTATATAACTCACACTGGAACAAAAATTTCTCTCACTAGAATATTATAACTCAATTAAAGGTCAAAGTTTTGATCATTATATTGCTTAATTCTCTTTGTTACTATTGCTTCTTTTAAGTTATTTGGCTTTGAAACCTTTTTATAGGAATTTTTAACCTTCTAGTCACTGCAAAGTTCTATGATTATTTAGGTTTGATTTTTATAAGTATTACAATTTTTGGTGTGCACTATTATGTCAATTGAAGATAATGCTTGCCAAAGAGCATTTTCGATCCTTAATTTTATGCTTCCTTTTATACTCTTAACAACTTGGTACCTTCTCAGCTTAATATGAAACCTTTAAGCAAAACTTGAAGCACTTTAAGTAACTTATCCAAGCCTAAAATCACCTCTTAAACATCTCTAAACAAATCTTCTAACTCTAGTCAAAGCTTGTTCATCTACTAAAAGCTTTAAACATTAATTATAAAACTTTTTATAAGTTATCTTACAACATTGCTCTTTAAGCAAACCTATCATCACTTAAACAACTTTATTGACACTTTAGTATTCTGTTATCATCAAAACTTTGTGATTTAACTAACTTAGTTTAATAGAGGAAATCCATATCAATATAAAACCATAAAATCATAGTCTACATTCTCTTTTTTGAAGTAGCTCTGCTTTACTTCTAAATTTTCAACATATCTCTCATGAGTGAGTCCATTTATATCAAATTAATTATTCTTAAAATCATAACTAATATAAAGACCTATAATGATAGGACCATCGTCATTATGGTGAGTGGGATTCCATAATAATATGAGTAGGAATAAGGATCACTTTATCGAGAAATTTGATTGAAGAACATATTCAAAGTTAACAAAAAGGAATAAGGGTATAAATTGCCAAACTAAAAACAAAGATAGGAATGAGAGTGATAAAATCTTAGGATTTGATCACTGTTAGCAAAGTAGATAAGACCATAAGTTATTAAAGAACCTAAAACAAGAATTTCTCTAAAAACAAGAAATAACCAAAAATCTTGTCTAAGTGTACTTGATTAATCAATATTGTAATCTTCAACTTCTTTATATCCATAAAATAACCTTTTATAGACATAAAGTCTAGAAAAATTGTAGAAAAATAGAGATGGGGATTGTGAAATTAGGATTAAGGTTTTGTTAGGTAAAACAATTTAATTAGTTTAAATATTTAAGATTAAGGATAAAATCTTCACTTCTTTAAGATTAAGGATAATTCATTATGTTGGGAGGAATGTGGCAAAATTGTCTCTACCAAAGGATTAAACAATGCAGCAACAATCTTCACTTTTTTAAGTAATGATCGTTTGCCTTCCCTGGCCGGTCTTCTGCTTCAAGGTGTATACTATCATCTAAACAACATCACTTTTCTTATTATGTACATCTCATTTCCTTTTATGAAGCTATTATATATATTCACATTTGATGATATATAATACATGTTGTTTTAAGCTTGCTTGAATCTCGAAGATGACATGTATTCCGAAGGAGGCTGGAGTAATGACACAACAGTCGATATAGGATTAGAGAAATCGGTAGAGACGAAAAAGTTGGCAATTCCACAGAGCTTGTCTGGACATATTAGTACGTATGAGTTTTCAGGATAGGTTCGTTTAACGAGTATCTAATTTGACAATATGTAAGTTCCTTCCTATTGTGTTGTAAGTAAACCGTTTCGCACCGTTTCATCTACAAGTTTAGCAATAGCGGAAACGCTGTTGCAAGAAGGTGTTCAAAACCTTACACGTGAGGGAAGAACTTTCACTGTTTCTATTGGTGAATTAGAACATGCCAGGACCCTTCTCGGAACTCATTTACCTTTACCGACTCTCATGTCACTTGGAATCTAAGAAAATAATTATATCATTGTGATTTATCTCTGCAATACACTAGACTCTGCTTTAAAATAATTATATTATTATTCTATGACTGTAACAACTATTCTCATCATTGAATTCAAAGTTTGTACTTCAATATGATATTCAACAAATCGCCTTATTTTCTTTTACATATATTGTGTAACATACTGGATTCAAATTCAAATTCTTATTTTTCTACAAAATTCAATAAACAAAGAATTTCAAGTAGAAATATGAGACCAAAGAGACAACATGATTTCATGCGGCCTAGGCTCAGAGGCATATTCGGAGGGACTTACTGTGAGGGTGGACCATCACAGTCTCCAGCTGCAACTGAATCACCACCCCCCACCTCCAGGGCCTACAGTTGCAGATGAAGCATCACCTGCTACTCCTAATGCTTCACAATCCCTATAGCGGATGAAGGAGACGACCGCCAGCCTGGAACTGAGGGAGCTGATGGAAGAAAGTATATAATAATAGTCAATATTCTGTAAGTGAAATCGAATGAAACACTATATATGTTTATAATTAAGTTATAGGTTTAAATTTTTGCAAATGGTATAAAATTATTTGTTCTTATATTAGGTTGATTACGTCTAGATCGTGTTCCAGATATATGACATCTACATTTAAGGAGATGATTGATCATAAGGGTTAAGTATGGAAGAAGATCTCTGAGGCCACAAAGGCATTTTACTTTCAGAAGTTTTAGGTACAATATGTAAATAATTTTCTTTTTTCATTTATTTGTATACATTAATTACATAAATATTATTAGATTATAATTTATCAAATTTATTCCTTTTAATTTCAGAAACAAATTTACTAGAATTCTGCTATCGACAGGGTCATACATAGTGTATGGGAGAAGCGAGCTCGTACACGCTATCGTGACTTTATTGGTGTGATACACAAGGCTGGTGTACGACTGCCTTATATTTCTGAGGGCATATGGAGTTGTTGGTAGGAGTACTTGACATCACCTGAGGCCATGTTCATCTCAGGGCGTAACTCGACTAATAGACGTGGAGGCCTAAGGGGAGACAGTCTTCCTGTTCATACGAGAAGATCAGTTACCTACCACGAGAATGCAGAGAGACTTGTAAGTATCTAACTATTACACTTATATTCTCATTTTTTACTTTTCTATATTTCAATTTAAATTGATGTGTAAATGTTGTTATGAAAATATGTGTATTATGGATAATGTTCATGGTATAAATGTCTAGTGCCAATATGCCTGTGCTGGGTTATTTTCTTTGTTCAACAGGGGGTAATATCATAAAAATAGAGGAGACTCTGCCAAAATTTTTATAAATTCTAGTTTAACTTAAAACAACCTATTGTTATGCAGGAAAAGTCTATGGGTATAAGGCCTACACTCTGTCAGTTGTTTTTGAATACTCACACTAAGAAGCATGACGGTGTGACATTCGTTAACAGCCGATGTAGAGAATGTATGTGAAATTTATGCTTTTAATATTCATTCTTAATAATTATCACTTACTAATATAAGCATTGCCTCCTAATAAGACCAAATACAGACACAATTCAGTGACAGTCTCAGGGAGAATAAGCTATTGATGAGAGTCAGGCATATTTTGATGCAGTGGGTGGTAGGGACAGTCGTAGAAGGATCTTCGGATTAGGCTCATTTGCCAACACATGTTATTCGCACTCCTCTACGTCAGTACAACAGCATCAACTAGACGACCGATAATGGAACATATCCATTAGCTTGAGAGCACAGTGTAGACATTGACAAGTCAGTTGCAACTGATAATGGAGTATATGACTAAGCTCCAAAATGACATGGAGCAATTGAAGGGGAGGGCTAGAGACTCAGATCATCTGCGCTCATTAGGACAATAGTATTGTTGTAGTCATTTGGTTTGAATTTAAGTACAATTTAATGTTTTTATTATCAATGAAGAAATTTTAAATTTATATGATCAATTAATTTTTTGTTTAAACAAATTAATTATATAAACAAATTAAAAAAATAATACACAGATAATTTATAGCTGTTGAAATTATCCATTAATAATAAGATTATGAAATAAAATTTAATGTCGAGATTTTAAAAAAGAAAATTTTTTGGTTTATGATAAATTGAATTTATGATACTTTACTGACGGAATTTCAGTTTCCGTAGGTAAATTGAGTTATATTTACCAACGGTTGGCGATAAACCGTCAACAAATGTTTATAGTACTTACCGACAGAATTTAAGTTTCCGTCAGTAAATTAAGTCATATTTACCGATAGTTTATGATAAACCATTAAAAAATGTTTATGATACTAACTGAAGGAATTTTAGTTTCCGTCAGTAAATTGAGCCATATTTACCGACAGTTTATCACAAACCATTTGTATAGTTACCGACGGTAACATTTCGTTCCATCGGTAAATATTATTTTCCGTCGGTATTTATTCTGACGGATTGAATTCCCATCGAAAAATTTACCGACAGTAAATTTCACGACGAATTTTTCCGTCGGTAGATATTGTCGCTAAATTTAATTGCTGACGGTTTGTTAATGTTTTCCATCGATAAACTAGCTATTTCTTGTAGTGAGTACTCTGCAATACAAAGTTTTATTTCTAAAGGTGTAATGTGGATTCCCTCAGTGGAATAGCATTCTAAAACCTAGTATCAAGTTAAAAGTTGAGTGACAAACAAAGAGATACAAGATGTTGTCTAAAAGTTGGGATGAATGTTATCTTTCGAGCATACATCGGTGGGAACAAGAAATAACTACATACTATTTTAACATTCTTTTCGAAGGCAAAGAAAGCTTAATCAACGATTTGGTATTTTCTACTAGGATCAATAATTCTAGAGTATAAACAATATGGGAGGTGATGCTCGCATATTACATGTGTTGGGTCTGACTATTTCAAAGTTGTTAGTATGCTCCTATTTATTATGAGTCAAGTAGATAGAGTTTGTTTGAATTAGTCTATAACAAATACCACAAGTTGTATGTGGTTGTTACTGGTATTCTTATCATGTAAAGGCTATAAAAACATGTAGTTGTTTAATAAAGTGAACTGAACATTTCTTGAACTTTATGCGTGTGATTAAGAGCCTATCAAATTCTAGTATCAGAGCCCGAAAGAGGGGAGTGAAACACTATGAGTGTAGGTGAGTGTGTGATGATGGTTGAAACTAACAGTTTCGCAAAAGCGTGCATTCCTAAGTTTGATGGGGATTATGATCATTGGAGTTTGATCATGGAAAATCTCCTTAGATCAAAGGAGTATTGGAGTGTCATCCAGGGAGGTTATACAGAACCAACCAATGAAGAAGCATTGACACTAGCTCAGAGGAAGACCCTAAAAGAAACGAGGTTGAACGATTTGAAAGCCAAGAATTATCTCTTCAGTTCCATTGACAAGACCATTTTGAAGACAATTGCTCAAAAGGAAACGATCAAACAATTGTGGGACTCAATGAAGGTTAAGTATCCAGGGAAAGCTCGGGTGCAGCGTGCTCAGCTTCAAACTCTTCGCAAAGATTTTGAGCTACTGGAGATGAGACCTGGAGAGACGGTCAATGATTATTTCAGGAGAGTGATGCAACTAGAGGCCAAGGGAGAGGCAGAGGAAGCCAAATTAACAAGGGCACCGTGGAATGTTATAAATGTCATCAACTAGGACATTTTCAATATGAATGTCCTAGTAGGGACAAGAAAGCCAACTATACTGAGGTTGATGAGGAAGAGGAGATGCTTGTGATGGCTTTTATGGAAACTGACAATGCAAAAAAGGAAGAGATGTGGTACTTAGATTCCGGATGCAGTAACCACATGTGTGGGAAGAGACAATGCTTCTTGGATTTTAATGGTACATATAGACATTCAGTGAAACTGGACAATAATACGAGAATGGAAGCGATGGGGAAGGGAAATATATGGTTGAAAATCGAGGGCACAACTCAGGTAATTACAGATGTTTATTATGTGCCAGATTTGAAAAATAATTTGCTCAGTATAGGCCAACTTCAAGAAAGAGGATTAGCTATTCTTATAAAGCATGGAGTATGCAGGCTTTATCATCCAAAAAGGGGTTTAATTATGCAGACATGGATGACGATGAATAGGATGTTTGTGTTGTTGGCTAATGTGGTACCAGAAAGCTCTACTTGCTTACAAACAATGGCAAAAGATGAATCACAACTGTGGCATCGAACATATGGACACCTGAGCTATAAGGGGCTGTGGACATTAAGATATAAAGATATGGTAAAGGGCATTCCACTTTTGAAAGCTACAACTAAGTCATGTACTGATTGCTTGGTAGGCAAACAACACAGAGAGGTAATTCTGAAAAAGATTCAATGGCGTGCTTCCAAAAAATTGCAGCTCGTACATGCTGATATCTGCGGACCAATTAGACCATCTTCTAATAATGATAGAAGGTACATTTTAACATTCATTGACGATTATAGTAGAAAGATGTGGATACATTTTCTGATTGAAAAATCTGAGGCATTCACGACTTTCAAACGTTACAAAAGTCTTGTTGAAAAAGAGTCTAGAGTACCTATATGTTGTTTACGCACTGATAAAGGAGGAGAATTCACCTCCAATGAGTTCAATACTTTCTGTAAAGATAATGGTATAAACAGGCAACTCATAGCAACTTACACTCCACAACAGAATGGGGTAGCCGAACGCAAGAATCGGACTATTATGAATATGGTTCGTTGTGTAATGATTGACAAAGAGGTACCAAAGAGATTTTGGCCTGAAGCTGCAAGATGGACAGCACATGTTCTCAATAGAAGCTCGACGTCGATCGTGAAAGAGAAAACACCGGAGGAATTGTGGAGCGGAGTTAAACCTAAAGTGGATTATTTTAGAGTTTTTGGATGCTTAGCCCATGTTCACGTGCCATACCAGAAAAGAAACAAGTTGGATGATAAAATCTTCCCCTGTGTGTTACTGGGAGTCAGCGATGAGTCGAAAGCATATTAGTTGTTTGATCCAGTAACTAAGAAAATAGTGACGAGTCGAGATGTGAACTTCGAAGAAGATAAGGGCTGAAACTAGGGAAAAACAGCAGAAGAAGTGAGATAAGATGTATTGGTTTGGGAAGGTTGTGATGAAGATAAAGCTGAAGAGGCCTGGGATGAAGCAGAAGTTGCAACTGAAATTAATAATGAAGACCACGAAGCTACTATACCGGCAGTCAATCAAAAAACACCAATTGATGTATTTTCGGCAACAAATAGATCACGGAGAGCTCCTCCATACTTGCAAGATTACGTATCAAGAGAAGGTCTTTTAGAAGAAGATGATAAGTCAAACAATCTTACGATGTTTGCTTCCTACGAAGATCCTTGTTCTTTTGAAGAAGCAGCAGTAGAAGAAAAATGGAGAAAAGCTGTGGACTATGATCAGATGGAGTCCATTGAGAAGAATGGGACCTGGCAGCTTACACCACTACCAGTTGGGGCAAAGAAAATTGACATAAAGTGCGTTTTCAAGACCAAACTGAACGAGAATGATAAGGTGAACAAGTACAAGGCCCGGTTGGTAACTAAAGGTTACGCTCAACAGTATGGGATTGATTACAATGAGATTTTTTCCCCAGTTGCAAGATGGGACACGATTCGGATGATTCTAGCGTTAGCAGCATAAAAAGTTTGGAGTGTGTATCAACTTGATGTTAAAAGTGTGTTTCTTCATGGTGAACTGAATGAGGATGTATAAGTGGAGCAGCTGTTGGGATATGCTCGTAAGAGTGAAGAACAAAAGGTTTACAAGTTTCGAAAGGCACTTTATGGATTAAAGCAGGCACCACGTGCTTGGTATAGTAGAATTGAGGCTTATTTTCTTATTTAAACAATTAATTGGGAGTCCCATGTATATTACTGCTACAACGCCAGATTTAACGTATGTGGCGTGTTTGTTAAGTAGATATATGGCCAATCCCACAGAGGTGCATATGCAAGCAGTAAAAAGGTGCTGCATTATTTGAAGGGTACTGTGTCTTTGGGTTTGTTTTATAAGAAAGGTAATGCAATAGAATTAGTTGCCTATACAGATAGTGATTATGCCGGGGACATCGATGATAGAAAGAGTATGAGTGGTTATGTGTTTTTGTTAAATGGGGCGGCAGCTTCCTGGGCTTCAAAGAAGCAGTCGGTGGTGACGCTTTCAACTACAGAGACTGAATTTGTTACGACAGCATCTTGTGCATGTCAATGTGTTTGGATGCAAAGTATTCTGGAGCAACTTGGTTGTCTACAGCAACAACCCATAACTATACTATGTGATAATTGTTCAACAATTAAACTGTCCAAGAACCCAGTTCTACATGGTAGGATTAAGCATATTGAAGTTAGATTCCATTTTCTAAAGGATCTTATGAAGGAGAAAGTTGTGAGGCTTGTTCATTGTGGCACAAAGGAGTAAGTAGCTGATATAATGACTAAGCCCCTGAAACTTGATGTGTTCATAAAACTGCGAGAAGAGCTTAGAGTGTGTGAAGTACCACTGGGTTTAAACTGAATGCTACTGTGTTCAGTTTAAGGGAGGCATTGTTGGGTCTAACTATTTTCAAAGTTGTTAGTATGCTCCTATTTATTGGGAGTCAAGTAGATAGAGTTTGTTTGAATTAGTTTTGAATTAGTTTGTACCAAAAACCACGAGTTGTACGTGATTATTACTTGTATTCTTATCATGTAAAGGCTATAAAAGCCTGTAGTTGTTTTTTTTTTTTAGTTGCCCACGAGGTGTCTTAGGTGAGTTCCAACTATGAGAAGGCACTTTTAAGTCATTTACACCCAAACTAATTCCCGCTCGAGCCGGGCAGGTCCTTTGCGGGAGGTAAAGCTCTGGTCTCAAGTTTTAAACGGCTGCATATATAAGAAGATTCGAACCCACGACCTCACTTAAGCCAGGAGAGCCCCTTTTCAACTCATCTACACCCTAGGGTTAAAGCCTGTAGTTGTTTAATAAAGTGAACTGATCATTTCCTGAACTTTGTGCGTGTGATTAAGAGCCTATCAATATGGCCATCAATACTCGAGAACTAACATGTATCTTAGGACTTAACAACAATCAATACGAATGTTGCTACATCACTAGGATATTTATTTCTCACTTCTCATCCCTAGATTGAAGTATATAAACAGATACAATGATATTTTAAATAAATAGATACTCATGCTAACAATAACTACAAATAGGATACGAAGATGGTGCAGCGGTGGTACAACGATAGAGAGGATGCAGTGTGGCAATAGTGTGGGAGTAGTGTGACGAAAGTGGTGAGAAGACAAAGAGGTGGCTTAAACTTCAATGGGAGACGCTATCTTTGTTCTTTAATCACAACAGAGTAGAGAGCAATTAAGGTTGGAAGTGTTTTAGGGTTAGGGACTTTAGGTCTTAGCATTTTAGGTTTTCTTAATTTTTAAATATTTGATGCGACATGGCAATACTACATATTCTTTTTAATTGCAGATATGGAGTTTTGGACATTAAATACTAAGATGCGGAAATCCAGGACTAGAGTTTCTGCCGGCAATACTACATATTCTTCATTTTCGTAAAGAACAGTTGAAACACAACAAAGCGAGGACTTGTTTGACTTTCTGTTTGATCGTATCTGATATCCCGCTCAATTATAAGGGGCCAAAGTGGTTCCTTGAAAGCTCCATTGTGTTATGACGTACATTATGGGAGACAACAATTCGTTAGCGTTGGCTTTGCTTCTTGCGTTCACTTTTGGATGCTATTGTTTCGAAAAAGGATACTGTGGTAATGTAACTTATGATCCCACCGCCATAGTCATTGATGGAAACAGAAGGGTTTTGCAGTCTGGTTCTATTCATTATCCTAGAACCACTCCTGAGGTGGGTTTTCATTGTTCTCCTCGCATGCATGTGTTTTCTCTGTTCATCAGTTTACTCGACTGTTGGAGAAAGCATAGTGATATAGCATTGATTACGTTTATTGATTGGAAAAAAAACTTACAGGTTTGGCCAGAAATTATTAAGAAATCAAAGGAAGGAGGTCTGGACGTTATTGAGACTTACGTTTTCTGGAACTATCATGAGCCTGTGAGAGGACAGGTTGTATATACATGATGGCTCTTCTGTATGCTGTATGTTGGAAAATACACATGCAGACATTTAATTTCATTTTTTAAATCTTTCAAGTGTTTTTCGAGTTGTTTTTGTTGGTGGTGCTGATGTAAATTGGTTTCCTTTTCGTAGTACTACTTCGAAGGCAGGTTTGATCTCGTCAGATTTATCAAAACAGTTAAGGAAGCTGGTCTATTTGTTCACTTACGGATTGGACCCTATGCCTGTGCAGAATGGAACTATGGGTTTGCTCAGACTCCATGTTTTCTATTGAGACACAGCAGACTACTATTCTTGTTCAAAGTTTTATGGCTATTCTATGCATATCATATCTCTTGTCTCTGTTCTTCTAGTTCTGACTGTGGTAGGACTGAGTTAGCTACCACCAATATGCAGACTATTCTTAAAGGAAAAAAAAATTAAAAAAGAAGATACAAGTGGTGTGCTTTAGTGCATCGCAGATGCTTCAAGATTAGTAATCAATGGGCACAACATTCAAATGATTTTCTGATCCCATTGTTCCTGTGGCAGGGGCTTTCCAATGTGGCTACATTTCATTCCCGGAATTAAGTTTCGAACAACAAATAACTTATTCAAGGCATATTCTGATTGAAGCTCTCTCAAGAACTTCAATTTTACATTGGTAGGATTGATTAGTATAAACAACTTTGTACAGAACCTTGACACGACCAGATGCTGTGACTGCAGGAGGAAATGAAACGTTTTCTCTCGAAGATTGTAAATTTAATGAAAGAGGAGAATCTATTTGCATCACAAGGAGGACCCATCATTCTTGCTCAGGTGATTGAAGTGTGATTCTTTAGATACAAATAACAAAAGGTTTTTTAATGAACTACGCAAATGCTTAGACCAGTTCTGTTTAACCTGAAGCGGAGATAACATAATGATGATTCCCATCACATGTTAAACAGGTTGAGAATGAATATGGGTATGTCGAAGGGGCATACGGTACAGCTGGGAAATTGTATGCCAAATGGGCTGCAGAAACTGCTGTTGGTCTGAATACAACAGTTCCATGGGTGATGTGTCAACAAGAAGATGCTCCAGATCCAATTGTATGGATTAATTTGACAGATGCACCCAGTTTATCCCTTGATAGCTCACTTTTATCTGTAGAGTTGTATTTTCTTTTTTATATATATTATTTCAATTGTAGGAGCACTTATATATGCGTTCTTCCAAAATTGCATGCAGATAAACACATGCAATGGATTTTATTGCGATCAGTTTGTACCAAATTCAGATTCAAAACCCAAAATGTGGACTGAAAATTATAGTGGATGGTGATACTCTACACCCAATTCATCCTTGTTATTTCTTTGTTTGGAAGACTCCAATGCCTGGCTCTAGGTTTTGATCAATCATAGAAGTTGGTTTTTGCAGGTTTATTTCGTTTGGCTATCCAGTTCCTTATCGGCCTGTGGAAGATCTTGCTTTTGCTGTTGCACGCTTCTTTGAGTACGGTGGCACTTTTCAAAATTATTATATGGTAATTCTCTTTCCCTTCTACCAAATAAGATCGTAAAGACTGCCTTATGTATACATTTTCAGGAGCAACTCAAATATGCTTTTATGTTATTATCTGAAGTATTTTGGTGGAACCAACTTTGGAAGAACGGCTGGAGGTCCTCTGATTGCAACGAGTTATGACTATGATGCGCCAATCGATGAATATGGTGAAAACCTCCTGACTAAATCTACTTGCACCTTCTATTCGTCACAGAAGAAATCATGCTGTTAATTTTGCGATTGTTCCCCTCTGGCATTGTCACACATAAGGTTCTGGGATGAATATGAGCACATTGTAACAGGCAGTCTTCAAGATATTTAATCTTTACAGACTTCAAGTCAAGAAGCTATTTATACAAATCTTTGCCTCTAAATTGGCATTTATGAGGGGATATATGATGCAGGTTACATTAGACAGCCAAAATGGGGTCACCTACGTGACTTGCACAAGGCTATAAAGCTCTGTGAAGACTATTTGGTAAGGTCGTCAAAACCAACCCACCAGCAGCTTGGCCTCAACTTAGAGGTATCTCTGGTTTTGGTCAGAATAACTTATGGCCCTGCAGGACAAAGAACATCTCTCATTTGTTTTAATTTGTCAGGCGCATATCTACTACAAGTCTACTACTGACTGTGCAGCCTTTCTTGCAAACTATGATAGCAATTCAGATGCAAATGTTACATTCAATGGAAATTCTTACTTCCTTCCTGCTTGGTCAGTGAGCATTCTTCCAGATTGTAAGAATGTCATTTTCAACACAGCAAAGGTAACCCCTCCAGAAATAGCACTTGACCACAAAATAAATCCTTAATTCCCTCAGTGCTCATTATCACTCCTTTCAAGTTGGTGCATCATGTAAATGATATTTTAAACTAAATAATAAAATTCTTTCATATTGAAATGTTGATCATATTCCTTATTGCAATAACTGACTAAATTGATCTGTCTAAAGAGCTCATGTTTCTGTTTGTTTATTTGCTCATTTCAAACATGAATTCAGGAAAAACACGGCACTTATTTGGTAGAATTTATCATAATGAATATACTCATACTGTTTGTTATTTTTCCTATATGCAGTAGTTCAAGATGAAAAGCAGAAAAAGTTCATTGATGCATACAGATTTTGCAATACTGCATTATATCTTTAAATTAGAAACTACATACAAAAGACTATCCAATATGTACAAACAAAAGAAAACAAAGTATATAACATGATATTGGTAACTATTGATGAATGTTTATTCCAATCCCTTGTTTCTGCATTATTCACAAATGAAGATAGTCACACAAAGAGATATCAGCGATGCACCATTTGCTCCCAACACCACTTCCAGTGAGATTTTACTAGCAAAATCAGTGTGGAGTTGGTATGAAGAAGAAGTGGGTCCTTCTAGAAATAATTCATTCGAAGCCAAAGGTTTATTGGAGCAGATTAACACTACAAAAGATACTAGTGATTTTCTGTGGTATTCAACCAGGTATGGCTTTGAGAATTAGTGATCCAGGTTTTGACAGTATTCAACTATTTTCCATTTGAATCTTGAATGTTTCTAAGTTCTCTATTTGGTTTTCCAATTTGCAGTGTTAATATGAATGCTAGTCAAGAGAATGGTGTACTGAGCATAGAGAGCTTGGGGCATGCAGCACTTGTTTTTGTAAACAAAGATCTTGTAGGTAGGTGCTCTATTGTGTTATAAATGTTAAAGTTACTTGCTTAAGGATGTGCTTTCAATTGGTAACCTAGCCGTTTAAGCATGATTCAGATAACAACTCTTTTAGTCTTTCTCTTTATCACTTCAACATTTCATATCAGAAAGAAAAAGAATCATTTCTTTCAAACTTTACTGCCCGAAAATTGTTATAAGAATTTGCTTCTGCTTTTCATGTTGGAACACTGAATTGCCCTCGGATTTATTGTTTATTGAATTTTAACTAAATTTTCCTTTTATTTCCATTTTTATGTCTTCTGTAATTGCTGAAGGAGTTGAGTATATGCAATTCCAGAAAGAACTACACCTGCCAGCCTCTTCTACTTACTAGAACTAGGTTTTCCAGAAAATATTGTTATACATGCTAAAGGGATTCCCGTTTTCTTTTTCACAGTTCACTAGTTTGATTATAGTTCCTTTCAAAACAAATCACGTTCGATTTGGAATCTGTATGATTCCACTTGATGATTCATATTTCATGCATGACATTACCTCCAGGGTTCGGATTTGGAAATCATGATGATGAAAGCTTCTCAATCACAAAGAAAATCAGTCTTAATGAAGGAAATAATACGGTGGATATTCTTAGTATGATTGTTGGTGTGCAGGTAAAACATGGATTTGCTTTCACAAAAATGTTTCGTGATCACATTCTGAACTTTTAGCATTTATTGAAACACCTCCCTTACGTAACTTGAACTTTCTGAGACTATATTGACGATGATGATAATATTTCAGTCTTTGAGAGCCTGCTATATTAATCTAATCATAAGAGCCCAAACTTCGAAAAGATTTATTGAACTGTCAGTAGAAAACAGAAGAACTTCTGCTAATAGTTCAAAAACAAATCAATTATCAGTAAAATTTTTGTTATGCAATTCATCATCAATAAATTTGTTTGGGACAATTTATCACATTGTCCTTAAGAATATCTGCCCGAGATGCTGTGGACAAATGCTATCTTCTTTTTCTGTAGCAACACCATGGCCCCTACTATAATATAAATTTAGCAATGAAATGTGAGGGTGAATAACATTTCTACTCTGTCCTCTCTAGAATTTTGGACCATGGTTCGACGTTCAAGGTGCAGGAATTTATAATGTGGCTCTAATGGACATAGGTA
>JANZXV010000002.1:28064100-28074139 GCA_027576455.1 Erythroxylum roigii
TCCTCTCTAGAATTTTGGACCATGGTTCGACGTTCAAGGTGCAGGAATTTATAATGTGGCTCTAATGGACATAGGTAACAACGAGAAGCTTCTTTCTGGTGAAACTTGGACCTACCAGGTAGCTAAAAGCAAGGTGTCCTGTATGTTTTGGCGTCTCATGCTCTACGCTTACTTACTACTCTGCGTTTCTTCTCGTCAGGTGGGACTTGAAGGGGAATATCTTGGGCTGGATAACTTGACTCAAGAGAACAGTGCGCTGTGGACTCAGGGGACTTACCTACCTGTAAATAAGAGTTTGATATGGTACAAAGTAAGTGGAAACATGCAGAAACCGTAGATACAATGTGGATGACGTTGCTCCTACTTCTTTAGTACATTAAAAAATATTCTACATTTCTGCAAAACATTTCCGTGGGTTTCCTGATCGATTTCTGATTCCTTGTTTTGATGATCCTTCTCTTCTTCAGACAGCATTCCTCGTTCCTGAAGGGAAAGGCCCGCTAGCTTTGAATCTCACAAGTATGGGGAAGGGTCAAGCATGGGTTAATGGGCAGAGCATAGGCCGGTATTGGCCTGCCTATCTCTCACCATCAAAAGGTTGTAATGACACCTGCAACTATAGAGGAACTTATAATGCATTTAAATATCAGAGGAAATGTGGGCAACCAGCTCAAACACTGTAAGACGCTTCTATTGCGAAGGGCAGTTTTTGTCTCATGTTGACATACTCGCTCTTTCATTATCCTATAAGCATGTCTCTTCCTCTTCTAAGAGAATCATACATATATATTCCTCTTTCTTATTATTAGACAAATTGCATCCCCATCATCTAAAAGTCCTGGAATTTTGGATCTCAATTTCTTCTCGAAACAACATAATCCTCCACGTAAATATTTTCAGGTCTTGACAAAAATTCTTGTTTTCAGGGTCCAGTACTCTTGGAGTGCATGAGATATGAAAATTGACTGTCTTCGAAACATGTGATTATTCTGTATCTGTTTATTTCATTGCTTAATAGTTCTGTAATAGGTTACACTAAAGATCATTGTTTTGATTTTGTTGATGTTTTCCATTATACACTTAAGAAAAAGGGATTGACAATAAAATATGTTCAATAGGTACCATATCCCACGCACATGGGTTCATCCCGGTCAGAACCTACTAGTCTTGCATGAAGAGCTTGGAGGTGACCCTTCAAAGATCTCTGTGCTAACAAGAACTGGACAAGAGATATGCTCAATTGTGTCAGAGGATGATCCTCCACCAGCTGATTCTTGGAAACCAAACATGGAGTATATGTTTCAGAGTCCTGAAGTTCAGTTGTCCTGTGAGCAAGGTTGGCACATTACCTCAATCAACTTTGCCAGTTTTGGAACTCCTCAAGGAAGTTGTGGTAGTTTAAAGACAGGGGATTGCCATTCCGACATGTTACCACTGGTTCAAAAGGTTGGAAAATCTTCTTTCCATTGGCATAAACCTTCTGTAGCCTTGTCTATCATGCATTAGCTAAGTTTCTATTATGAACTCTAAGTTAAGCGCATATTTCCAAATATGTATCTCATAATGGCAACCTGAGCCAGGCGCTAGTGGCAATATTATTCTTGCTTTGTTACTAAAATGGACCTTTCACCTATTTGAATTGTGGTTTTACAGGCTTGCATTGGGCAGCGTCTCTGTTCAATTCCCATAACAATAGCTAATCTTGGTAATCCATGTCCCGGAGTTCGAAAGAGTTTCATGGTTGAGGCTCTCTGCAGCAGTTGATTCTTATTTTGTTTGAAAGAAGGAAGATTTCAGGATAGATTTTACATGGAGACTGTTAGTTTACGCCCTTACAGTTAATCGATTGGTTGCAATTTTATTTAAGACATTATTATTTTAATTAATAGAGGCATTATTTATCTTTATGTATTGTGTTAATTATATTTGATGTTTTAATACTAAAGGTAAAATCTTTATAATAATTACTATGTAATTAAAATTATGGTAAGATCATAATTATGAGATTCAATTTGCATTTATATATTAATTCTAAATTATTCCTAGTTATAGTTTTATTAAGACAGGATAATGATGAAACTGAAAAATTAGCACACGTTATATTTCTTTCTTACGAAGAAAGTAATTAATCTTATAAATTAAAGTATGAAAATATTTAAACAAACATGTGGATGCTTATTAGAGAATAAGTTCACTGAATTAACCCAATTATGAGAATCTCAAATGAAACATTACTTATGTATTTGTGGATTTCCTTATTATGATAGTTGTATAATTGATCCTTAAACTTGAGATTGTCAAGGTATCTCATACGGAAATTAATGTGTTTTGATGTTACTTATTATTGAGCAAGTTTTACTTTGAACAAAACCCCCAATATTCACAATTATACAGGTCGTAAACTTGTAGTATTAAAGGTGTTGATCCACGAGGAGATGGTGAACTAATCTAATTCTAAATTATCTAAGGCCTAAAAAGATTATTAGAAGAAAATAAAAACTAAACCGAAAAGTATATTCATGAATATAGATTGATTGAAAATTAAATTGCAAAATTATCATAAAGAAATCAAAATTGAGCAAAACCAATGAACAATCAAAATCACACAAGGAATATTAGCCTATTATGAGAAGGGGGATTTATCCTATTATCAAATACTAATATAATCACTTTTGATTTAATACGATATCGGTCTTAGACTTTCAATGGATAGATTACTCTCCCTCGAGTTATAATCATTAAACTCCAAATCATAACTCTTAATTGAATTATGAAATTTGCAATCTCTCAATTAACAAAAAACTCACAAATCCAATCAGATCTTAAACCCTCTAATAGACTATTGGGTCCTCACACGAGATCTCTCTTTATATAAATTCCTAATTTGATTATTTGCATGATTTATTATATTGTTTCATTCTCAGTGCCCAATCTAATCGTTTTGCTATTAGTTCACTCTCTTAATTTATTATCGAAGCATGCAAATACAACAAATAATCACAATACCCAATGTATTAACATCAGAAGAAATCACATTAACATTGATTCAAGAATAAATCCCTAAAGGAGTTTAGAACAATATCATCAAACCCAAATCCATCACTATCAAATCCATCTCATACATTCAAAAGAAAGAATAATAAAGATAAAATGAAATGTCACTTGTAATGATCAGAATAGATCGGGAAGATAGCAGCACTATAGCCCTTCTTCTCCTTCTTCCTTTCTCCTCCTTCTCTCTTCTTCTTCCTCTCCCTTGGGTATTTCTTAAAGTGGCAGAAAATGGAGCTCCCTATTTAGGTCTTCTTTCTTTTCTCTATATATCTTTTCCATTTAGGGCAAACATTAGCGTTTACCCAGGCCTAAAGTTCAAAATATCCCTCAAAAAGTTGTGTTTTAGAAGTCGGTCTATATACGCTGTCAGGCAGGCCACAATCGTGGTGGCACTCAATTTTTGCTCTCTTTCACAATCGTGGCAGACCCACCAAGCTTCTGTCAGGCCACGATTATGGCCCCGGGGCCTTGCTTCGGGTTTTTTCTGAAT
The DNA here is from genome assembly GCA_027576455.1 of Erythroxylum roigii. Taxonomy (NCBI): domain Eukaryota; kingdom Viridiplantae; phylum Streptophyta; class Magnoliopsida; order Malpighiales; family Erythroxylaceae; genus Erythroxylum; species Erythroxylum roigii. The sequence goes on from JANZXV010000002.1 coordinate 28,067,645, forward strand.
TCTCTCCGTTCTTCGATATTTGATCTGAAGCACTAACGAACACATCAAGGCACCTCAAACACATAATATTAAAGCTTAATAACATGCTTTAACCCATAAAACACTCAAAACACAAATAGCTAACTAAATAACAAAATCCTAACCTAAAAATGCACTAATCATTCAATTTAACAACTAAACACATACTAAACTAACTACTAAAATATTATGCAACCTATAACTACCAACATCCCCATACTTAAACTTTTTCTTATCCTCAAGCAAAACACAAAACACAAAACAAACCTAACAACAAAACACACGTATGCAACAATGGTACAATGGCGTTGAACTTCACGAAACAAATTTAACTATAAACTCGATCCTTCATGTTGTTCTAACTTATTAACTTATAAAATCTGTGTCTAAGTACTTCAGACTAAATACACATACCAATCAAAAACCTTGATGCCGAACTCGTTCACTCCCATCACTTACATACACACATTGATAATTATTCGGTCAATCAAAATTGTAACTATCCTTAAGTGGCTTTTCATAAGAAATCATATTATTCACAAGACTAGTAGGATTTATTAAAAAACACACTATTTTTGTTAATTTTTTTAACATAAATCTAGCCTTTTGATACGAAGGCAAACATTTGTGATGAATGTCCTCCGGTTACGCAACTAGGCCATGGTTTTATTAAGTGGCTTGGTTGGAATGTCATTATATTCTTTTGACACAAAGGCAAACATTTGTAATAAATGTCCCCCGGTTACTCAGCTATATCACATTTTCAACTAGCTACTAGCTCAATTCATTACCTGATTTATTTCAAAAAGGACCGTCGGAATAGTTATTTATTTAAGATTTACATACATTTTTTGCATTTGTTCTTGCCTACCTCATTTCTTAAGATAATCATTCTTATAAAAAGATACTAACGATGCTATTTATTCAATTTGCCTAAAATTATAAATGAATGTGGTAAATTCCTAGAGTGAATGAACTAGCATCATATCCTTATTAACATGCATATTTAACCGAAACAATGTAGAACACTATTTCCACAAGCTAATAAATCTTAGCAACTTAAAAGCCTATGTTCAAAGCTAAATCTATTTCATTAAGTCCTAGCCATTGACACATTCACACGAATCACATCAAGCAATCCTAAACAAAACTAACATATAGCATGCAAAATTCTTATTCAAATAAAAAACATATAATGCACATAACTCTCCCCACACTTGGACAACACATTGTCCTCAATGTGAGAAGAGTAAACAAATAATACAAAAGGTGGGAATAAAAATAACGAAACATGAGAATAAGTGAAAATAAAAAAAAAGGGTTAGAGTACAAAACCGTTATGGTGATTGAGGTGGTGATGGTGTTGAAGGTGGTAGTTGAACACCTTGTGCCTCGAAATATCTGTGAATACATCATATGTCCCGACTTTGGCATCTTTGTTCTCTAGCCATCTCCTTCAACACCTTGGCATTTTCTGAAATGGTTTTGTTAGTGTTTGAAATGGCTTCCATTACCTTCTCCCATCCCGTTGATTCTTCCTTTTCTAAATCCTCACTGTTTGAGTTCTCCTCCTGTTGCGGAGGTGTCGAGATCAAATTGTCCTGTCCCGCCCTGGTTTTAACATGAGATTTTACGCTAATATCTCAAAGTTCCATATTGTGGGACTTCAAGATTTTAGCTCTCGTCAAGTGACGAGTGTTGAGAAACTCAAGACAATAGACAGTTAGTCAATGGAAACTGACACCATAGTATTCCGAAATAGTTGTAACCAAGTACCTCATGCCTAAATTATTGCTTCTCTTTCTTATAATAACAATAATTGCATTAACGATGTGGGTGGAGGTGCAAACTTTGACGCTATGATCCTTGCAACACAAGAAGAAAAGTTATTTTGTTGAACACTTGTTAGTTTCACTTTTGTATAATACAGTTTAACGCATGAAATTGTGTAATAACAAGTATTTGGGGCTTTGAATAATGTTATTGTGGGTATTTTTAGCGCCAAAACTCTCTAGCCTAGTTAGTTCAGTCCAATAGTGAGTGGCATGGAAGTCATCGTGTTGATCTGTTATGGTTGAGCCAGGAAATCCACCAATTTCACGCAAAATTTCATGGTCTAAGCCATATGGTTGACCCCGCAATCGAAACCATAGGTCCTTAGGGTTAGATGACTCGTATTGAAGGAAGGTGAAGAATTCTAGGGTTAGTTCTTCATAAACAGGATAATTAAATTGAATAAAATTTTCCCAATGAATTCTTCCACCTAAAGCTTCAACTCGTTTTCTCAAAACAATTGTTTCTAATGTTTCAAAGTCTAAGTATTTTGGCACAATAATTTTTCGCAAGCTAAAAGTGTGGAAGTGATTACCTTCCTCCTCTGAAAAGATCAAGAAAAGTGCTCCATAATCCGTTGCTCGATTTCTTTATCTATAGCCCGATACTTGGACTTTGTCTTTCTGTTGAGTGTGCTTGACCATTTGCTTAATGCATGGTCCCATTAGATTGAGAGTTGTGAGGAAATTTTGGGAGAGGTAAAGGCTTAAGATTTTTGTAGAGAGAGAGGTGAGTTCTTGTGTTTAGAAAGATAGTGAGAAACTCAAATAAACCAAACAATAACACATACATTCATGCAACAAGCACTAATGATAGCAAAAGTTTAAGTGTGGGGATGTTGATAGGTATAAATTATACTATATTTTGATATATGTTTAAGTGTGCTTTTGAGTATTTCTTAGATGATTATCATATATATAGGCTTAAAATTATTAGTGTTTGTTTATATTTTAAGTGTTTGTATGCTTTTACGCATGATTTGGACCTTAATTTTATGTTTCAAGAGGTGTTTAATGTGTGTTTTAGTGTATGAAAATAGCAAATGGAAGAAAATAGAAGAATTGGAAGTATGGAAGCTAACCACGATTGTGACAGAGAGCTATGAAAATAGCAAATGGAAGAAAAGAGAAGAATTGGAAGTATGGAAGCTAGCCACGATTGTGACAGAGAGCGCAAGTAGCTATACTAATGAATTTTAACTTTTCTAACACGCGAACCATTTTGTAATTTTAGCATTTTGAGGCTATTTTTTAAACCAAATTAAGTGGGTAAACCCTAAAAAAAATCTGAAAGCCTTAAGAACTATTTAAGAATAGAAAAAACTAAAAAAAAATGGCCACCATCTTCCAAAGTGAGAGAGTAAAAAGGAGGAGCAAGAAGAGCAATCCAGAAATTCCAGATTTCAAGTTTGAGTTCAAATCAAGTTCTTTCTTTCTTTCCTTTGTTTATTTCATTAAAATTGATGTGTAACTTGGATTTGAATATGTTATTCACGTTTAGGATGCTCTAATTTTCATATTTGGATTTGTTCTTGAGTTTTGTGTGACTTGATTATTGTTGATTTCAATTCAATTTTCTGGGGTTGTGATGTTTGAGTATGCTAACAGTTTGATAATAAATCGAGAGAGTGAGTCAAAAGTAATCCGATTAGGTTAGGTAACAAGATTTAGTGACCTAATAAGTCTCCCAAATATCAAATGGATAATTATATGAAGAGAGATCTCATGTAAGGACCCAATTATTCGATAGATCACTTAAGACCTAGTTAAAAACGTTAGGTAGACTTTGTGAATCGAGAGGTTGCAAAATCTGGAATTTTGCAATCAATTAGGTTTAATTGATTAGGACTTGAGAAAGAGTATTCAATCCCTTAAAAGATCTAGAATCAACACATAATTGAATCAATAGCAGTTAGGGAGCAAAATAATGATAGAATAAATCCTAAGCTTCATCCTTGATTCTCCTCACATATTTGTGGTAGCCCATTTGTTATTTGATTATTTGCTTGATTTAAATGTTTTAATTTATGTTATTATTTTATTTTAATCATCCTTTATCTCCTTAGACAAAGTTAGGTTTATTTATTCTTAACTATTTCCTCATGGGATCGACACCTTTGATACTACAAATTACGATCTGTATACTTGTAGATATTAGGGATTTTACATTAGATAAAACTTGCTCAGCACTCTATACTACACCAGCAATGTTACGAAATTGAAGAAAGTATACTGCTAGCTCATGCCCAGGGAGCTTTAATGAATCAATAATTGTCATTTTTGTAACTTTCCTTTCTCAATTTAGTCTCCAAGATTCTATTAATTTTATGCTACAGCTTCCAACTATTTCTCTTGCCATTAATTGCACTTGAATATACTAAATTATGCTTAAATTTATATCCTTCATTATAGTTTGTAATCCTTTAAAGCACCTAGTATTCCTTTCCTTCCATATCTTATACATGAAAGATCCTAGGCTTATAATATAAAAATAAATGTTATCTTTTAAATTCTTTTATATTCTTGCATCCACTTTATGAATTCTATGTTAGTTGGAATTTTGTAAGAAGTATAATTCTAACACTTTTTTCCAGATGCTTAATAAGAATGTACAACTAAAGAAAAGATGCTCTTGAATTTTAGAATTTAACTTGTATAATAGGCATATGCCTAATAGATTGAGGAAGCTTAATCTAACCATTATTAACAATTTGCTTAATACTATTAACCACATTGTGAAAGAGACTTTATAAATTAAAAATCTATTTTTGATCACTCTATACCATACATTGTTTACTCCTTTTGTAATATCCCACTATCATAGAGCATATACCCAAACATCCAGAGGACATTCAAGAACATACCCTATGAGAATGGCATGTTAGAGCAATCACATTCACTTCATATGGCATCTTAAAGAACATAAGTATTTTAAAAAAATGTTAACATATCTTACTTCCTTAACAAAACATGTTTTACATTGTCATTTCATTATAAACCATCCATATAGTTACAATATAAAAACCATATGTGTTCACAATGTTTATAAAAAATATTCTATATGAGACAAAAAAAAACTATACAAAAGCACTCTATCTAAACTCCTCATATGACAGCTGACTAGACATTTGAGTCATATCTTGATCCCAAAATGGATAATAATAGACACCAACTAGATTGCTTTACAAGCAAGATCTCCTTTCAGTACCTAAAAATCAACATTGCAATTTTGATGAGTTTTGCGAACTCAGTGAGTGAACCGTCATCAATGTGTTCACTCAAAAAATATATATATATATAATGAATAAAACACAACTCAATTAATATAACGCATTATACAAATTTATGCCTTATAAATCACATTATTCATCATGCTTCAACAAGCACCTTAATAATACAATCGCTTTACTTAATCATTTCAGAAGCACCTTCTGAATGCCAAAAACTTCATATAATCATCTCATAATATTTCACTCATTTATCACAATTCTTCATATACTTTTCAAAATGTTATCTCAATATAATTCAACATTCATTTGCAAACAATTTCATAAACACATGTAAAGATACAAATGCAAATGAAAATGAGACTCACATCCATTTTTACTTTATTGTGACTGAGTGCCTATTTATCAATTATTGGTCTCGTATCCGTTATGGATACCGAGCACATTAAACGTTAAGCCTGAGACTTTGTGTGCACATATCTGAGCTTAAAGCTCTTTTTACGTTGGCTGCTCAGGTCACAACTCCTTTATATGAATATGCATATTTATGTAATGAAGTGTAACATTTTAACATTATATATCATCAATCACTTTTTAGTAAAGAAATACATTCAATTACCACAATTCATCATATTTATGTCTGACATTCAACATATAGTTAAGAATTCTTTTTCCTTATTCATATTCAAATCACAAACACTCCCAATACATTTCCAAATATCAAACTCCTCAGACAATCAATTGTTCGGAATCATCAATGTCACAATTATATCAATATTGATTCAATATAGAGAAATCAAGTTTAATCAAACAATATGAACAAAACATATTTCTAATCGAGGTCACACATCTAGGTTACTCACAGTATACTCCAATTAGTTATTGCCTCGATGAACCGACAATGTCTAGATGGTGTCAGTTGATTTGTGCCTCTAAATTAAACAATAGACACATGTACACATCACTACGTGATCAATCAGATAAATACTCAAATTGAAACATATATATGAGTTATGTTCAATGCATGCTCAATTGATCATTCCAAGTATGCAACTTTATTCACAAATCTTAATAATTTATACATCATGACTTGTACATCATTTAGTTTGCAGTTAGATTTATGCCTTAAGTAAAATTGATCACTTTCCATTCATCATTCATAAATTCATCAATTCATTCTTATCATTGTATAGTCACACAATTTCCAAATTCTCATTCAATCATACTTAATTCATTAATTATATCCTTTGAATTACATTTGCATTCATAAGAACATCTTTATACCATTAACAACTCATACTTCTCATATTCATAGACATTGATATCAATCAATCCATTTCTTAATTTATAACCTCAATTAACAACTTAAACTTATCAAACACTTAATCACTTAATCAAGCAACTTTCTAGGTTCATTT
>JANZXV010000002.1:28087100-28099362 GCA_027576455.1 Erythroxylum roigii
TTTCCCACATGTTCAGATTGTGAATCTCCATCAATCTGATCTTAAAAGATTATGAAAATCTCAAAAGAATCAGATTCGGATTTTGAAAGCAGATTTGGAAAATAATTTCATCCTTGCACGTGCCCATGCTTAGTGACTGAATTGCTGCCAGATTTTAAATTTCGAATTTTCTTCGTTTCTTTTTCATCTTTTTGATTTAATTTCGTCTCTAAGGTTTTGAAAAATAAATATGTTGTATTCTCCTAGTGTATCTGTTGTCGAAAAATATTCACAATGAAATAAAAAACCCTAGCTGCCATGGACATAGCTAAACATTGGTAAACCACGTAAATCTGTGTGTTTGTTTATTTTCGCACTTATCTTTGATTATTGTGATTGATCGTCCATAACATGCATTGCTTGTGAGTTTCCAAGTGCACTTTCTTCTTTAACTCTTGTCCATTCAGATGAATTTTTTTGAACTACTTCTCCTTTATCATCAGTGATTATCGAATGTGTCCACCCTTGTACTACCAAGTTCCATGCTTTTGTTCCCTGTGTCTCAATAAAGACTCTTATCCGTGATTTCCATATAGGATAATTGGAACCGTCCAACAACGGTAGCCTGATAATTGATGCTCTTTCTCTTATGGCCATAATTGCGAAACTAAGATCCGCACCAACTTACTACCAAGATCTGAATCGGTGACCTTGCTCTGATACCAATTGAAAAACTGAAGGGGGTAATAGTTTCGCAAACTTTTCAATTTTACTGTGGACGTATCTAGCACAAACGGAAACATAAGCAATCAAAAACGAAATAATAAAAAACACCAAAAATTTGGTAACGCAGTTCGACACACCTTGCCTACATTTGCGGGGCCCTCACCTATGTTAATACTTTCACCGAAGTACAATAGATTTACCCAAGGCTTTACTGAGCCGACACCACTCAACTCTTGACACTATTTCTCAATCTCACTTCCCGTGAAAGAATTTCATACTCAATAGTACGACCGTCTCGTACTAACCTTAACAGAGAATTTTCTTAATCAATCTTTTAATGAAAGAACAATAAACAAATAACTCAAGTGATTAGAATAATAAAGAACGAAAACTAAATACACTTGAGATAGAGATAAACAACTTCCCGATAAATCCAGCTACCAAGTTCTAATCTACATTGGACAATTAAAGATACCAAGCTGATTCACATAAACAACAACACAAAGCCACAGCTGCACCGATAACACATTCACCAACCAAAGTATATGCGGCCCATAAGGAAATCAATAAATAATCGTTGCTGCCTAAACAAAAACCCTCGATCACACCTCTGAAAAATTCCAACAATGTTATCTGCACATACAAAAACCCTTGGCCACAAAATCAGCAACGCACGCACGCCATCAGCTTTGTCAAATTCTCTTCACACACCTAGCAACTTCACACACAAGCCTCAATTAGAAGTTGGTCTTGCACTCACGTTTTACAACAATTTTCCAAAAGAAAATTAATAGGTCACCAACGTAGACACATCCAAAAGCAAGATAACCTCTAATGGTTCTTGATACTAGTTCTGCTGCAAGCTACGAGACGCAAGATACTGCTGGATCTTTTGTTGGATCGATTGTTGACTTGTACGCAATTATTGAAACCTCTTGATCTCCACCACTACCACTGTATCTTGACATTCGCTCCCTAGAACAACACCTAGGACGTATTGCTGTTATAGTTGGATATCTTAAACATGGCTCATATATACATTAGGACTTATTCAACTTAAAAATCCCAAAGGTGAAAGCTCCCAACCAAAATCCCAGCAATTCACAAACACGCAAGACAACTTGCTTTTATCTTATATCCCAAAAATCATACATCCAAACCAGACTTCTTTTACACTCTTACAATTATCCAACAACAACGTTATACACTTATACTCTTATTCAAGATAGACTTCTTTCAACCATTATCCAAAAATCCAATTCAAATACAAAAATATCACATTGTTACACCACATCTTAATTTGGATTTTAAGATTTGCAATATCTTGAAGATCTAATAATCAAAAATGTCAAAATTAAATAATAAGATATATAATAAATATCTTAACACTTACAAAACCAAATACATTTTCTAGCTTTGAAACTTACTTATCAGAAAAAACTTCACCTCATCATTGATGTAATCACTTGAGAATGCACGAAAACCATGATTCAATGGAGGCGTATACATACATGTGAGTAAGTTGATGGGGGACAGAGGAAATGTGTGTACCTATCATGTGCCCTTTTGATTCCAGCCGTCTATTCATGGTGGATCCCACATGAATGGACGGCTGGAATCAAAAAATGAGTCCCACATGAATGGGCGGCTGGAATCAAAAGAGCACAGGGTAGGGCTAGTCCTCTGGCCCCAAGTTGATGGTGTGCGAAGGAGGTGGTGTAGATGACAGCCATGTGATAGAGATGATGGACCATATAGACGACAAAGACACAATCAACCTTAAACGGAGTGACCAAGACAATTATGTAGCTGAACAAAATTTCCAACGTTTAAATTAGTCGCAACGATAAATTAATACAATTAATTATGTGTTTTCAATAGGAAGAACTTAGATTTGTATCTAATTTTGGCACGTGATCGCTGAACCTGAACGTGTTCCCCTTTGACACGAAACTCCGGCGACGCTTGTATATTCTAACGTCGCTTTCCACTCTTGTCTACTTCCACATTCCTCGGAGCTGTAGCTCTCCCCTTTGACCCACTCGCTTTCCATTGATCAATGAAATGGGCATATGCTTGTAGGCTCCACCATGAAATAACGTGAACCCTGATGTCCTTATGTGTTAACGTTTTCAAAGATCCATTCCTGTCCCGGCTCTAACACGGCCAAAGAACTTGAGAAGCGCGCATAATGGGGGATAAAGCTGTCTTCAAATACACCTAACAACGTGTCTTTCCCTTCCATTTTCCTCTCTAACCATTTTCTGCCAGCGCCAACTCACACCCTCCATCCTAAACCTGCTTACTTTCCTACAAATAACCCTTTCTTCGCCGACTTTCCTTGTGCTCCAAGTCGGCTTCTCTTCTTTCATTGGTTTACTACTACCACAATATAGGAAAATATTAAAAAATATACTTTCTCTTTCTTGTTTCTATAAATTCGCGGGTCTGTCCTAAGCAACCCTTAAATCTTGGACCATCATTCTGCTCAAGCGCCGACCATTAGCTCTTCTTCTTCAAAGAAAAAGTAATGTTTTTAAACCTTCTGTTCATTTCTCTTTTACTCTTAGTCTGTTTTTATTTTTCAAGTGAGGACGAGAGTGCCTCGGATGGCATTGGCAGATACTATAAAACTGCTCATCTGGGAAGCGGCTGCGGCCCCTCTTCTTTTATTATCAGTTGTTATATGTTTCCTTTACTTGTCGTTACGAAAGTAACGTGCCCTTTTTTTTTTAATCATTACTGCTTTATTCTAATGCATCTTTCGGATCTCACTAATTTGTGTTTCATTGTTTTCCCAACTTGGCTGATGTCAGTCATGTACAATTGTTTTTCTTTCTCTGGGACGAGATCGGTGAAGTAAGGCGTGTTGTTTCTCAAGTAGAGTTTTTTTTTATGTGCATCTTTTACTGAAATCTCTTGTTCATGTTGCCTATCTCCACTCCAGAAGCTTGTACTAGTAGTTTCACTTTCACAAATTAACTCACGGCTGCTTGTTCATAACAATTTTCCGAGGTCTTGTATCCTTGTTGACATGACGATTTTAAATTCATTGAGATCAAGTCCACTGTTTGTTTGTATTCTTTTGTTTATTGCAATTTCTATTAGCTTCAGAGCATTTCGTTTCTTCATAAATCTTTGGTCATTCTTCTTGCAAACTGCGTGCATCAGATAATAGTGATTTTACATTAGGAAGTTGATGACCAGTTTATTGGGAAAACTGATGATACTCGTTGATTTATATTATATTATATAAAAGTCTGGTCAGAGTTGATTTGGTAGTAAAGTCACAGCATTAACGTGCTTGCTTTGCAAATATGACAATTTGCTTTGATTTATTTTCCTTCTGAGTTGCGTACCTGCCATCAACTGATGATGAAACCAAAGTTTGCTTTTGTTTTGTGTCAAGCAGTCTTGGAAAAGACGTGATCTATGAGCCTGTGCTCCTAGATGTCTTTTGGACCATATGACCTGCAGTCTTGGTTCCTTCCGCATTTCTTGGAAAGCTTAAATTTTCCTTCCGCATTTCTTGGAAAGCTTAAATTTTCTCCCTCGACAATGCAATCAATTCGCAGAGCTTACGTCCGCTTTCCCTTTTGCACGTTTTATAGGGCCAAAGTTGCAGTTTTGAATTGAAGTAGAAGGTTTAAAAAGATATCAGATCTATTACTTCTACATCTCATACCCTCAACATGGCATTGGCAAGGGTCAGTAGGAGCGGCTTGAGAAGGACTGGAGGTGCCTTTGGCAGCTACTCTAGTGAGATGGATAGATCATTCCATGGTGTATCTACCGATAGATATTCAATGCCGTCACTCGCAAGCTCCACAATTGGCGGCAATCCCTCAAACCTCTCCTCCATGAGTAAGGTGAATCATAAAAGTTTTTGGAGCAGGGGAATCAGGGTAACACAGCAGTATCAGTTTCCAAAAGCAGAGAGGATAATTGAGGAGTCTGAATCAGAGTGCGACGAAACAAGGTATCCAGGACTAGAAGCAACCAAGCCTGGTGAAAAGCCCAGGGTGGTTGTCCTAGGTACTGGATGGGCTGCCTGTCGGTTCATGAAAGGACTTGACACCAAAATCTACGATCTTGTTTGCATTTCTCCAAGGAACCACATGGTCTTCACCCCTTTGCTTGCTTCAACTTGTGTTGGGACCCTTGAATTCCGTTCTGTTGCAGAGCCTGTTGGTAGGATACAGTCTGCATTGGCAACAAACCCAAGCTCTTATTTCTATCTTGCTTCCTGTTTTGGCATTAACACTGAGAAGCATGAAGTGAGTCTTTTTTCTTTAACTTTTTTTTTCGGCATATCATTCATGTTCATGCGTTATCCTGTAACTAAATTCATTACATTATTTAAACGCATGTACAAATTGAAACGGTATTCGATGCTTTTTCTAGGGTATGACAATATGAAGATACAGCGCGTGCATTTTTTTTCTCTTTTCTTTTCCATTTCTTAAGATATGAATAAGTTTAAAACTTGCTCTAAATTTCTTTTTGTATCTTAACTGAAGTTCACCCTTCTTTTTTGGATTTGAGTCACTATCTTAGTTCTTGGCTGACCTGATCCCAGTCATGAGTTGATGTGATTCTTTTCTTTAACAGGTCTACTGCGAGGCAGTTAGCAATGGTGGGTTACCTCACGAGCCTTATGAGTTTAAGGTTGCATATGACAAGCTGGTCATTGCAGCTGGAGCCGAGCCTCTAACTTTTGGTATCAAGGGGGTTAAAGAGCATGCCTATTTCCTAAGAGAAGTATATCACGCTCAGGAAATAAGAAGGAAGCTCCTCTTGAACCTCATGCTTTCAGAGAGTCCAGGTAATGGGGTTAATCTTCGTCCAGAATTTCTTGTCCTATGTTGTAGCCTTTGTTTCATCAATGAGATTCATTGCTTAGCTTGTCTTCTGACTAGTTTTGAGTAATTTCAGGCATATCTGAAGCAGAAAAGAAGCGACTTCTACATTGTGTGGTTATTGGAGGTGGACCTACAGGTGTAGAGTTTAGTGGGGAGCTGAGTGATTTTATTATGAGAGATGTTCGTGAAAGGTATACTCATGTCAAAGACGATATCAAGGTCACTCTCATAGAGGTAATTACTAGTGAATGGTAATCTTGTATCTAAAGTATCCTTTTTTCCCCATCGCTAATAGATTTGACTTGAACGTTGTTCTTCTCAACACGCTAATAGATTTGAACTCAACTTTGTTTTTCTCAAGCAGGCAAACGACATCCTTTCATCATTTGATGTTAGTTTACGACAGTATGCAACAAACCATTTGACCAAGGTACTTGTTTCTGTTGTGTGTTGTCCATATTGGAGTGAGTTCTATTTCACGCATGTTTCTCACAGTTTAGGAAATCTTAATTTGTCAGTATGGCGTCCGTCTTATGAGAGGTGTGGTGAAAGAGGTGCATCCCAAGAAAATAGTTCTTAGCGATGGCACGGATGTTCCCTACGGTCTCTTGGTCTGGTCTACTGGTGTTGGCCCCTCTCAGTTTGTGAAGTCACTAAATCTTCCCAAGTCCCCTGGTGGAAGGTGTGAATAACACTTATATTTTTGCTCTTCCCTTCCTATATGATGTGCTTTAATTTGTAATAGATTCTGTTAGCTGATCGTAATGAATTGTATTTACAGGATTGGAATTGATGAATGGTTACGTGTTCCTTTCGTGGACGATGTATTTGCTGTCGGAGATTGCGCTGGTTTTCTTGAAGAGACAGGAAGGCCAGTGCTTCCAGCTTTAGCTCAGGTTAGTCGTCGCTAGTGTTTCATGTCCGTCACATTATGGCCTTTATAATTATCAGTTTATGCCTTTTGGGCGTTCAAATTTGCGCATGGACCTTGACGTCAGGGATCTAATGGATATTGTGAAACTGGAAACAGATGCCATAAGGACTAAGCTAATTGGTTTATCGCTTACTGAGCAGGTTGCAGAAAGGCAAGGGAAATATCTGGTGTCGCTGTTAAACAAAATGGGAAAACAGGACGGAGGCAAGGCGCTGAGTGCAAAAGACATCTCACTTGGTGATCCTTTTGTGTACAGGCATCTTGGAAGTATGGCTTCAGTTGGCCGTTACAAGGCTCTGGTTGATTTACGAGAGTCTAAGGTATAATTACTTCCATGTCCCACGAAAGATACGCTTATTAACATTTTTGAGTGGATGAAACACCTGGGATGTGGAAGCAACTTATGCTCTTGCTAAAATGTGATAATTCATTGTGGTGAATCTGTTTGCAGGACGCAACGGGATTATCTCTTGCTGGATTCATTAGCTGGTTTATTTGGCGATCTGCTTACCTTACTAGGGTGATCAGTTGGAGGAACAGGTTTTACGTTGCTGTGAACTGGGCAACGACCCTGGTTTTTGGCAGAGATAACTCCAGGATAGGTTAGGTTGACAGGAAGAGAACATCTTGTTGATTCTTGCATTTGTTTTATCTTTTGAAGAAGAAGAAGACGAAGGACGACGTCGAAGACCTGACATTAGTGAATCCACACACCGCATTTGTAATAGTTGTCACAACCCAATTATAGATGAACCACATGTTATCACCTTAAGCCCATTAGTACTTATTAGCCATTGTTGGTTTTGAGCAAAAGACAAGAACAAATATAAAAGGGAACAATAGAGGACGTAACAAGACATAGTAAGAGATGTTATTATTCAACGTAGAAACAGTGTCTTTTATAGGCTACAGACTTAACAAACTAACACCATATCCTCACTTTGTACCAACAAATCTGAACTCTATCAAAACTAAATCTCTATCTAAACTAAATCAAGACTTATTCAACTATAAGGAAAAAGACTAATTTAACCTTACACGATATTTGAATCACTTTTCCAACAGCCATTGTAACAACCGTAGTATGTAATGAAAAATCTGAAATGAACGAGTTGTTTTCGCCCTCTCCTGTTTCTTCTTCTTCACTTATTCTTCCTGAACGCCCAGAAAAATATTCCATCAACTTTATAGTAGGTGAATCTAGTAAATAAAAATGTCATAAAAATAACTCTTGGCAGCAACTCAATGGCAAAAAGCATGAGAGAAGCGAAGGTATGTCGTTTAGAAAAAGGAATGAAGATTTTAATGAAGGCACAAATGATAAATGAATAGGAGATCAACAATATCAAGTCCATGTTCCTGCAACTTATGCAAAAGATGGGAAAGGATAACAATGAAGCCATTATGAGAAACCTCAAAGATAAAGGAAAATATACAATGCCAACTAGATTTAGCAAAATAGACTTCCCTATATTTGATGACGTAGGGGTGGGGTGCTGGATCTATTGATGCGAACAATTTTTCACAATCAACCACACACCAGAGGAACTAAAATGAAAGTAATGTCCTTGCACCTCGAAGGAGTAGTGCAAGAGTAGTACCAATTGATGATAAGGAATAAAAATGAATTAAAAGCACTAAGGTGGGAAGAATTTCTAACAATTTTGAGACAAACATTCGACGAAGATATCTTTGGGGAACCAATAGGTGATATTAAAAAACTAAAATAGGAAAGTTCAGTCTAGGGTATTGCGCTCAACTCAAAAGATATTAGATCAAATTGCCACTACTGGAAATTTACTTGATAGCTTTCTTCCTGAAGAGTCTCAAATCGAAGTTGAAGCTCATAGTCAAAATGATGGATCTCTAAACACTATAACAAGCTTACACACTCCCTAGGAAATAAGAAGCAATAGTAGCAACCAGCATGCTTGTATATTTTGGAAAAGGAGCGAAACTATTAGGCAAATGGGGGGAGAAGCATTTTCTATTTACAAAAGCATGAATCAAAAAGTTATTCCAACTAAGAGTAATCCAGAGGTAGGATTACTTCCTAGACTAGGAAACCAAGGATGCGTTAATAAACCTAACTACAACAAGAATTCGCTAGGAACAAAGGCAATGAATAGTAGAGAATTCGATGAGAAAAGAGCAAGACGAATATGTTTTTGATGTGACGAGAAGTACACTCTGGGGTATAAATATAAGAAAAGACAGTTCCAGTTGTATATGTTGGAGGATGAATAAATAACCAAAAGGGAATAGGTAATCTAGGAGCAGGAGGAAAGGGTACCATTTAGTCCCAATGTATTCTTAGAAGTGATGTGGGGTTTAAAAGACTAAAGGGAATTTAAATAGATGAGACTTATGAGAAGTCACTAAAAGAAACCCTTGCACATCCTCATTGATAGCAAAAGTATTTAGACGAAAAATTGATCAGGAAAGGAAATTTGAAGTGGTGGAAATATCACACTTGAACATTACAGTGGGAGATAGTTTGAAACTAAGTTGTGGACAAATGTCCAGTGACACTTGACTACATACTATGCAATTTCAAGAAGTGCACCGAGGAGTTTCAATGGGAGGGAAAAATCATGAAGCTAACAAGCAACCCAAAGGAAAGGGCTAGAGAAATCTTAGGTAAAGGCTTCCACAAATTGATTTAAAAAATTCCAAATAAAGGAATATTTTTTATGCTACGTTTATCATATTTGGTTGAGTTCCACACGTAACAACTTATGTTGGAAGTTAAAACTAATACCAAAGAAGAATTAGAAGGTTTGCTTGCCAAGTTCAATGAGGCATTTTAGGAGCCTAGACTATTGCCGCCAAAAAGAGCCCATGATCACAGGATCCCTCTTAAACAAGGAGTAGAAACCATAAACATATGATCTTACAGGTATTCCAAGAATAAAATGATGCTATTAAGAGTGCGATGCAAGAAATAATGGAGGATTCGTATAGACTATAGAGAGTTGAACAAAGACACGATTAAAAGCAAATTTTGCATCCCACTGATTAAAATAAGGGAAGAAGACATACCAAAAACAACATTTAGAACTTATGAGGGGCATTTTAAGTTTTTAGTGATGCTTTTTAGGCTCACAAATGCGCCTTCTGCCTTCCAAGGTCTTATAAATAAAATCTTCAAACATTATTTGTGAAAGTTTTTGTTAGTTTTCTTTTATTATCTTCTATTTTACAGTAACAATTTTTCATAATACTTAAAACATTTGTAGTAGAGTCTACATGTCTTACAATAACAACTTTTCATCAATGGGAGCAAATGTATTTTTTAAGCCAAACAAGTTGAATCCTTGGGGCAGTCTATCTCCTAGAAAAGAGTATCTAAGGATGTCCAAAAGATCAACACCATCCAACATTGGCCATAACTGCAAACGTTAAAGGAGCACAGAGGATTTTTAGGGTTGACAGGGTATTACAAATTCTTCATAAAGCACAAAAGGGTTAGCCAGCCCTCTCAGTGCACTATTAAAGTAATAGGCAAAAGGAAGGTGTGAATGGAAGGATGAGCAACAATAAGAGTTCGAAAAGCGTAAAGAGATGTTGAAGTCAACTCCAGTCTTAGCTTTACCAAACTTTTCATAACCGTTCACAGTGGAAGCATATGCATATGAGAAAGTAATTTGGGTGGTGCTCTAACAAGACAGGCATCTGATAGCTTTTCTAAACAAGGCATTAACACCTAAATATTTAGGACTCTCAACTTATGAAAAATAATTTTTAGTCATTATCAAAGTAAAAGTATATTTACATGTTTTAATATGTCATCAAATTTTCTATTATTTTCTTTATATATTCGAAATACAACCTATTTTTTTTTTGCAACTGACGACTCAAGAAAAACTAAAGCATCTAGATGAAGCCATCGCATGCAAGGAACCCACCCCAAAGTTTCAAAGACTTCTCTATTGAAACCATCATATGCTTTGATGAAGCACATAACTTGGGAATTATTTAGAGGAATAGTTAATCAAGGTTAAATGAGTCGAATGTTTATGATGAAAATTAGTTAAAATGAATGAATACTTAGCTTGGTGTATTTAGGTAGCTTTATGTACATATCATCTCTTTATGGAGCCTAATTCTTTATTTTAATACATTAAAATTCCTTAAAAATATTTGTTAAATCAATTATAAGGCTTATTAATAATATTAACTCTTTTCCTAACTCAACAAATCTACAAAGATTACAGACTAATTAAAAATTAAAAGATCAATATCTAATAATGTCTTTAATCAATATGATTTAGATGTTTCATTAGAAAACTAAGAAAAGAATTGAGTAATTTAATGATTAATTATACCAAAATTATGAATAAGAAATATGTAAAAAGCATATTGGTTTATGTAGTTGGTATCGGGATGACTGAATTTGGATTATTAGGTCTAAACTTGACCTGAAAATTTTAGTAAGGACTTGGGCTTAACTAGCAAGTTGATCAATCAATGATAGGGGAATCAATTTGAAACTTGATTAGCTTGGGCCAAGCTTAAAGTTAAATAAAAATTAAAATTTGAAAAATTTTATTAATCTCCTTTTTGTATTTGTCATTGTGAAGTTAATAATGACGAGAATGTATAACAACTCTCAGAGACTCCTATAAAAAGAGAAAATTAGTGAGAAAATTTATATACTATAAAACAATCTATAACCTCTTAATTGAATAATTTGGGAGGAGAACACAATCTAGATAATTAAGTGATGGGCTTTTGGAATTGAAAGAATGAACAAGAATATGGTTATTCCATGGTTTTAACTAAAATGAAAAAAAACTTTTAACTTTATTAATAGTGTCCGTATATTATTTTAAAGAAACCCATCAAATGAAACTTTGTAAATTGTTTTGAATTGTAAAGAATTTTTGGATTATAACAAAACCAGGAAGTTTAACTAATGCATATTAACTTTTAAATGATAAACTAATATTAAAACCAAAGTTCATTGATTTTTTCAAATTCCAATATCATTTGTTGAATGGAGGAAAATCATAATAACCAATATTCATCAGGTTGGAGATCTCAAATTATTCTTTTGACACACATATATGCATATAAACATCCTTCCTATGAACAAATTATACATAAATTAGATCTATAAAGGAAACTTGATATATATTGGTTTAAACTCAAATTTTAAAATTTTAAAAAATCTTCTAAAATGAGTCCAATAAAAGGTCAAGTAATGAAATTCATTGAGAGAGAATGTGATGAATTAATTTACTTCAACGATAGAAATGTTTCTGATATACAACAACCCTACTTTAGAAACCAGATCATGATTCATAACAAAAGCTAAGAACTTCCGATTTCATTAGTAATTACATAAACAAAATAATTAAAATTAATTGCTCAACACTAGAAAATTACCTTTGATGTTTTGAATGTTAGAGATAAAATATTTTGGTATTCCTTGTGCTAAAAGTTAAGCTACCATATAATAGAGAAGAACAAAATTTTAAAGAATAGAGCTAAATTTTGAGCTAAGAATGAAAACAAATGAAGCTCAAGTTATGGATTTTGATTATTGAAAGGTGACATACCTTAAACTAAGACAACAAAATGAAACTTAAACTACAACTCACCTAATTGTGTGTCTTTGTGTGTATGCGTGCGTGTGTGTGTGTGTGAAAAAGAGAGAGAGAGAGAGAGAGAGTCAGTAATGACCTAAGACTAAGAGAGAGGTCCAGAGCGAGAAATAGAGAGAGAGAGAGAGATAATAGTGTTAGGCAGACAGTGA
>JANZXV010000002.1:28114281-28136151 GCA_027576455.1 Erythroxylum roigii
AAAGATCATGCTTATTAGGATTATCTTTCCAAATCAAATCCCAAGCACCTTCCAAAACACAACCACCAATTTAGGCATATCTTCAACAATTATTAAGGAAATTCACATGTCCAATTAAAATGCCAAAAATAAAAATAGGATATATTAAAAATAAATCCTAACAACTTGTTTCATTTTAGTATATGAATTAAGGGGTCTATAGACCATCCTTACAAGACAGGCATGGCATATTATTTGTTGATATGAAGCATCATTTTTGCACACTGATTAGAAACCTTTAATTTATATAGTACCAATAAAATAAGACATCGTGCGTTTACGCACATGTGAATACAATATAGTGGAAATAGGAGTTCTAGTTATGCAACATTTTCTTCAAAATTTTTAACATATCACCGATCATAATGATCATAATCAGTCACCTACTGCACCTTTTGTGAGGAAGAATTTGGTGTAGGTGAATGGCCTTAGGGAAACTTTCCACTAGAGGAATATGTCAAAGCATTTGATCGTTTTAAAGGCGATTTATACTATATAACCACTCTCTTGGTATGCGCTATAGTAAGATGTGATATCTCCTTTTACAGACGATGTCTTAGGCCCTAAGGAATTCATATCTACATCTTATGCATTGTTCAATTTTTCAGATCATATAATAGATTCGTTGGGTCATGTAGATAAGGAGAAGACGATGTCCAATGCGGTAATAAGCAGAACTATCTCCTGTAGCATAGTTACATAATGGGTTGGAATTTTGTGTTATACTCGTTTCATACATAAAATACATTTGGGAGAAATCAAGTGAGTCGATAAATTTTGTAATTAACACCTATCTTCATGTATGCGGAAAATGTGTGTGCTTATGAGTAGGGCAGAGTTGCATGTGTCCATTGACAGAAATCTTCTTGTCACATAGGTTTGGAGGAAAGACTATATTTGTAAAATTAAAAAAATGTAGCCAAAAAGTATAACTTTGATATCATAAAATGTAGCCAAATATATTGGTTATATTTTGGAAAACATAGCCAAAAATAATGTTTACAATCATGGAAAATGTCACTTAAAATTTTCTATGATAGGGAATCAGGGACATTTTTAATCGTAAATTAAAATGTTACAAATAATAATGCGCAACATTTTAAGATAAATTATCTAAGCTTTTTATTGTTGCCTATAGCTTAATTTGTTAAAGTGTTGTTTTTAACATATTTAGGAACCTAAAGGGTAATATACAAAGAACAAGTTGAAGAGAGAAAAACTTATTTAAATTAAGTTGAACTTAACTATAAAGTTTGGAAAAATTTAGAATTAAATATAAAATATTTAATAAATAAAGACTAATATGAGATAATGGACTGATATTTAATTACAATTTATTATAATTTTAATTAAAATTTTATTTCAATTAAACTATTAAAAAGTCCAAACTCCATTACAAATCTGCTTAAGTTCTGAAGGAGTTAACACTTCTTATCTAATCATCTCTACACAATTGTAGAATTTTTTTCAACATGTTTTATAGATGATATTGGACGTTAGACACATATGCAGGTACGATCATTAAGATGAGCAAGTTTCATAAACAAATTTAAGAGAAAATAACAAGAAAAGGATCACAATTTACAAAATGATACAAAACAAAATTTATACAAAACAAAATAGTATTTATTTAGCTACGTGCAACTACGAGTTTGGCCCCAATTTTCCAACACTTTACTAGGTAAGTGCAAGATTATATATAATACAATGATGAATTGACCTAATGATAGGTCTCGATCAAAGCTACACAACAATCAAGTAGTCAATTAGAGTAAAAATGAGAACCATAATTTGATTGAAGAAATGGTGATGATTTTGATTTAAATGCAATTAACATATTTCTACAGCTGATCAATTACATCCTAATTTTGAAGAAAACCAAATTGACAGGACTCCTCTAATTGACACTAGTGGTAGAAGCCAAGTTATTAGAATAGACTCCACTATACGTTTGATATAATCAAAAGCATAACAAATAACAGATAATGTTAAACCAGCATAACAAATGAGCCTAAAACTGGAAACAGGAGCTTGAAACTAAGTCCACTGGGTCCATGGCTTGAATACAGAGATCAGGCAGATCATGATTGGATTTGGAGGAGGCTTGTAAGATTCCCTGGTAAAAAAGAACAGAGAAAAAAAAAAGAGCAAAGAAGGTAACAAGTCGCACAGCAAAATGTTGAACAATATATTTGTACGTCACGTTGATGAAAGGCTGAAGGAGCGGCTGGTGCCATCGTTTAGGGCACCAAATCTTTGTTCTGGGATCTTTTAAGAAAAGAAGGACAGCGTTATTTGAGAACAGCAGACCTGTTCCCATCGTTTAGATAGGTCCTCTTGACTTGGAAGCTTCAAATCACATCAAGACATTGAGATGTAAGACTCTGAGCACTGTGTAGCTGCCATATCTGACAAGAAATTGAAAAACAATTGTCTGATTCAGATTATGTCACGCCGACGGAAGGCTGAACCGTATACCATTAATTTATTGAAATGATGCCTTTCGTATTTGATTTAACATTGGAATTGAAACATTGTAGGTCTTATCTCGAACCCTTTCCTTCTAGCCTGATAAAACCGATTAGCCTCCATTAATGATGGAATTCTTGATTATCCACTTCTGAATTGCAGGCGATAAAGAGATTCATCGTCAAGAAAAGGAACTCTCGTGAGTCAAACAGCATTTATCACATTTCTATACGTACAATCTAGAAGTTCAGTGTTCACGTTACAATCCCAAAGAAAACTACAGGGGGAGAAAAAATTAAAGAAGGGATTATAGCTAGTGGGTAAATGACATGGCCGACGATTTTTCCCAATGTGTATATTGATTATTAAATTACTTATCATGTTCACGGCTGAGTGATAGATCATGATACTCCTTGAGAAAAAGTAGGGACTGAATCAAGATAATGAACTTGATATGTATGAGATTACTTAGACAGGGAAATAAGATACTACAAAATCTTAAGCTTAAATCACCTGGTGTCATGCATAACAATGCATGATGTCATATACATATATAAAAAAACACGAGGAGCTTGAAATCATTTAGTTTTGTTAATGAACTCTATATTATTGTGAAAACTATAGTGTAGAAATTCATTCGACAAAACTGATAACTTCACTACTAACAAAATACTTTATATATTTATGTCCTGAGAAATTAAATTAGACTTAATTTGTTTATATATTTATCACTAGCATGGTTTTGGCATTCTTAGTTAAAAGTTATTTAATTACTCATACTTACTAATTCATTAATATTATTTTTGCTAATCATATTGAAAATTTGTTAGAAGAAGTGTGGACATTGCATGGGAAGGAAAACTAATCACAAAGGAGAACAAAAGTACAGTTAGAAGTTTTTATTCCAAACCACAAATTTTCATCTATAAGAAGTCAAGAACACATTTGAAAGTTACAAATTAACTCATCACATCTTGGTTTTTGACTCACTTTAAAATTGCAAATTAAATTATCCATTTAAGGCATTAAATGTTAAGCTGAAAATATAAAAAAATTTCTCTATAGTATGGTAGTTGGAACAATCCTGATTCTCAGGTTTGGTCCAACCTGATGAACAATCTAATTGATCTTTATCTTGAAAATTCTAAAGTATGATATATCATCTACAACAATGAGCCCTCAAGGGGTGTGGCTAAATGGTTGAGAGCGGGGCTTGGCTTCGGTTAAGTCCCAGGTTCGATTCCTTGCTAGCCCCTCTTGTAAGAGCCTGGGGCAGTCGAGGTTTTACCTATGGATAGAGAACTAGTGTGGCCCTCTGTGATGGGGTATAGCCGCTTGGCCCTCTGCTGAGATGTAGCCACTTGGCCCTCTAAGAGGTGAGCCCGCTTAGCCCGCCTGTGGGGTTTCCTCGAATCCAAAAAAAAAAATCTACTACAATGAGTGTCAAAAGGAATTCACTTATCAGTTTGAGAATATGGCACCAAACTATCTTTTAAGAATAAATTAGGTGGACTCTTATATTTGTCTTAAACATTCTTACAAGATTTTCAAATTAAAATTCTGTAGAGCTTTATTTAGGCCCAATTGCAAAACAAAAGCTACCTACACTATACAGGCTTAAATTCTTCAGTATTCTTAATCAGTACAGGCTTTGCAAATCCTCCTCAAAATCTCTAAGTTACCTCCTTTCAAAATGTAATACTCATTAGTTGTTTGGAATTTGATCTAAGCTATTTTCCAACTGAAGGGGTCCATAAATGATTATGAAAAAGTCTTTGAATGGCTTGACAGCTCTAAGGCAACTTATCACTCAAAAGATAAACCTATTCTCACAAGAGTTTTGAGTAGTACAATATATGCAATTTGAAGTGGGAGGAATAGTAGAGTATTATAAGGCTTTAAAAAACAAAAAAAAAATATCTCAGAGGTTTTCAAACAACTTGATATCTAATCTAGCAAGAACTGTGGTCCCTCTTTAGGCATCTCCTAAAACATTAATATGCCTTTAGGGTAAGGAGTGTAAAAATATAGTCTTTATGCTATGATTGACATTCATAACTTTAGGATCTTAAATAAGCAATCGTTGCAAAATATTAGGTATAATATTGTGTGTTTGATATGGAAGATGTCATTGTCGTAAAGAGATCAAGAAACTTCACTGTATTTTTGGCTAAAATTGGTTTCTCTTTATTGACCTTCTTACAACTACAGAAACTTGGTGGAAATTATTTGTAACCCTAAATAGTATAGAGATGACTAATTTATATATCTATGAATTTTAATCTGGTACATCCATTAAGTGACCAAAGTAAACGGTTGAGATTTATTCTATTGTTAAATAGGAAATGGATCAAATATGACTCTTTAATTATATTAATATAATTATAAATAAATTTAGAACATAGCGACTAATCGGGTCACGTTTTTACATTCTCTTACTTGGCTTGATACTTTAAATTTTATTTCAATAGAGTAAACATTAAGCGTGCATAAACAAATCTCTTAATATCTTCATAATTTACCTCAAGATAATAAACCACATAATAGGAGTTATAACAACCATACACTTCAATATCGCATACTTCCTTTTATATATCATAATACTAGTAATTTATCAAGTCAGGTAATATAAGTGATATATAAATATTATAAAGGTCCGCATTTATGTTTTATAGACAATTTTAT
Organism: Erythroxylum roigii; assembly: GCA_027576455.1. Taxonomy (NCBI): domain Eukaryota; kingdom Viridiplantae; phylum Streptophyta; class Magnoliopsida; order Malpighiales; family Erythroxylaceae; genus Erythroxylum; species Erythroxylum roigii. Next base: position 28,119,475 of record JANZXV010000002.1, read on the forward strand.
TTCTTATTTAATAACAATTACATCTATAAAATCATAATAAATAAGAAAATTTTCTAACTATAAACTTCATTAAGCTCAGGAGTATCAAACCTTCATAAAAAATAATCATCAACATATCTAAGGCCTATTCTTTGAAAATGTTCATTAAATATCTTTAGTGGTAGGCCTTTAGTTAAGATATTTGCAACCATAAGATCCATCTTAATATGTTCAATACACATTCTTTATTTCTGAATTTCTTTCTTTATGACAAAATATATCAATTTCATATGTTTAGTTCCTCTAGAGTACTTATCATTCTTGAAAAACATTTGTTATATTATTGTCACAATAAATTTTTAGTGGTATAGTAATAGTGTCAATAATCCTAAGCCCTGAAATAAAGTTTTGCAATCATAAGGTATGAATTGTGGCCTCAAAAAAAGCTACAAATTGTGCTTCCATAATGAATGAAACAATGATAAATTGTTTATCACTTTTTCATGAAAATTGTTCCTTTTAAAACACGTAGGCAAATGTTGATTTTCTACTGTCAATGCATTTAGCAAATTCTAAATTTGAATATCTAATAACTTCTAATGGATTTGTTCTTCTGTACATATGCATAACATTTTTTATTTCTTGAAGATATTGTAAGACTTTTTTTTTTACAAATTTCTAGTAATTTACATTAGGATTACTTTGATATCTACCTAGCATTCCAACCATGAAGATAATATCAAGTCTTGTGCATGTTTGCAAATGTGTCGGACTGCTAACAACCGGAGTATATGGAACATATTCCATTTTTTATATGCCACACCATTCTTTGGACATTGCATAAGACTAAGTTTATCCCCTTTTTGTACCAAGACAATTTCTCATCATCATTATACCCAGTCCGAAGTCCCGCAGTGAAGCAGAGTCTGGAGAGGTTTGATAGTACGCAGCCTTACCCCTACATAGTAGAGAGGTTGTTTCCGGTAGACCCGCATGCAGATGTGATAATAAAAGAATGATGCAGATTAAAGAGTAAAAAATGAAAAATAAATAAAATAAAATAAAATTTTAAAATAATTTTTGAATAAAAAAAGAGAATTAAAACTTTTAAAAAATAATATCTTAACAAAATATTACATATCTTCATAAGGAGATGCACATCTATAAAACAAAGTTTTAAGAAATTTATAGGACAAATATACCTTACATGTTATAAAGTTATGCTTATACCTGACGCGGTGTAAAGTTTTGCTCACCATTTATCTGAGTTGTGTGTGTCAATCTTGTGCAAGGCCATCCTTGAACTCGAAAATTTAAATAGCTAGTGGCTGAAGAAGCACCACATAGCTTGGCTAACCTCCCTCTCTTCATCCAAGCAATACCAAAATCTTTTCAAGCATTTTAACTTCAACAACGGTTTTGGTGTCGAGTATCAACCAAAATACATTTATGGGAATTAAATTCTAAGAAGAATAGCCGAAGATTTATATACAAACTATTAGAGGACCAAGTGATGGCATGAGAGGAATGCTTCCATCACCATATTTACCAACCAAGTATTTTATTATGTCATCTGATTCATACATTACAGCTCAAGTATTTGAATCCACCAGTATTTGGATCCACCATGTAAAGACATGCACTTTATACTCTTAAGTTAAAAACAATCAGTACTATGCAACACAAGGAAACACTTTTAGAACCAAACCAGTAAGACATAGTAGATCTGAACCTTAAAGGTAACATTACAAAACCAAATCTGCCACTGAAAACAAAATAGCAACATAAACAAAAGCATAAGCAAACTACATCTAAGAGATAATAGCGACAAACTGAAACCCTCCAGTTAAATAGCGAAAAAACCTAGTATCCCTTACCTCAAGCTCCAACACATCATTCTCCAAACAACTAAACCAGATCTAAATCAAAACCAACATCAACAAAAGTAAAGCAAGCTTCTTGGAATGTGTACACAGCAAAGGAAAAGATGGGTTATAAAAAAGGAACCTCCTTTATGCGAAAACACAATCAAAAGGTTATTCGAAACGAACCTCCCTCTTTTCTTCACACAGAAAACAGAATATCTATGATCCAAAAATAGAAACAAAGACAATGGCACTTACCGTAGCCAAAAAAGCCCCAAGTCTTGAGCTACTCCTTAGCTTCAAGAAAATGCCCAAACTTTTCAAATGCCTCTTTCAAATCTCTACCAGAAGTAGACCACGAAAGGCTACTCTTTCGTGTTTGGCATCTGGCGTGCTAGACAAATAAAGGCTTAGAAAGTTTAAAAAGGGCATTTTCTCGAAGATTCAAGTTACTTAGCTCAAGAACTAAGTGTTCTGCCAATGCCATCTTCCGATCCTTGTTCGTTGGAGTAGACGTGCTTACAGCTTAAAGAAAAAACCTGGCAGAATGAGAGATACCTTCCTACCAAAAGCACGCCATGATTGGAACCCAATCCACGGTCTACTGTGAACACTGTCAACCCTATTGAACATTCCCATTGAGCATTTTTCATATTAAATCTCTCAAGAATTCTTTCAATATAGTCTTTCTAAGATAACCCTATCAGTCCTTGTGATCTATTTCAGAATATTGAAATTCTTATCACATAGGATGTCTTTCTTATATCTTTCATTTTAAAATCCTTAAAGAGAAAATCCTTATTAATTCCATAATCAAATTCTAACTCTTACAAATAAACCATATAGTCATCAGGAATAGATGATTTCCTTATTCTTATAGTTTTATCTAAAGCTATTCCACATGGTTCATTTGTATCAATTGGTTGTAAGTTGGTTTCTTCATGAGGTAATGTTTCATTCAAATGTTGTTCAGAATTATTTTGTTTTTCCAATATTGGGGTAACATTTGCTATAGATGTGGATACTATAACATTTATGGGTAATGGATTATAGTAATGGAACATCAAACCTTATTTCTTTAATATCCACAACAAGTTTTCCAGCACTCCTACAAACTTTACCATTTTCATTGAACTTGGAATTACCTATTTCAACAATTCTTGGATTATGGTTTGGACGGTAAAACCTATACCCTGTAGATTTCTCTTGGTAACAAATAAAATAACCACTAAACGTTTAAGAATCAAATTTATTTTCATTTAGATTATATTCTTATGCTTCTATTAGACAACCTCAAACATATAGGTATCTCATACTAGGTTTCCTTCCGGTCTATAAATTAAAAGGAGTTTTAAGGACTAACTTACTAGGACTCTTATTCAACAAACACACAACAATTTTAAGTGTATGCATCCATAAACTTAAAAGGAGTTTTAAGGACTGCCTTACTAAAAGTTTTATTCAGCAAACACGCGACAATTTTTTAAGTGCATGCATCCATAAAGTTTTAGGTAATGAGGAATTATTTGTCATACTTTTAACCATATTCATTAAAGTCCTATTATGCCTTTCTGCCACACTATTTTGTTGAGATGTGCCTCACATAGTATATTATACACATATATCATATTTCTCAAGATACTTAATAAATGGACCTGGAATTTATCTTAATTCATCATATTTTTATAATATTCGCCATCTCTAGCAAATCTTACAATTTTTACTTTTTTATTTAATTGCCTTTCAACATCTTTTACAAACACCTCAAGAGCATCTACAACTTGAGATTTTCTATTAAGCAAATAGACATATCTATAACGTGAAAAATCATCTATATAGGTGATAAAATACTTTTCTTTGCTAAAAGATGGAGTGTCAAAAAGTTCACATATATCGGTGTGTGTAATTTCAAGGAGTTTAGTACTTCTTGTGGCTCCTTTCTTAATATTTTTGGTTTGCTTTCCCTTATTCCAATCCACACATGCACTACGATTAGTAAAATCTAAATTCGAAAGACTTTCATTCTTTACCAATCTTTCTTTGGATATATGACATAAGCGTTTATGTCATAAGTTGAATTATCATTCATTATGTTATGCTTAGTTCTAATGGTATAATAAACAGAAAATAGGGATTCAAAAAAATTAAAATCAATTTTCAATATATAAAAATCATCTATAAGAATTCCATAACCAGTAATGGAATTATGTTTAAATAAACAACAATCATCACCAAACTTAAAAGTAAACCCATTTTCATTAAGTTTAGAACCAGAAATTAAGTTTCTATAAATTAAAGGTACAATGAGAGTTTGTATTAGATCTAGGTGATAACTAGTATCTAATATTAGACGATAAGTCTCGACGCTTCAACTGGGGCCTTTTTATAGTTTCTCATGAATAGAAAGTTCTTAGTTGGATTTGTGATTTAGATTAAAAGGAATCTCTGCATAACATTAGAAACATTAGTAGCTCCAAAATCAAGTCAGTAAGTATTAGAAGGAACTTTAGTAGCTCCATAATCAACAGAAATGACACTTATTATCTATCCTTTGTTCCTTCTTATTAACATTAGTAGTAACATGTGTTGTTTTAGTAGGCACGTTCTTCTTAAATTTCTTAGCCTTTGGCTTTTGAATCTTGCTAGTTCCTTGATCCACAAGGTTAATTGAATGAACTTCTTAATTCTTTAGCCTTAATTGTTTCCTTCTGAATGAGCATATTAGACAATGTATTAACATTCCACTTGTTCTTTGTAATGGTGTAGTTAATTTAAAAATGTCCATACTCAGATATAACAAGTTCATAATGAATTATACTAAGAAGGATTAATCAACCGTTATACCCATGTTTCTTTAAATTTGGTGCAATATTTCATCATTTCTATGACATGTTAGTTGCATGCTTTGCAACCTATCAAACTTCATGTTCGTGCGTTCAACCATTAATTTACTAGCAAGAGAGTTGTTCATAGAACAAAAACATTCTTCCATAAATTTAAAATATTCTTTAACACTTTTAGTTTGTGGAATAGTGCTTTTAATGATGTCGATAATAGTCATTTACATGAAATTAAGACATAATCTATTAGACTTTTCCTATATAGTCTCAACTTCATTACTCGTATTTGTAATGATAGTCTGTTTTTCTTCCAACAATGCTAAATCAAGATCTAAAACACCTAAATTGAAATTAACTTGTTCTCGCCATTAAGAGAAGTTTAAACCATTAAACATAATAATCAAAGAAGCATGTGAATGAAGAGAAATAACTGCAAGTATGTAAATGCTGAATAAATTGCCAAATTCAAATAATTAAACATTTAGAATATAGTGCAGTTTTTTTTTTGTTGAACAAATTCAACAATATATTATCATAAGTTTAATGTTATACAAACTTTATAATGAAATTAAACAAAAACTCGTCAAATACAATTAATATCTTTGGATATATAACATATTTGGTAAGTAAATATTGATTTTTCATTATGTTATTATGTTCTAATTTTATTTTCGCCTTCAAAATGATATCGTTTAATTTATAAATAGACATAAAATAACATCATTTTATGATAAAAATATAATTAAAATAGAATAACGGCATAGAAAATCAATTAAAAACTAGCCGACAGAGGTAATTATCTAAAGCATTTTCGTTGTTTAAAGCGGCGCACTAAAAAAGGGGTGGATAATATTGCAAGCCAATATTCTATTCTCTCCAGATTTGTAATATTCAACCATAACGGACAAACAAACTATGAATTGGAGTTACTGCCATGATTTGACTTCCAAATTAACGTGTGGCCGTCACCATTTCAAATATTAAAGAAAATAGATATTGGTTGGGTCAGTCGTATTAGGTTCAAGCCTAAACTCAGAATGGCGCATGGGCCGATCGGCCTATTTTTCGGTGTTGACCTAATTCCTGTAGGTATTAGCTATATAAATTCATTACTTCTTCATGAAAAAGGTATGATTTTCAAGAACCCTAATATTCTTTATTTCTAGCTACCAAAACCCTCATAAAAGAGACTAACTTGAGTGTCAGAGGAGCCTATTGACAGTCAACCCCCGATATGCCTTATTGTTTTGTAGATATTTCTGTGCCAAAGTCAACCAATTTTATGAATCCTAACAGTAGTGTCCAACCCCATCAAAATCAGACAATATAATATCTAATGATATAACAATAAAAAACACATGGCCCACAACACTTTCATAGGAGTCTTCCACGATTGTTATTTGATTTGACCTGAAACAGAGATATATATATATATACATATATATCATTATTAGTATATTTAAAATACAAACACTAATTGGATCACAATTTTACACGGAGAATGATTAAGATCCCTAGTAGGAGTAGCTCTCCAATCTCCTATCAAAGTCTCTTGTCTGTCAGTTGTGCTTTTTGCTATATGAGAGTTAATAACTTCAATCTCTTCTTGAAACTAACTTGTTAAAGTTGATGTTTTACTATTCTTTTGTGCACATTCACGTGAACTAAAACAGGCAAGTTTATAATCTCTAGATGGATGTGAAGCACTGGAATAGCTATTGAACGATAACAACCTTCCACTAAAATAGCGTTTCTGAATACGTCACGTGGATTTCATTATCTAGAAATCGCAAGATATTTGTGAATTTATCAAATATAATCTTCTCGTCGTGATCGTTATCATTACATCCAATTTGAAGTCCTGCAATAAAATGAAATATAAAGAGATCTGATAATAAGCAGCCTTATTAAATGTAATCTTCTGCAAAATATAAATTTCTTTAGATAAAATATTTTTATTTTTTAAAAATGAATTCGATTGAAGCCTATTTTGAGATTTTATCAGTTAAAGTGAACATGTTAAGATAAACTCCGTATATTTGAAGTAACTATGATATCTTTCTTTCTATCCTCAAAAGAAAACCAGTTTTGATGCACATTCATATCATTAAGGAGTGAGGACCACTTTTAGTTCCTTTTGTGTGTTGCGTGCGTGGGCTGTACATATACAAGTAGCTTATAATCCACATCTATTTAGCTTCTTTCATCTCATCAACGTCAAAAGAGGTACATCCATACACACAAGTCATACGCAAAACTGAGAAAGATCAACAATCCAACTGATGCCTTTAAATTCTTCAAGCCTACTGGCTGCCAAAGCCCCACACTTTGTGGGACTTCCCACAACATATGCCAAACCCAACTCTGCAACCGTTTTCTCCTCCTTTCTCCCTTTTCTCAACAAAAAACTCCAAAACAACTCTTCCCATGTTATGGCTGTCCCCAACTTGAACCAAAGTCATGGCCTTTCGTCTTCAGTTTTTGAGGAATCACCAAGCTTGAACCTTTCGTTTGCAAAGGCTGATAAGTATTCCAGAGAATTGGATATTGCTGTCAGAGCTGTGCAAATGGCTTGTTCTCTCTGCCAGAAAGTGCAGGGCAGTCTCATTTCTAATACCAACAAGGAGATTCATGTCAAGGATGATCATTCTCCCGTCACCATTGCTGGTATCTAGTGGAATATGAACTAGGTTCTCCATAATTTTCGTTTCTCTCCCTGCTTTGAATTTGATGCTGAATATTAAAGTTGAAGATCTTATTTGAATACGGGATAAAATTGCTCATTGATATTTTTCATTTTTTCAATTTCAGTCTGTCTTAATCTCTTATACTTTTCCCATCAACAATAACAATAGGGATATGTGGAAGAGAATGAACGACAAAGTATATGTGCTTTATCTTATCCTTGCATGGATGAATATAAGTGGAAGAGATTATGGCATCTAGAACTACTTTGGAATTATTTGATTAAAAACAGCTGCATGTAGTGCTGTAACTTCATCCATTCACTAATGCAACTGCAAGTTGCAAAGTGATGCCACCTGTGAACAGCGAAAGCATATCAGAGACATGTCAATTTCCTTATCATTTTGATTACTGCAGGATTCCGGACGTACATTTTCCAAATAAGAAATATAAAGAAGTAAGAGTTCTTAGGATTGGAGTTAGAAATGTGGACTTGATTATCAATTTGAGTTCTCTCTTTTGCTTTGCCTGTCCAGGGTGTTATCTGCGTTCTCTGCGAATGATATGTTAAATTCTTGGTGTTTTTCTATAAGAAAACCCCAATTCAACATAACCATTTACTGAAAATCAATTTCTTTTTATTGCATCAACATTTTCCATTTTTATTTTGTTTTTGTTTTTGTTCTTTTGTATTTGTATGTGCCTCAGCTGCTTTCTAAATCTTAGTACTGAAACTGGTTGCTGATCTTTTAACTTACTGTCATTTTTCGTTGTCATATTGTTCCTGGGTCTTGCTGATTGAACTTTAAAATGGATCTTTCTTATAAGTTATCCCCTAAAGTAGTAATTGTATTTCAGCCTTTTGACTTCCTTTCCCTGTTCTGGTCAAAGCATAGGAACCTGTTGCAGAAACTAATTGAGCTTGATCAACTGACAATATTGTTAACAGAGCCTACAGCTGTGCTATGTAGATGGTTTTTAGAGTATGCGCTTTTGGGGCTGTAGCTAGAAAGTAACTCTTACACATGTAATAGTTTTCTCATCACTAATTCTGATTTCTCATACATATGAGATCTTAACTGAACATTTATTGTATAGATTGGGGCGTCCAAGCCACTGTCAGCTGGATACTGTCCATGTCCTTGGGAAGTAAAGATGTGTCAATAGTTGCAGAGGAAGACGTACAAAAGCTCAGCAAGGCTGATAAAGCTCCGCTCCTGAAAGTTGTAGTCCAAACTGTGAATGAATGTCTTGCTGAAGCACATCATTTTGGTCTTAAAGCTCCAGAGATGGCCCTGGATAATTCAGAAGTTCTTGAAGCCATCAGTCGTTGTAACTCAACTGGGGGCCCTACAGGAAGGTTTTGGGCTCTTGACCCTGTAGATGGTACGCTAGGATTTGTCCGCGGAGATCAATATGCTGTTGCTTTAGCATTGATAGAGGATGGAGAGGTGGTGCTAGGAGTTCTTGGTTGCCCCAATTACCCAATGAGAAAGGAGTGGCTTAGTTATCACCATCGTTACTATAGAATCATCTCTAAGTTGACCCCTCCAACATCTGAATCTTGGGATAAAGGCTGTGTAATTTATGCCAAGAAAGGCAGTGGTGAAGCTTGGATGCAACCTCTAACACAGGGACAGAGAAATTTGACATGGCAAAACTCTGCAAGGCCAATTCGAGTGTCCTCAATTGATAATCCAGCGTTGGCGACATTTTGTGAACCAGTTGAAAAGGCAAATTCTAGCCACTCCTTCACTGCAGGGCTGGCTCACAGTGTTGGACTTAGGTGCATATGCTTTTATTCTTTTTCTAATATAAGTTTTCTGTTATTTCCATGCAATAGAGTAACCCTCCGAATGAATTCAAGTTTGTCTGTATTTCATTTCCCTTCGTTCTTCTGAAATTTGACATAAACATCCTCTACTGAAATAAAAAACATCCCTTAGGAGTTAAGCCTACCATTATCATCTATTATGCATATACATACTATGATCTATCAAACTAGAATAAATGAAACAATAAAAAGCAGTCATTTTTTCCATTCTATAGGACACAAATCCATTAAGTTTAATTTTGAAGAAAAGCTAGCATTTGCAGAAGCAAATGGGGAAAGCTACAAGATCATTCAGTTATGTGAAGCTCATTATCATCTTTTACTGCAGGAAGCAGCCATTACGTGTCTACAGCATGGTGAAGTATGCTGCCATAGCTCGTGGGGATGCCGAGATATTCATGAAGTTTGCCAGGGCTGGCTACAAGGAGAAGATATGGGATCATGCAGCTGGTGTTATTATTATAGAAGAAGCCGGTGGTGTGGTTACTGATGCTGGTGGGCAACCTTTGGACTTCTCAAGGGGTGTTTATTTAGAAGGTCTTGATCGGGGTATAATAGCTTGTGCTGGAGCAAAATTACATGACAAGATCATCAAAGCCGTTGATGCTAGCTGGAACTCCTCTAGTCTGTAAGGTTTTGCTATGTGATATTAACAAGAGCAAAATGGTTATTTAGAATACCACGCAGGGAAGGCCTATAGAAATGGATATTTGTTTCCTGTTCATAAAGTGTCTAGGGAACCATTTGCTTTTTCATGGGTTCTTCACTCTCTATATGTTGCAAATTATATGTTAGCAGTTTGAAGCTTTTAAATGATGATGCTGTACAGAAGTGTTTGTTAGGTTATGAATCACAGATAATGCTCTTGTACAACCCTTTAGTCCATTCAATGATCAGTTCCACTAAGCTACCACTGGTGCAGAAAATTTATGAAGGTCAACTGCTGACATTACAAATCCAATTTGGAAATGGATTGAATCCCTCCTTCCCTATGCCTTCAAATCGCCCGGAAATGAAATCAGTTGAGCAATAAACATGGCATTGGACTTTTTTCAACAACAAAAAGAAGAATGCACAAGTTCTTTTGATCTCGTATGGACTTTATCATTCTTCTGTAAAAAGATAATCATAAAGATTATAGGACAATTGTATATATTAAAAGGACAATCACATAGATTAAAAGGATCTAATTATAATAAATATGTATAATCATACATGATTTCATTTATTTAATATTATGTTGGATAATAGTAGTTATTAATAGATAACACTAAACTCATTCAATGGTGCTTGAGTGATTATCATCTCCTATTCACTCATGAATGAGTTTAATCGATTGTAATTTTGCAGTATAATCTAACAACTCGTGCAACCAACATACTGCGAGAGCTTATTGTCATATATCTGTTATGAGTATATGACATAAATCGATCCTGGGACCAATATATCCTTGAGTAGATATTATATACAATAACCTCGATCATATCTACATTAAATCTCTTTTTGATCTCATTTGTTTCATCATATTGACATGGTTCATTTATATTTGAGTCTTTAAACATAATGACCTTCTGTTATGAATTCTTTAAAATCAATTTTAATTTGCTTTTCTAGAATCGTTCCATAAGATTGCATCATACATGATCTGTTGGTAACATTGTAAAATAGCAAACCTTAAATTTAATTCTCAAGAATTGGATAAGAGTCTTAAGGTTATTTAATGAGGCACCTTAACCTTAAGGATTTCACACAATGTAACTTATATTAATCCCTTTTGCCGTCGTATGTGCACACATACTACGAATCATGTGTTACAGTATTGACTTATATTATCTTTATGTGAATGTCTTTAATTTACAAAATACTATACAGATATTAGTTCAAACATGTTGAATGTTTAACTTGAGATCACTTTTCTACTCCAAAACAAAAAAATTTCGAAATCTCATCTGACAACTTAAGATAGATATAGTGATAATTTAGTAACTTTGTACCAACTTCCTTATAATTTCGGGTGAGATATATGGTTTAAGTTTTTTTTTCTCTCAATTGTTACTTAGATAATAAACTTTAAACTTGCCTCATTTCTAGTGGTCACAAATCTCCAAAGGCGATTGCCTGTGTGAGAAAGTCAATCTTTAATATGTCTTACATATCCTTGATTCATATATCTATATACATATATTTACACAAAATAAACATATATATTTATGAATCAAGTATTATATAACGTATAATTTTCATCAAATATTCTCATATAAATATGACATTACAACAAATGAACATACAAAGAGAAATATTTCTTAGTACATTTCAATATTTACGTAAGCCAAAAGACTTCATATGCCCAATATATACATCTCTAAAAGCTGGCTTTATCATTGAGTTTATATCTCGTGTAGTTATCTACTTCATGTTCAATTCTCCTTGTATTACTATTTCTTTAACATAATTATACATGGTATCTATATGCTTGGTTTTATAATGAAATTGAAATCTTTTGTATAAACGATTGTTGTTTGGCTATCACAATTGATAATTATTGGTTCAATTTCTCTTTTTGTGACTTCCAAATGAACCAATAATCATTGAAGCCATACAACTTCTTGTACTATTGTTGAAAATGCTACAAATTTAGCTTTCATTGGATACAATGCAACATGAGATTATTTCTTACTCTTCTATGATATTACTCTATTATTGAGTAAGAAAACAATTTTGGGGGTATATTTTATGTCATCTAAATCTCTTTCCTAGCCTTCATTCGTATATCCTTGTATACATAAGCCATTGCCTTGGTAGTAGTGCATAGTCTACTGTATCTTTTAGATACCTCAATATTCTCTTTACTGCTTTCCAATATGTTTGTCATGGATTTAATTGATATATGCTCACCATTCCAACTGCATAATAAATATTTGATCCTGTACACATCATTGCATACATAAGACTTCCAATTGCACTAGAATAGGGAATTTTCTTCATTTGTTTCCTTTTTTATGGCATAGTTTCACAAAACCTCTTGATGAGACTTTCACCTTTAGTAATAGGATTATCTATTAGTTTGCAATCTTGCATATAGAATCGTTATAAAAGCTTTTAGAAATAAGCCGTTTAAAAATGTTTACTTTCACCTTTAGTAATAGGATTATCTATTGATTTGCAATCTTGCATAGAATCGTTATAAAAGCTTTTGGAAATAAGCCGTTTAAAAATGCGACAATAATCTTTTTAAACAATCTTTTGAAATCTTAACTCCAGTAATGTATACAACTTCACCCATGTTCTTCATCTCAAATTTAGATAACAACCAATATTTGACTTGTTTGACAAACTCACAGTCGTTACAAGCAATTAAAATGTCATCTATATATAAAGATAGAATTGTAAATTTATCTTTGGATCTCTTAATACATACACAGTAGTCTTCATTACTGTGTGAATGACCTTATCTTGGTCACTGATATTCTCCCCAATCATGCGACTAATGCCAATCACATATCCTTAGCATTTTCATATTTTCTAAACTCATGCATGATATCATTGTCCATGCTACTTAGTAACATAACGTGAGTCAATGAGTTATTCTTCCAAAGCTTATATGTATCACGGTCCCTTTTATATTGGGTCATTTTTGCCTCCTCAAGAACATCTATGGCCATGTTTAACAGCTTAATAACCTCTTGCTCCTCCATCAAATATTGGATTTTCATGTTCCATATTTCATAGTTGTCACTATTTAGTTTCTCTCCCTTGTTAAATTGAGCAACACTATTTTTTAAAGTAGTAGCCATTATTGAAACACTAAGTTTCTAAAAAAAATACATCATGCACGTCAATGTCATATAAATCGTGTAAAGAGTGACTAATTGAATATCAAATGCTTATGAAATTGAAAGACCACATATGTGTTCAATCATCATTTATACTACAATTGAATACCAATTTTCATACTCTATACGAATTTGTTATATACAGCACATATCATATGTGTTATAATATATCAATCATATATATTCATAAATGAACAAACTATATCAATTTTATCACAACATATTTCATATTACATAAGTTGTTTGTTCAATGAACATGTTGACTATAACTAACAAATCCTACATGGAATAGAGTTAATAAGTTCATGCGACAAAGTTCACAAAGCTTGATATGAAATATTTCTGACTATTTCTATCAGAAAACTTGTAAGATACACAATTGTAATTTGTTTTCCTTTTTTAATTTCCTTCATAAATGTCTTCACTAGCTAATCATACATTTTTGTTTTAGGTGTTTCCATATTTTAGAGCATTCTCAGCAATTCAGCTTCAAATTTTGGCAATGTTGAAAATAAAGTCGTATACTTTATGTCAACTTGTGCGTAAGCTAAATAATGATTGAAATATAATTCTTACATCAAATTACTAACTGCTATTACGTATTGTACTACATCTTCTTTATATACTATGCGTATATTGAATAACCTTGCTAACATGATGATGACATGTCTCACCGATGTTGTAGTATGGAGAAGTCAAGGTGTCCTCTGAATAATTGACATTCTCTTGAAAAAAAACATTTCAGGCATCAAAGACTTATATAGATATACCCATAAAATAAATGAATTTTACTAAAACAGTAAGGAACTCTTGCTCTTAAAATATAGTTTATAACTTTAATTGATTAAATTCATTTACTTAGAATTTCTCATTTAATTTATCAAGTAAAGAATTTTGATTCAATTAGAAACTTACTTTAATCAAATTAAAAACTTATTTCTAATTCTTATTATACTAATATGTCAATTTATTTAATTTATTATTTACTTGGACGATTATTTCTAATTATGAAAATATTTAATTAAAAACTCATTTCTAATTATTAAACTTATGAACTTGCTCGTTTAAATTTAAACAGAAACTTATTTCTAATTACTGTTAAACTAATCATTTTAATTTTATAATTCACTTAAAAACTTATTTCTAAGGATCATTAAATTTAAATATTTCTAAATTTAAGTACCATATAATTTCATGTTATGTAGAAATTATATTTAGTTATAAATCTACCTCCAAATTTTGTCCATTTTTCTTAAGGTACTCAAAGTCACAAAAAAGGGATTCTTAAATGAGTTTAAATAAAGTCCAAAAATTAGCTCATGTATTTGCTCTTAGCCTATTAAAATGGGACTAACCTTTAAGTTCAACCCATCAGCCATAAGAAAAATAAAAATTTTGTGACAATTTTATGTCGTCTTCTCGCCACCCATCTGTCGTTGCCTCTTATATTTTCTCCCACAGTTGCAACCGACGATAGCCAAAAGAAAAATGGAGGACTGATGTAGCAGTACTTGGCCACTAGCAGGAGTTTGTTTCCTTCCTAGGAGATGACATCCAGCAGGAAGAAGCACTGGGTGGCGTGGGAAGCATGAATGCACCAATGAGAACTCTGACTGAGAACCTTGAATTAGATGGATGTATTAGTTGATGTTTCTTGACGGAGTTAATTGTTTTGAGCTATGTGGTTTCAACAATTATCAAATACTTTGTTAAGATCTAAAACTATTATTTATCTCTCTAAACTGATAAAAATCATAACTTCACATCCCATTGTTAGCTCACTAAATTGATGATAGCACTTGGAAAATGACGTTGCATACCAATAAGATGCCTATGTGGATGCTTGCAAAACATGAAAATCGGCTGAAGACAAACACATGAATTTCGACTTCATCTCACTTCTCTTTTGGATATAGGATTTTATTGTCATACCTCCTGAACACTACATGCAATGATGTTCTTTCCATTGATTGCAAAGCATGATATATTCCATGTCCTACATATGTTCAAATGTCTGAATTCGAAAGTTGCATTATGTTAGAAATTTTTATTCTCCACTCCACTAAAAATTAAAGATCACAAACCCTCACTCAAGTTCATCATATGCAAACTTTTCATAGGTGACTTAAATTTTCTGTGGATAATTTGTTAAACCTACTTGCATTGTTGTCTAATTAGGTCAGTTTTTTAAGATTACCTTAAACTTAAAATTAAGCTAGTTTATTCATGAATTTGATCTTGTATCAATTTGTTTCTTTTAAAATTATTTTTGTTTCTGAACATGTATAAAACTATGTTCAACATGTACCCATTAAATAAGCCCAAAGCCCAAAAGGTGTAGTAGTACTTGGTTATAATCTCAAATATGTCTCACATATAAGCAAATATGTTCTTTTATACAAAAAAAACAAAATTAGTGAGGACCACAACATTAAATTTAGTCATAGATCAAAAGAACCTAAGATTTGGCCTCTTAAGAGGTCAAAAAGCTCTCAACTCTACGTTCCTTTTAGTTATTTTATTTTTTGGATCAATTTCAAAGTTTTAGACCTTAGTGAGACATTGCTTTTGTCATTACCTTCTTAGGACCCTTTGGTTTTTCTTTCAATTCCTTCACTTATTCTTCGTCTTTTCTTTTCTTTGTCTCTACTCTTTACAAAATAATTAATATTTAATATTTTACAAATTCTATCATCATGACAATATTTTTGCATTTGTGGCATTTAATTATACCTTTTTTCTTTTTGATAGGTTGTTTGACGTTTTTTTCTTTTTACTCTTTAATCTTCTCCTTCTCTAGTCTAATTGCTCTAGCATTAACCATTGGAGGTTGATGAAGTGACCAAGATTTTCACTAGGTATAGGCTAGAATTGTTTACTTAGTATTAAAATGATTCCTTTCTAGTAGGATTCTTTAGGGAAGCATTTATGCACAAACTCTTTAGGATTACCTCTACTTAGAGTAATTAAAGCAATGAAATAACCATATAGTATATCAATCAAATCTCTTCTCCCATATGTGTAATTTCTCTTTCTTACATCAACAATATTGTGATCTCTCATATAGTGCTCAATTTAAAATTTTCCTCTCCAGCGAAGTGAGTCAGATAATTTTTTCAATTCTTTTCCAACTATTCTAATATATTATGACAATTTTTTATATTATATTCAATTATCACTTGCTTCTTTTGATGAAATATCTTTGTTATTTCTCTTTTAATTATCTTTAAGCATGTCAATATAAACTTATCCCTTGCTTTCTTTAAGTATGCATTGAAGCACTTAACAATGTTATTGTAGAGAAAATAAGTCTTCATTTTTGTGTCAATAGAATGGCTACCAAACCTCTTTTTGGGTTAAATAACATTCATTAATGTATAAAAGTAATGTTTTCACTTGCTCTAGACAAAAATAGTAAGAATAAAAGCCCCTCCAAGTACTTTAAAGAATAAAGAGCTAATGGTATTATATTCCTTCACAACTAAAAAATATAATCTTATTTGTTATACTATGCTCTTTCATCACCTATTATAAGATGTAAAACATGTATCTAAACTCTATATACTTTGATGTCTAAAATTTCTTATTAATATCTCTTAGAATTGCTTCCTTCAAGCCATAAATATTCCAAGAAGGGTTAT
>JANZXV010000002.1:28173738-28184240 GCA_027576455.1 Erythroxylum roigii
AGTTTTTAACAACAAGAGTTATTAAATTCATTCAAACCAAAAAGTTGAACGGTTCAATTTTTTATGGTTGAATCGGCCAAACCGGTTGAGTTTTTTAATCATTAATATTTAATTAGTAACTTAAATGCACTTGAAAATAGAGGTTATTTACTCAAAAGTTGCTTTCACAAAAGAGTTCAGGGTGATTTGCTTCAATTGCAGAATTATGATCATTTACATATTAATCTAGTAGCAAAACCTTTAATTGGATCTAACAATAGATCATTGAGAACAAATTAAGGGTTATCATTGAAGACAAGGTTAAAATGCTTGAGTACGATTCGTTTGAGTGAGTAATTGCAGATGGTATATTATATAGTGAAATGGTGGATTTTAAATTCAATTTTGAAGGATTTTGGTAGAGGTATTCATGTATATTACATCCCCCTAGGAACTTGGAATGAAATACATGATAGATTATGGAATAAGTTGACATAGTTAGATCCTCAACCACATTTTAGTTATGGAGTAATAAAATAGATTGAAGAAGTAAAGAATATGAATAGATTGATGCTATTCTTGATGGAATTGTATGATGGATATAATCAAATGAGAATTTAGATGTATTTTGTAATTCTTTACCTACTAGTAACAAAGATGATTTGATGATATTAAGAGTATAAGCTTAAAGAGAGGTTCACAAAAGTTTTTAAGGCCTGAGATAAGTGATCAAGATGAGAACACAAAATAAGTAATTGGATTGTCATAAAATCATTCATCAATAAAGGATAAAAAGAAGTTTTGAAGTCAAAGAAAGATATAGATCACTGTGATTATTGTGATCAAGACGAGTATACAAAAGATAAGTGTTTGAAATTGGTGAGGTTGGCACTTAATGTTAACATTGCAAAGCTTGCCATTTGAAGAGAGAACTTTCCAAGTTGTAATAACTGAGTGTTAGAGTATAAGACATCATGAGGTTACTTAAGGGAAAGGGAGGGATTGTGCAACAGTGTCAGTGCAAAAAGAGTGGAGAGCTAACTATTTCTTTTGTTGGTAAACTTGATAGTTTCTATTTTGTAGCTTTTAGATGCAAGCTTTTGGATCATTGATACAGAAGTTAAAATGAGTCCTAACCTAATTATTTTCCAAAAATGACAATGAAGAATGATATATGCCAGTTTGTAGTTGGTGTAAAAAGGAGCTGAAAATATTTGTAGCTAGTCCGAGAATACTCTCTCATAAGAAAAGGAGCGAAGAAAAAGTGTGCAACATGAAATCCCAATCTGAATGCGTAACAATTTGAATAGGTAATTTAGGATTTTTAAGTTTATTTAATTTACTTAATTTTACTTAATTTGTTTGAATAGGTAATTTAGGATTTTTAAGTTTATTTAATTTACTTAATTTGTTAATGTAAGTCTTACGTATATAATTTTATTCGGTACGTGTTTAGGGTTTCTATCTTATGTGACTTAAACCAAATTTTTTAAAAAATTAAATATTTAATTATCACTTTTTAAAATTTATAAGTAAATTTTGAATTTTTTTTAATTAACCCTATAGTTTAATCCCAAATATTATCTTGTGAAAATGACATTTGTTCGCAAACATATAAAAAGCAGAGCAAAGATGATTATAGAAAGGTACGTTATATTCTGTATGAGAGTGAATTAATTAAAGTAAGAACAAAGGAAGGAGGCCTCTTTGACCTTAAAGGAAAGAAGAGAGAGCTCACAGCGCTTATTACAGTAACACTAACAACATAATTGTAAAAATGGTAAGAAGAAATGAAAATCTATATGCAAGTAAGTAGTTTGTTAGTCTCATTGGGTGTGCCGCCTCTGTTTCCTAGTGTTACTGTAAGTACTACTACGCCTTCGGGTCGAGGTTCTGAAGGGATCAACCCACTTCCTGTCTTTCTTTACAGCTTCTTTCCACCTGTCCTTGAATATTTGAAGTTCCCATGTTGACTGCCTTCGAATCTGTTGTTTTATAATCAGTCAGTCTCTTTACTACACAAAATCAGAGATTAAGAAAGGATCACCGTTCTCACCTCAACCCGAGCATCCACTGCTGCCGAACTGTGTTTCTGGATAAAATACAACAATTATAATCACATATCATCCACATTACCATAACTCATCTACTGTAACTGCTGATATAGAGACACTCTTGTTACCTTGGCTAAAGCTTCAGGCTTTGAACCCTGTAACCACATCAAGAACAAGAAACAAAATCTAAGTTTATATGATACTATATATTTTAGAAAAACAGAAGGTTCAGTTGACCACCTTCTTCCCACGTCCACCCAAAGTCCGTATTCCCTTATGAACAATGTACTCGCTATCAATCACACCCACCTTCTGCGTCCTATCTCCCTGTACAATGCCATATGCATTCACTCGTTTACACACTCTTTCATAATATAAGCTTTGACCATCTAAAATATGATGGCTAAGGACATGTACAAACAAACTTCACTGCAATCTAAAGAATGAAATCTAGGCAGATGTTCAAAAACATGGCCTTCAAGAGTTCGACAGTGCAGCATTTACTGATCCATAAGGAAGTAGAGCAGGAAGTCGGATAGCTAAAAGTTGATGTTGCACAATAATACTACCCATCGATTGTAGATTAGGATCAGATAGTTTGACAAGATATTGAAGAACAAACCACACAAAGTTATGTGAACTAATTTATAGCCTTCTAATAAGCAGAACTAAGCAACAAAAATAAGTCCGTTTCAAGGAACAGAAGTAGAAAATAACAGCAATGAACACAAAATGTGTCTCGGGGTAATCCACATTAATTTTAAGTGCATCACGAGTATGATGTGACAGTAAAAAACATTGTTGAATAGTATACCTGAGCACAGTATCCTAGTTTCATATCCACTCCCCAACCGTGGACTAAATCATTCTGAAAGGAGTAAAAAAACAAAGATAATGTAGAATTCAGTAGCAAGCAGGTTATACAGGCTTTTCTTAAGAAGGGCATACTAATCAAATCAAAACCATAGTCCATCTTCAGAAAACAGAGGAAAAGCAAGTGAAAATTCCAGTTCAGACCAAAATCTTGTTTCAGAGAGTTAAGCCAGGAAGTGAAATGAGAGGACAATGTGTTATTCATTACATTAACGTTATTAAAAACAGGATGGCTCAAGGATGGATGTTACCTGTATAAGGTGCCAGGTACAGTACCAAGCAGATCTTGAAAATACGGGAGCCATACCTTCCACAAATCTAAAAGGAACAACAGCAAACCAAATTATGTTGATAATGCTATAAAAGGGAACTCCTAAAAGCCTACTTAAGTCAACAGTGTTATAATTCATGGACATCTGAATATTTAGTCTCTTAAAGTAGGAAAAGATGCTACAATTATCACAACATAGCTTCTAAATGTCCCCAGAATGTAAAAGTATCAATAACTATGTAGCTTCCCGTCTGATAATATTAACAGTTCAATGGAAGATAAAAATAAAATCACAAAGGTCGGCAGCAACAAACACAGAAAAATAAAAAAGTAAATGGAGAGTCGGGAATTGACCCAAGAGATAAAAGGCAAAAATTTTGAACATAAACAAGTTTTACAGAAGAATAATTTACCCAGTGCACGGTGGCCCCTCACTAGCATCTGAACACTTAGTACTGCCTCTGCTATCATAGACTCTTCTGCACAGATTAAGAGAAGGTCATTAAGCCTACAAACGTTATAAGTCTAGAATTCCAAGAAGAGTTCCCAAAAGTCATCCCATTCACCTATGAAACTTCTTAGTTCTGGCACGAATCGTGATTCTATGATGTATATCTGTTGAATTTGGGTCTAAAGCTGGCTGAGATATCTCTAGACCTTCTGATCTCACAAGCTCCAGATATCTACTTAAAACGAAATCAGTTCAACCGTTCTTCTAGATTGAGTTAAGCTTGCCAACAACACTTGGGAAAAAAGAATATACAAGGTGGACACATGAGCATATTGGAGGAAATTATTTTCAACAAGTCCTCCATTGTTTTACCTTCTTGGATCAAATTTCTCAACTCCCAAATCTTCATCCCAGAGAAATATGTAGTCATAAATTGAAACAACAGCTGGATGAAGAAACCGCTTAGCAAACCACCTGGAAAGGAAACCAGACTCTATCAAAACTAATGCTGAACCACAATTTAGTTCCAGTGTGCATGCCAAGTACAGGGAGTTTGTATTCAGATAGATAGAGGCACTGAGGTTGGGTATGGATCCAATAAAAGATATCCAAACATTTAAACATCCAAGGCCCCAGCAACCTTTTGGAGATTCAAATTCTACAACTTTATTGTACAGCCTCCCTTACTGCCTTTTCCTTTTCCTCCCTTAGCAAACAGAAAGTATACAATGAAATAAACAAGAACCAATGGCCAGATAACACTTTTTCAAGAACTCATAGAGGTTAATCTACCAAGTTCTTCTTTAATTTAAAAAATCTTCAAGTTCAACTAGTCAATACTGCTCCCTCAACTAATATAATGCATATATCCTTTGCTAATGGACAAAAAATATATATATAGACATGTGATTTACAAAGTCAAAACAAAGCATCTCATGACTTGAGGATGCAAAAAAGAGGAAACTTTCATCAAGGTCAACCTCACCATTTTGTCTGGTTCTGAGCAACAATATGTATGGCTTGGCTGCTCCATTTAAGATCCCACCAACCATCCACATTACCATCATAATGGAACAGAATAACTGTAAAGTTCTCTGCAAGAAACTGAATTCCATGGAATTAGGGAAAATGTTTAGTTCAAGAACATCAAAGATTTCATAAGACAGATTGGTATACCTTTTCAACAATGGTATCAACATTATTTTTTAGCTTTAATCCAACCGGCATAGCTAGCAAGTTCTGCAGGCTATAAGATTCGACCTGCTCTTGACATTAATAAACATATAATGAGGAAACACCAAGAAAGCATCTCGCTTGAAACAGAAACATTAGCACAATGAATTACATCTATATCAAAATTTAAATCATAAAAAAAATTATACAATCAGAACTAGGAGTAGAAATGCGCTCTCAAAGACCAGACAGAAATGGGGATCAGAAACCAACCTTTGACCTATTAGTTGACCAAAGAGGCTTTAACTCCAAATCTGAACTGGCATGTACAATACCATGAGGCAAATAATGCAAAAATCCAGAAGCCAAAGCTGATTCCTAGAGTTTACATCAAAAGCCACAAGAGACAAACAGCAAATCATTCCACAGTTAGTGAAATAGATAGAATTGCTACAATTCCAGAACTAGCTCAAGAAATGGTTCTAGCTTTGTAAGTTCTATGATCTGTGAGCTAAAGGAACAAAAATGAAAAAACATAAGTAGGCTTACCTTCAATGTGTCAAAGGGGTGCAACCTTTCTTCCATCTAATAACAGAAAAAGAGTAACAACAAATAAGTATATATAAATGCAGTCTGTGCAACAGAAGAGACTGAAAAAAAAAGGAGTGAACAAATAAGGAGCTTTGAGTACAAAAAAACTGAAATCATGTGCTGGATAGAAGCACAGCACATAATTAGGAAAAAGAAAGCCACCGAAACAAATATACAAGTTCAAAATCATGATCCATCAACAGAACGATGAATATTGAATGAGACCATGGATTGATGTTAAGCTTTGAACATTCCAAGACAAAATTTGGATAACCCTTAAACTCACACCAGCAGTAGTGAGAAGCAAAGCCAATTTATATATTTTTTTGAACAAATTGAAAAATCAAATGCGATCAGCTAGTAAAATAGCACAACAAATGTGACTCACAGTACTACCTATCTCTCTCCCTACTGACACACAAATTAATCAAGAAAAGATGACAAGCAGACACTTGATCTCTGCCTATCTAGTATGTGTCCAGATAATGTAAAATCACAAATAGAGAAGCAAAAGTTTCATGGGACCTGTGTATGCTGATATTGATAAACTGTGGTTCTATACACAATGAACAACATTACTGTACACAAAACTGCCATAAATGGCAGCTGCTTCTTCTTTAACCCGCATCTTCCCTGCAACAGGGGTATACAGTTAGACGGTTATCAAGGAGAGAAAATGAGACTATTTTAACAGCTGCTTTGGTTTCATAGCTATTTGCAATCTTAAAAGAGTAGAGTAAGTGAATAAACAAAAAGATAATAGCCATACCCCGTCAAGAAATGCATTCTTTTTTATTGATTTCCATGGTCTGAGTGACGTCATGGACAGCTGCACTTGTTATATTTCACATAACAAACTGTAGAGCGATGTACCAAAAATTTGAGATGAAATGAGAAGCCATTACCACCACATTGAAACCATAATTACTGCACTTTCTGTTCACAACAAGAAGCAACTTACCAAGAAAAAGTTTCTATTACATTCTGTCTATACATTGGATTTCTAGATCAAAACAAGAATAAAGCTACGTACACAAACTCACAGAACAAGAGATGCACAAGTTTTAGATGGAATTAACAAGCTCATTTGTCTAAAAGTTCCAAAAGCTCAAGGCTCTATTTTTATTAGCCAACACCCAAAGTACGTTGACAATTAGAAATTAAGAACTTTCAGAAGTCCTTTCCCCCAAAGAAAGTGTGCCCAATTTAAACTCCTGAATGCCCCATCAAGTTTTAAGCAAACTAAATACGACACGACCTATGTATTGAATCTGAAAGAGAGAGAGAGAGAGGGCGAGAAGAACATAAAAATAAACTTTGTTAATAACCAAAACTCTGGTGTTAAAAGCGTGTTTAGGGGCATGCATGTGTCGATGCAATGCAAAAAACCAAACTCCAGACAAGAGCTTCATTGATCGACTTCTTATATTGAAGCTCATGACTACACATTTAGAATATAAACTAGGAGGCAGACAAAATTATCTCCAAAAGTAATCCAAAACAGAGTTCCTGAATAATATATCCCTAAAGGACAACATAAATTAGAGTCCAAACATGAGAACGAACAGTTTTCCACATAATAATTAACAAAACAAATCAAGCAATTTTTTCTCCCGCCGCTTCCCAAGTCAGTTGTTTCTTTATGGAAATGGAAAAGATAGAATCTTCGATGGTTTTTCATCACAGATTCCAGAATTAATAACGAGAAATAGCTGCGGAAAATTTAAGCACAGCCATTAGATCTAATAAAACTTTTATTTCCTGTTTTTACGTTTGAATGCAGATGATATGCGGAGCTTCATGCATTTCCAATACCAACACAAGTCTCAAATAGAGAAGGATCACAAACCTTCAATCCAAACCGAAAGAGCAAGATGAACTAAACAAAATCGAACTCCAGCAGCTGAAAGGAGCCAACCCCAAATGCAAACAACCCCAGAAAGAGAGAGATACGGGAACAGAAAATCAACAGACACGGAGACCGAGAGCTAAAAGAGAGGGCTCAAAAGACACAGGTGTAAGAAGCGCCACGCTTTAAGGGAGGACAACCGAGGAAGAGCCAGACAGGACTGTTGACAAACGTTTGGCCTGTTCAGCTCCAAATTTATACCTCAAAAAATCTCATTTTTATGATCTCTTGATACATAAAAAATCAGCCTTGCATCGACTTGCAGGGACTGGGTGACACATTGAAAGAGAGATAAGGATGCTCGCTTGTTAGCTTCTTTGCACTGATGATTGTCATTGATGCTGGTATTATTAATTATATAGATGGTGGCCTTGTGGGATTCGTATTCGTGCTGTATTTAACATGGGACAAGAAGTAAAATTAGAGGAGATTAAAACAAGCCTCAGTGAACTGTCAACTACATACAAAAAAGTTAAAAAGATCGCGTCTTTAACCAAGCTTAAGGTTCCTGCAGCAAGAAGCAAGCCCAAGACTGTCTCTTTCCTTCATGAGCTCTCCCGACTCAACTCTTGAGGAAATTAAATGTGTTTATATATATTTATATGAAGTAGTTTACATGCCCATGTTTTGTATAAGCAGAAATTTCTCATTATTGGACTTCCATCCCATGTTCATGCAATAATGTGTTAAAATAACTAATCTTGAAAGGTGATTAGAACAGATTTCATTCAATTAATTGAAGATTTAGAACAAATACTTAAAATATTCATTAAAAAATATATTTTAGGAAAAGCCGATTTGGTGAAAGGAACGAAAGATTGGCGAAGCCGAGGACAACTGCCGTTGACAATGAACTCATGGATGATGTTAGGATGATAGGAAGTGACGGAACAGAAGAGAAAATGTGGATTCTATGTGCGTCAAAATAAACGGAGAGAGACAATCCAACAAACACGTAGACAAATAGAATAGCAGCAAGCCAACAGAAAAGGACAACTTAAATGATAAAAACTACAAGAAAATGAGAAAGAAAAAGGACTAGCACTTGGACGTGTACTTGGACTTGGACTTGTTCTTGATCCGAGGATTTAATTTATTGACTATTCAACCCTAAGGTGCAAGTTGGTAAGGGTTTTATTTTGCTTAATTGAGGTCGTGGGTTTAAGTCTTTCTCATGTATGTATATGTTTAAAACTTGGGATCAAAGTTTTGTCTTTCGCAAAGGACCTACCTGGCTCGATGAATGATTTAAAAATGTCTTCTTATAGTTGGGACCCTTCTAGAACACTTGATGGGCAACTAAAAAAATTTTTGTTGACCATTCAATCTTCTAGCCAATATTCTCAAGCATAGACCTCAAAATATAATTACTAAAAGATGCAAAACCTTAGTTTAGTAGGTAAAAGTTGAGAAGATTAAGAGAATAGGAAAATTTATGATGTGCCAATAGTGTTTAAGTTAGAAAGTTAATGTAATTAAGATGAGCAGTTAAACCGATAAGATAAGAGATTTAAAACATTTTTTTGACGTTTAAATTTATACCCTTCAATCTTATTTATCAATCCCCAAACTATTTACAAATAAGACAATTTTATGATGAAACGTTTAGTTGTGACTCGTACTATGGGGATGTTTGGTGTGAATGATTTTACTAGAAATGGCGAGGGAGTGATCATAGTCTGTTATTATGTTTGAAATTATACAAGGTTGTTGGACTCTTATCATAGTCTGTTATTATTATGCTTGAAATTATAAAAGGTTGTTGGAATCTGACAGATCTTGTAAGGTTTGATCTCATAAAACTGGCAAGCTAAGTTACAAGATACTGTGTCCAAAATTGGACCATTTCTTAAGTTGATTTCAGGCACCAGCGAATCTGGTGGTAATAATGACTTGCAACTGAAACTGGAAAATTGTGTTCGGTTTTGGTATTTTGGACGGTCAGACCGGTGGAGATGGAGTAGCAATTTGGTGGTATATGCCAAAATGTAATAAAAATTAATGTCATCTATATATGACAGGTTACCAAGAAAATGGTGTGGCATTAATGACTTCTTGTAGTTGCCTCCTCATAATTAAATGGAGTAAGCTAATTGGTTAAACATACAAGAAATTCAGCAACCCAATGACGTGCCTTGTGCTGTACTTCACAATCAGTCTTAGTGGCGGGTGGATCAACTAACCAAATTATAAGCACTGAATGGCAGAAACTTTGGTGGAGACAATATATATAGATAAATGAAATGACCTGCAACCAGCAGGGCAACACAGCGTCCACCCCACTACACCAGCCCCGTCGATTGCGCACCAAGAGGAGTGCAAGGCAACTAAGGATGGTATTGGCCACCAACCTAATCCAACCAAAACATGGACATACATTAACCTAACCTGTCTTATTCCAACTGCTGTTGAATTGCTTTTTGGGCATCTGTATTGTTTTTGTTTTCTTATCGCAGTTGAGTAAGGTGAACCACCAAAAATGGGAATGGTGTTTCGGTTGAAAATAAGACCTCCATGCGTCAGTCAGAGCTGACCATTACGAGACTGGGGTTTGTGTCTCAAGTCTCAACTCAACGCCCACAGTCGCAAGTGGCCTGCATGCACGCTTGCTGGGAAGTAGGAACTTTGGTTTAATTAATATTTTTAGACTTCTACAGCAGTAGTTAGCTCAGGAAGGCTGTCTTGGGGGAGGTAATAATGTCCTGTTTTCTTTATTCTAATCTCCTCTCAAGTCTCAACACAGCTAGTATTACTCGATAATCTAAAAAGATAATATTTTTGGTTTGATAGCATTAGCAACATGGTTGATGATTACATTTTGAGAACGAGACTACAAGTACAGTGGAGGACTACAAGATTGCAACTTTTGTATCAATAAATTTTAATTCATAATTTTATGAAATCAATAACGACAACGGTATCGGTACGGGTAAAGATATACCGGGGATAAATTCCGGTGGTACCGGCCATTTTCAGTCGGTACCGGCCGATACCAAGAATTCCGGTATTTTTCGGACCATTCTGCAAAAATTTGAATTCTCTAGGAACCATTTTGCAAAAAACAAAAATTAAACCTAAATTGGCTTGTGATTTATTATGTTATTAATATTAAATTGTTGAATTATTAATGAATGAGATTGAATTTGAGTTTGAGCAATTGAATTTGAGATTGAGTTTGATAATTTGAAATGTTTAATTGTA
>JANZXV010000002.1:28278377-28295532 GCA_027576455.1 Erythroxylum roigii
AAACTCTTTTGTTTCATTAATAATAAATATTTTCATTACAAAACTGTAACTGAAAGAAAATTAAGTTACATGTAAATGCACTTGCTTTTCAGGGCACTGTATTTACATAACTCTAACAGAAGAAGGAGGAAGAAGAAGTGGATCCCGACGCTACTGCTCCCTGGATTAGGTGGTATCTCGACACCGCTGCCTTCTCGATTTGTCTAACCTGAGTTTTATTTTCTCTTCATTTCTTTTTTCATTTAAATGTATAAAGTTAAGATGGATTGTATGGAAATGGGTTTCGGGTTGTTGATAATGTTTTGAACTCTCCTTCGGGATTTACTTTAATTTAATGTTGATTTAGTTATTTTTGTGTTTATTGGTTTGAGTGTTGTGATTGATTAATGTATTTGTATGTTTCGGTAACAAACCGAGAGGGTAAGCCGAATAAAAATGATTAGATCAGATTAATGAGAGTTTAGCAATCTAATTGACTACTTAATCAATCTAGTTGGTAATTTCATGAAGAGAGATCCTATGCAAGACCCGATTGTTTATTAGAGAGCTTTAAAACTAATTAGAATTATGTGTAATTTGTGAAGTGAGAGATTGTAAGTTTCATATTTCGATTAAGGTTTACAATTTAGGGTTTAATAGTTATAACTCAAGAGAGAGTAATCAACTCTACGTCTGTCTAAAACCGACACCCCGTAAACACATAAATGGGTAAATTAACATTAACGATGGGTAATCCCTTCTCTCATAGGTTAACTCTCTTGACGGATTTCCATTGTGACCTGTGTAATTGCTTAGTTTAATTCTGTTTTGTTGAAATTTCCATTTTACAATTCTTGAATGAATTGCTCGTATTTACTTTACATGTTCACTTGTGCAGTTTTTATTTCTTTTTATTCTTTTCTTTTAGCCTTAGACGACTTAGGATTAGGCTAGTACCCTCCTCGTGGGATCGACACCTCTTATACTATAGTCACGACCCGTGCGCTTGTGATATTTTAGTACTTATAAATTTTAAAGCTTGAATGACACAACCAAAAAGCCTAATTAAATATATTGATAAGTCATTAAGAAGATTCTTATGGGCTGGAGGAAGAGAGGGGAGATACTACTCTTGCAATTCAGGGACAAGGGTGGGCTAAGCAAGTGAAAGCTTTGAGTATGAAACCGGGGCGTAAGGCTGTTGTTGTTCCGATGCAGGTCTACTGGCAGCCTCCGGCGTCGGGATGGACCAAGCTGAATGTGGATGGCGCCGTCGATCCGTTGACTAGGGCTGCTGCTGCGGGTGGTGTCTTACGCAACACCGATGGCTCGTGGCTGGCCGATTTTGCTCACACTCTTGGAATCTGTTCGGTTACAAATGCAGAACTGTGGGGGCTGCTCGATGACTTGCAACTCGCTTGGAGTATGGGCCTCAACAAGGTCGAGGTTGAGAGTAATAACCTGTCGGTGATTCAATGGCTCAATAACCATATTCACGAGAGTACGGACAATGCACTCATCTGCAGCATTCGGGAGCTGATGTCACGCAGTTGGCAAGTCAAGTTTCATCACGTTTTTAGAGAGGGAAACGCTACAGCTGATGCTATGGCTTGGATCAGACCTAAGGTGTCTTTGGATATGGTGATTTTTCAACAGTCCCCGGATGTTATAGGGCGACTTCTCAATGATGATCGCATGGGTGTTAGTCGCACTTGACACATTAATCATGTTATTAGCTCTAGCTAGTCGTTAGCTCTTTCTTTACCCAAAAAAAAAGTAAAAAAAAAAAAAACTAGAACCAAAGTCCTTCTTAAGGAGATTGATCGACAATAAGGATTCTCTGTGGGTTCCATGGATGCACTATTACTTTTTAATAGGTAAGAGCAATTAGGAAATCAAAGCTATTAGCTCACTTTCTTAGTTCCTATAATAGCTAATTAAGCTAAGAATAAGCCAAGACCTTACTTTAAATGCTAAATCGCCAATGGTATTTTCTTTATTTCGATATTTAGAAAAAATATTGGTCATATCTTTAACTCCCCTATATTTATGGTCCTAGATGGAAGATATACACACTAAACCAGGGTGTAGGTATGGATTTGGGAAAACCAATGGTAGGGAGTTTCAAATGAATTTTGCTTCATTGCGATGCATGTAAGAGTTAAAAGTAGACATGGAGGCATCGAGTCTATAGCTCTTATACACAAGTGTCGATCCATGTGCAACTAGTTTGCTTGCACATAGAATGGCCTAAGGCAATGTGTAGATGGCTAACCTTTCTCCTCTGGGACACAACACAAAAGTAACTTGTTCTTGTTGCTTTTTATATTGAAAAGCTTTCTATTTAACTTAAACTCACGTCTCTTTATTAGCAAAAAGAATGGATTACAAGGAGCACTTATGTTAAATACGTACACAATAAGCTCATCTTATATGCTTCCCATTGGTCTGACCATCTGAATGATGCGCATCCAGGGACAGTGAAGTAAAGCTCAAATTGGTCCTTGAAATTTGATATCAGGTGCTTGTTTAAAATTTTCTCACTGCCATACTGAGTGCAGTGAAATACAATAACGAGACTGACTATTCATGAAGAAAAAGAGAATTACATTTCACAAGCTGAAACGCCAAAGGAGGGGCAATATCGTAATTAAGTACGGAATGGGAGAAATTTGACCGTTGCAAACTGAGAATAAAGTAACGATTCGATCACTTTGGTTGAAACAGAGAATGCGATACCTGTAGCAATCTAAACAAAGAAATTAAAGTCGATAACATTATCTTTACAGCTCCTTTACACACCAAATGCAAAGCAACGGAGCACCACCAATCCCGAAGAAGAGAAGCAGAGAAGACGAAACCCAAAGCGAAATGGCTAATCCAAGTGCCGCGGAGGAAAGCAAGGTGGTGCTGGTCCAAGCCAAAGAAGCACACCCCTACGCATTTCACGTCTCTGGGCCTCGTAATGTTGCTTTTCCGAACTGGAGAGACATCATCAACTCTAGCTGGTTAGCGTTTAGATTACATCCCTTCTTCTTCTTTTTTTTTGTGTGTTTGTTTTACTATTACTTGTCTTTACAGTAAAAGATTCCGTGGAGAAGTTGCGGGTATCTCCTTAGATAATGGGTGATAAATTTTTATGTCTCCATATAAGGGAATATGGAGTTTCGGCTGGTTGGATTTATTTTCTTCTGTAAATCCTTTTGGCATAAACAGATTCAATAGAATCCTTATATTTTACATATCTAGTGGTGATTTCACTTAATGGCTTCACCCTGTTCTTCTTATGGAAGGTTGATTTTGAGTATCTCACGTTTCCAAACTAGTAACTAAGGAGTTTAAGCCGGTTTCGCTTAAACGCTTCAGTTTAGTAAGATTTTGGAAACCAGCGATGTTTATGGTTATGAAAAGTCGACTTTAAGATGATCTTTGTGATTCATTTTCGATTTGTTTCGGAGATAGCTTCATTAGCATATATCTTTGATTGCTCGGATCTAAAAAGGGAAATTTTATTTTCGAATCTAAGACTTCTGTCGTAGTTGGAAACTTGGAATCTTCTAATTGACCAATTAAAAGATTTTAACTTGCAGGTCAAAATAGTAAAATTTCAGAATATTAACATAACAAGGTACAGTTGCCAGGGCAGAGAGAATGTTGGATATGTTTCTAATTTCTAAATGTGAAAAGAATAAGCTATTATGAGCAAGAAAGTAGAAAAAGGATAATCAGTAAATGCATGCACATATTCGGGCTGCTTCTAATCAATGATTTATGTTTACAGGAAAGATGAGAATTACAAGAGAACAGTAATTGCCTGCTTCATTCAAGCGGTTTACTTGCTTGAACTTGACAGACAGGAGAACAGAAGTGAAGAAAATGCCCTTGCTCCAAAATGGTGGATACCATACAAGTATAAGTTGGTCCAAACCTTGATTGATGAACGAGATGGATCAATATTTGGTGCCGTATTAGAATGGGATCAATCTGCAGCATTTGCTGATCTGATACTAATCAGACCAAGTGGAGCACCAAAGGCAATTTTAGCACTTCGGGGGACATTACTCAAAAGCCCAACAATATATAGGGATGTTCTGGACGACCTCCGTTTTCTGGCTTGGGAGAGTTTGAAAGGTTCTGTGAGATTCAAAACAGCATCAGAAGCCTTGAAATCAATTGCTGGAAAGTACGGAAGTGCCAATGTTTGTGTTGCAGGTCATTCTTTAGGAGCTGGTTTTGCCCTCCAAGTGGGGAAAGCATTGGCGAAGGAGGGAATTTACGTCGAGGCTCATTTATTTAACCCTCCTTCAGTTTCTCTTGCTGCAGGCATAAGAAATGTTGGAGAAAAAGCTGGGGTTGCTTGGAATAAAATTAGAGCAATGCTTCCTTCTAATGTTGAAAACCAGGCCATTAGTGCTAATTCTGCTGCTATGACTTCTGCTTCCGGATTCAGGACCTGGATACCCTTTTTTGGGAGCAATGGTACTATGGAGCTAAAGAAATGGGTACCTCATCTATATGTGAATAATAGTGATTATATTTGTTGTTCCTATGCTGGACCCGATGGACTGGAAGATAAGAATGGCAACAAGGAGAATTTTGGGGGACGTACAAATGGGCAAGTTGCAGCAAAGTTGTTTGTAGTGTCAAAGGGAAAGCAAAAGTTTCTGGAGGCCCATGCATTAGAGCAATGGTGGTCAGATGATGTTCAACTACAGCTGGCTCTCTGTGATAGCAAGTTGATCAGCAGGCAGCTGAAATCCTTGTATACTGTCCCATCTCCAACCCAAACCCAGGGAAGACCATCCTAACACAGAAGTGTTTCTCATATTTTGCGGACGACGAAACCTTTCAACCATGAAAATAAGTAAATAACTTCATATCTGAGTTTGATTTAAGCTCTCACAGAAAACAAGAAAGGTTTTGGTTTTCTGTTTGGACTTGCTTTTTGTCTACTTGTATAGAACATGATAAAGGAAGGATTGTGGTTGGTGAAGATGCATCTGAATTTTCACTAGCAGTTGAGTTTTTGTTTTGACATAACTACAGAAACATATGAATTCAACTCAAAGCCAAAACATAAATCAATATTATATTTATGCACAAATTCATATATAAATCTCCTGTTGGCGACCTTTTTCTATATTTTCAATTTTTTGTTTTCATTTTTCTACAATATAGCTGATAATTACAAGAAATATTTTATGACTTAATTACGAAATTAGCCATTATGATTACTTCACTTCTAAAATTATGGAAAACAAATTATATAAAAGTGATGGAAAGACAAAAGACCACAGGACTTTCTTCTACACTAATGAGTAAAAAAAGTGAGCAAAGGAGAAGATGGTTGAATATGTGCTTCTTCAAAGGGTAAATGTGTTGAAAGTACAGTTTTTATCTGCAAAGTAAAAGCACTTTAAACATGTTTAGAACAAGTTTGAGCCTTAGTTCATGTTATTTTTCTTTTATGATAAGAGCTGAAGAAAGAAGTAGAATGTAGAGGCCTTGGTATCCCTAACCTTGTTCTCAGCAGGAAAACATAGTTGCAGCTCATTGACCTGTCTGTAATGTGTTTAAGAGTCAACATTCTTTAATGTGGGTTCTTATATCGTTAATCTGGGCAGGGCCTGTACATCTGAAGTTGATGCACAATAATGAGACAAGAAAGCAAATCCAGTCAAGTGGATCTTATAATAATATAGACTCAATACTGAACATGATGCTAGTTAATGCTAGGAACAAATCAAAGCACAAATACTGGATCAATTAATAATTAGGAAGGATTAGAGTTTGGTCACTACTGGTTATATAGTTATGTAAAACAGCATCCTAAAACTGGAATCTTAGACTTTGAGATCCTCTTCATTTCAGGAATCATATTTCTTCTGCATTTCAAGGTCCAAAGGCTTGTTTACTTTACATAGAGGGGTTGTTTTAAGTTAAATTATGTTCTTGTACTTGACAGGATACACCTGAAAAAACACAGAAGATATGTAAAATAGATAGAGGATAGCATGGTGCCACTCAATCGAAATAATTCTGATCAGAAAAAATTGGTAAAAACATCTCACAGTCTCGGGCAGCCTATGTAAATTGAAAGTGTAATTGAAGAACAGTCGAATCACAGTAACATTAGACGACGAGTGGGAAGCATATCAGGAACTGATCAGTTACCACCAAAAGAACCTTTTTACGATAAGAAGATAGAACAACAAAGGGTTGAGAAAAGTCCGAAAGAGTGAGAATGGAAGTACTGGCCATTGCGGCCTGAAATTTGTCAAATGATGCCAAAGAAGCTTTAGTCCAAATAAAAGAATTTTTCTGAAGCATGTTGGTTAATAGGGATTCGATAGAACCATATTCCTACATAAACATGCAATAATACCTATTGAGGTCAAAAAAACCCTGCAATTTTGTGATTGGTGTTAGCTTTTGTCCAATAAAGCATTGCTTCCATCTTTTTTTTTTTTAAGAAATTGAAAAAATCTCATTGATGAATGGTATATTACATTGGGTGAAATTGCTAGAGAACCACTTGTTCCCATTACATAGAAAAACAAAACAACAGCGTGCTCTCCTTAAACTAAGATAACAAACGACGACGCACTCTAACTGTCAAAACCAAAAGAGCAAAATGACCCCTCCCTTTACGGAGACTTCCAGACATTTCCCGATCAGGGTTGGGGATGGTGAGCGACGAGGCGAGGAACTTGATTGACGAGGGATCTGCCAATGCAGGCATGCCCTTCTCTTGTCGACATGCAACAGCAAAACATGAAGGGTATGTTTGGGAGTTTAGGATGGAATGAAATGGAATGGCAAATAATGGAACGGAATTGAATAGAGTGGAATGGAATGGAATAAAATGGGTCACTCCATTGTTTGGAAGTTTAAATAAAATAAGAAAGGGACTCCTTTGACCATTGTTTAGAAGTGATACTAAAAATGAATATAATGGAATGACTTATAATTTTTTTTTTTCCAAAATTACCCTTGTAATAAAATATGCATAGTTGCCATGAAACTATTTTAGTAACCCCAAAGCATTTCAAATTGTAGGATGCCCAAAATATAGTTTTGTCATTTTCCTATATAAGCAATCAACTTTCTTGTTCTTTTTTATTAACCCTCATCGCACTGTACTCTTCATTAAGCACTTATTCATGTGTTGATGAACAAACAAGCATACATCCATTGATGAATAAAATTTCCCAAACACATAACATAAGATAAAGCACACATCTTTCGATTTACAAAA
Organism: Erythroxylum roigii; assembly: GCA_027576455.1. Classification (NCBI taxonomy): domain Eukaryota; kingdom Viridiplantae; phylum Streptophyta; class Magnoliopsida; order Malpighiales; family Erythroxylaceae; genus Erythroxylum; species Erythroxylum roigii. The sequence continues at coordinate 28,285,615 of JANZXV010000002.1, forward strand.
CTTCCCAAACACATAACACATAATAAGTGCATGTCCATTGATGAACAAAGAAGACAACACCAGCATCAATAAAAATTTCTGATTTCTTCACATACAAAAAGTGTCAAGAAGATGAACACAAACGAATAGTCAATGCTTACCTAATGGAACGAAGACATATGACCCTAGTAGTTGTGAAGGAAAACGTTCGTCAATAGAAGAAGCCAGGTGAAGGAGAAACACAATGGACGTAGTAACATGTAGCCGCGTAGGTATTTGCTGGACTGGCGTTATAATTTCATTAATTTTTTTAGGGTATTTTTGTCATTAAATTAGGGTTTGGAAGGTAAGCCATGCCATTTCATCCCTGACTCTCCAATTTGGAAGGACACAAAATATTGGATTTTGGATGGCAAAGGATGGCTTCCAAAGTCATCAATTGTCATTCCATCCTGTTTCAAAATAGACTCCCAAATAATGGCCTGAGTCATTTGGGTCATTCCTTTCCATCCCTCTACCCACATCCAAACATACCCTAAGTTCTTATCAAATTTGACATAAAATAAGACCATAACCCTATTCACGATAAAAAGGTAAGCTAACCCATCAGATTGTTGTCGTTAGTGGTCACTGGACGGTGATGCGTAATACCCATGCACTAGTTCATGAATGATTTTCTTGTGACATTACCACTACTATGCTGGTCATCGGTGCCTCTTAGTTGCTTCAATGTGTATGGTTTTTGTTTTTTGGTTTTGGTGGGTGGAGATAAGAGTTTTGAACAAGTCTGAAGGTTTTAGGGTTTTTATGGTAAGAAAGAAAAGATTTTTAGGTTTTTAGGGGCAAAAACAAGGTTTTGATTATTTGGGATTAACCTTACTCTGATACCATATTAAAGATAGTATCAAGAAATGTCAAATAAGTTCTTGATACAATCTTAAAGACCCTCATTGCTTTTATGTAATAGTAAGAATCAATTACATAAAGAAAGATGATGTTATGAATAAATAGGAAATCATATAGATTTGACTTTTCCTAGTATAGATCTAAGTTTTCCTAATACTAGGAATCCTTTTGTTTTTATCTTTAATTCTAATTTTTATTATTATATGAAGTTATTATATTGAATTTATTCAACAAAGAAAATTATAAAACATTATATTGTGTCTTTGATCCGATAATGTTTGAAGTATCTAATAAATATTTTGATCATAAACTTATAATTATACTTTGTAGTTAAATTTGTTTAGTCACTTATTATGAAAAGTCCAGTTAAATAAACGCTTAAGAATTCTACTGAAACTGAGTTTATCCTCCCCACTTACATTAAAAAATTTACCATTTTTGACTTTATCATCAAATGAAAATTTAAAATATAATAAAATAATTTAAATAGATAATATAGTTATTTTTAGTGAAACAATTTGGGTTAGTTAGTTTAAATATTGGGTTAAATCAAATCAAGCTATTCTTTTTTTTTTAATTTTACAGTTTGATAAACTATTCATTATTTAGTATTATATAATAAAATTTGTCTTTCACTGCGTCTAAAAGGTTTTATACATATAATCTTAATATAAATAACTCACAATAATCTTTTTTGGTTATATATATTTTGGTTATGAGTCCATTGGACGAATAGCTTAATATTGAGTGATTTTTCTAAACCTAAAGCATGCAGAGAGAAATATAAGGAGCCAAGCGAGGAGCTGGACGTTTGAAATTTCTGTGATACTAGGGCGAGCGGGTGTAAGTGATGGCCTCTTGATGCCGAAATGGTAGGTTCTTGTAATGCCTTGGAAACACGTAGTCCTTATTTCTTTTAATGTCGTGCCAAAGCCATGCGACTCTTTGCTCTTTAAAAGAAAATGCGCCCACAGAAAAAGGCTGCAAGAAAAGGAGTGAGGAGCAAATCCAAATTGGATACTGCAGCCAAGAACGGATCATACATTAGGAGCATAGAATCTTCAACTTTATATCACGTTAAGCCAACAAAGGACCGGCTCGAGGTATTGGGTGGAGTATCAAGTCAGTTTATGTCATGTTCCTTTTTCTAGAATGATGATAAATGCTAATCTCCCGGTATCATCTAACTATATAATGTGTCCTTTACAGTCTTATTTGGAGTTGGAGAGTAACGCATTGTGAGCTTAGGAGTTAAAAAGCACCCGAATGGTTCAACTTAGTATTAGATATGGTAGTTGAACGGGGACGGAATCTTCTGTCTATTTTTAAGTCCCACATAAATAGATGACTAAGATTCATAAGATAAGATAGGGACGGGATAAAATAAACAGAAGATCCTAACTTTTAAACGGGACATGTATAACCTCAATTATAATGGCTTATTACTTAGAATAAAGACAAAAAAGGGCTTCTAATTCAGCACCGAGTGAACCTGCAATGTAAGAAAAAATCAACTCCATCTCAATTGTTTGGTTTGAGGTAGCTGTCGCTGACAAGGTTTGAGACAAACGTTAAAACCCTGTTGGAGTAGATTGACAACTCATAAGAAATTGGGTCCACAATTCCATCACTTTACAGGGAAAATGGTGTCACAAGGAAAGTTTGTCTGCAGCAGCCTGCAGATTCAGACACAAAAGAGACAAAATGGGAATTTAATGCCAATACCGAAAGGGAAATTAGCTTTCAAGACATGAACAACATAGAGGCCCATTAGAGGTTCCACTTCAAAGATCTTCAATCAAGCCAAACCACAGATGCCTTTGCCATTGGAGACAAAACGGTTACCAGCAAAACACAGTACTGTTCTGATGTCATTCATTATGCTAAGTTTCCCCATTGCCTACCTTTTTCCAGTCTCAGTTGCTAAAGCTCATTTATTAATAAAAAGGATCCATCTTTTTTGTTTCAAAGGAATAAGAAGTGGTTGATTTCTCAAATTTACCTGATTGATCCATGTCTACAACAAGCATCCTCTGAGCAAACTATTAGCTGTTAGATGATCATTAAATATCAGATCCCAACATGATTATTAATTTAATTTGGTACAGACTATATATTAGCAGATAACACATAAAAGTAGAGAATATCTGCCAAAATTGAACAGGCAACAGCAGCAAAGAACTGATTCTTTTTTTTGTCCTTGCTTTGAAACTTGAAAGTAAAAACATTAGAATCTTCAAGTTCCGCATCAAAGGGTTAGTTTAGTTATCTGATAATAATAATAAAAAAAGGACAATTCTTTTAACATTTTTAAAAAACCAAGAGGATTATTAAGGTGTAGTCTTAGTTCCAAAACCAATACGAGGAATTCATTATGAAATGTGGAGTGACACACGTTCTTTGTACTACTATAACGACAATAGCAACGACTGGCTAAATCTAACACTGATAAGACCATAGCAGTGGCTCTCTGCCCACGACAACCTCCTCTCTCTCTCGGCCCCTACCATCTATGGTTGATAGTGGAATTTGAGCATCCCAATGTGATACCAAAAAGAGCATATAGATGTTGAGACTGCAAGTGAAGCTGGACCAGCTTCTTTGAACAACCCAAAAAATTTTCTTCTCCTTTCCCCATTCATTCTTTGCATATCCTTTCAAAAGTTGGAGCCTTTTTCTGGGTTAAATTTTGTTTCTTTCTTTCTAACCATCTCTGCTTCAGAACACTTTGGAATTATCCAGAAAGGCATTATAACGAAATATCTTGCTAGTTCTTTTGTGGCATATTCATCTTTTCTGGTTTTACTTTTTCTTCAATTTAGATGAACATGGGAGTAGTTGGAAGTTTGAAATGGGCGAATAGACACAGCAAGAAGCAATGCAGGAGTTTTCTCAGAAGACTGCGGGCAGCAGTTAGGAACACAGTTAAGAATGGGAAGAAGCAGTCGAAATTCCAATATGATCCTTCAAGTTATGCTCTCAACTTCGATGATGGTTATTGCAATTTGGGTAGCAGAGCCTATGTAAACAAACATGCCAAGTATCAGGATGAAGCTCCTGACATTATCTGGGTCTATGTTGTGTGGAGAAACCCAGATCAGTGATGCACAAGAGGATTAGCTAATCGGGTTATTTGTTGGAGGTTTTGATTTTGGTCTGTAGACTCGCCCATGGTTGTTTGTTTTGGTTTTGGGGGAAACCTTATCTCCTGGTTGTGTAGGGAATGATACTATTGTTAGTTTCTGACTCTTCTTTGATTAAACCTTCACTAGCATTTCAACTCGTCGTTCCTCCCCTATATTTATTACTCACTATCACATTGCTTAGTGTTTAATTCATGGTAGTTACTGTTCAATGCACTCACCGTATAACAAGCCCGCATTGCACAGACAACCAGATAAAAATGAAGGTCTAGTTCACCATTTTACTTCCAAAAGATATGATGGAACATTGAAAAGAAAGTTTTGAAGTACGAAGGCCTTCAATTGGCTCGTGTTGATACCATTTTGCTTCGTGGTCTCAGACAAATGTCATCTAAAAAGCTACCGATCTAGTAAGAAATCAAGTTGTATGAACAAATCGTATACCAGGAAATTAAAGGTGTTGCAAGAGAGTTAACACTAAAAAAAATCTGTAACATGTAACAGTCCACCAGATCACTCCCCATAATCCCTTCAATAGAAATACAGAATTGCAGCATTATCCTAGCCCTCTATCTGTGTAGTCAAGTTGGACGGCCTGATCTGTTCGGAAGACTAGTATGACTTTCAAACTGCAGGATCTTCAAGCATGGCAGTAGACAAATCATTTATCCGGGGGTATGCAGCTTTCTCATCAAGTTGCTTCTGAGCCCAAACCAGCAATTTTAGCAAGCTAGGAAGCTTTGGATCTGTGAAGAAATTGTGATTCAATATCCATCTAAAAGGTACATAATACAATTTATCAAATGATTTAAGTAATGGAATCAAATATACGTAAACATCAATCCCTATGTAATCCAAATGTACAAAACCCAAAATTTTCCACATATTCAATACTCATTTTCAAGTAATTTGGAAATTTTAATCCATGAGTGGCATATATGTGGTTTTCCGGTATGTATATAGACACAAAAACGTGAAATTTGACTCTAGACACCAGATGATCACAAAAGGTCAAATGACTTTCATATGAGCTAAAGTAAATTTGACTTTCAAGTTTAGTATTTAGAACCAAGTTGTTGATACTGAAATATCTCTCTAATTCCAGGAAAATTTCGTTGCCCATTCATTCACAAAACTCACTTCTACAGCTTCATCCTATCCACTTACAAAAACAAACATCTAATGGATTCTAATATTGGTAATTCTAAAATGGGATAACAAATTCACAAGAGACTCAAACATTCTGGGATATTTTCAATTCATTTTCAAACCTTTTAAATTTTCAATTTAGTACTTAAAATTTAAAAAAATTGGACCACTCAATCAAAACGTTATTTCTGTTACTATTTTGTTGATGTGCCTAACAGAACACGTGAATGTAGCTACTTGGACAGACTACATGGCTCTTCTTTATCCACCACATATAACCTTCAATAACAGCTTTTCCTAAATAAGTTGGCGTCATTCTTTCCCTCCTTTCATCCTTTTTTATGTTCATGATTCAACCTCCATATAACAGAAGAGTTGAGCTCAACTAAAACTATAATGTAACTAGTTCGGAGCAACACAGTAGGGAACACTATGACTCGAAGTATATAGGCAATCTCAAGGAATGCCATGTGGACTTGATGTACAGACGGAAATCCTAGAAGACACTGTCTCTTGAGCTAGAAATGGGGTCAAATGTTTAAATCATATGGATTTCTGGGTCTTTTTAATTTGCTGGTTTTTTAGGTTTTTTGAACTTGTTGAGTCTTTTGGATTTGCTGAGTTTTTTGGGTGGGTTTTCTGCGTTAAATTTTTTTCTAGTTTTGTCTGTCCTCATGAAGTTTGTTGTGTTCATTGCTATAATAGTCGATCAAGAATAAACTATGTCTAAGCACAAAGCAATGAAGAGCTTCACCAGAAAGTGTATTTTTCTAAATGGTGAAAGATTTAACTGTAGCATTGCATCCCTAGCAATGTATTACATGACAATATATCTTTTGGATTGTTTTGATTCCCCTTTGTCTGGTAAAGAAGTTGAAGCACTGACAGCAAGATCAGCTAGTGCATGCTTAACAACAGCTACTTGACCCAATGACATTGCAGTGCGCCCAATTAGCAGAGTAGTTAGTAATATATACATGAAGAAAAAGAGACATCAAGAGTGGACAGAGGGTTTTGAAGAGAGCTAGCGAGAGTAGAACTGCCTAACTAAGAAACCTAGGCACAAATGACCAAGAGACATTGAGAGAGACTGACAAAGACAACAAAAAATTAATAGATAAATGACTTATTAGGCTTGTTAATGAATTGGAAGAAGAGGTGTAACTTTTGAGCCCCAAGTAAGAGCCATGTAACCTGTCTAAGTGCCCACATTCATGTGCTTTATTCACCACACCAATAAAATATTAATGTGGATAATGTTTCAAACTAATTGGTCCAACCTTTTAAAACTTTGAAACTAAATTAAAAACCTAAATGGTTGGAAACTAAATTAAAAACATTATAAAATGTTTCACACTTTTCAATTCGTTATCCCTTCTAAAATTGCTGGACAGCTAATCAAATGTTCATAAATGTCAATGCTAGAACCAAGATATGTGATATAACACGAAGCTATGCACTGTAGTAATTTTCAAGGATATTTAGTTTTTTATCATACAAAATACAGGCACGCAAATTAAATGAAACATTTAGTCCTCATAAGTGCACAGTGAGGAAAATCTCATAAAAATGGACCATTTAGCTAGAAGTTCCTTGCAGCTTGGCTACCATGCAAATTACAAGGTTTGCATAACATTGCTTTCTCTGTTGTAATTTATCTGTGCTTTCGTTAGTTAAAATCAGAGTCAAGTTCATTTTATCATATCCCTTTGGTACATGGCAACTTCATATCATGTTCAAGTATAGCACTTAGCATTTCCACAAAAAGACAAATACATAATGAACAATAAAGCCACTAACCTTTTTCATGACTCTGACTTGTAAGAATAGCTGCATTCACCTCATTTGCAGTCCTCAGACGCTGTGACATATCCAGAAGCTCGCCAACTGGAGAAGTTGAGGCATCTTCAAAAGCTAGTAAAGCAACAGTTCTCTCCAACTCTTCTAGAAAGCTTTGCTGTGAATATTTTCAATGTTTAATGGATCTATATGATTTACAGTTTTATTTGTAAATATGATGAATAGCTAATGCAACCAATGAAGAATGTAATTTTAGTAAAAAAAACATGTACTGGAGGAATTGCCAATACAGAAACTTAAATTGCAGCAGAAGTAGGTATGAGAATCAATAGCTGATTGATAATTACATTTTCTTCTCCTCTTGGTGCAAGCTCCTCCTGTGCAAATTCTAGCGCCTCAGCTACCTTGCCATTTCTAATTAATTCAATCAGCCTCTGCTGTTGAAGATGGAAAAACAGTTGGGGATTTGTATCCAATATCTGTGGACAAGGTTTTTACATGTGAGAAAATAATTGCTATAGAAAACGACAGTATGTAGTTGCAACTAATATCACAAGCAAAACATAGTCTCAAGAATGATATATTAATATCTGCCCACGACATCATATATTTTAGGAAATGAATTCACCAATGAAGAAAGCTGGAAAGTAAAATCACAATTACAAAGGACAAGATTTACATGGCTCAGCAGGAGTGCCCAAGTCTGCACCACATTAAGAATTTTATTAAGGTTTTCTGTTACATGTTGCATAACTCCTATTTATAAAGGAAATTAAGGAAAAAAGATATAAATCCTACTCATACAAAGAATTCCTCCAACAGAAATCTTTTTATACACAAAAATTGATTAACTCCTCAGCACTGGAGCTCAACTGGCCTAAATGGTCTCGGGCACGAGCTCGGGCTCAAGCTCCACTTCCATAACCCTGACAAGGGTACTACTCTCTTGACCTTGTCTACTACAACACATTTAACTGTAGTCACGCACATGACTGCTCTTTTGCCTCCTTGATACAATTGGAAATGGAGTCATAGAAGCATCCATCAATTTGATAAGCAAATGGCAAAAGTCCTTTAAAGAAGGAACAAAAACGGAAAAGTGAAACAGATAGCCAAATTTAAAAGGCTTATGAGAAAAGAATAGTATTATAAGTTTCAAATGATTGAATCCCAAACCAAACCCTAGGAGATAATCAGCATAACAAAACATCATACCTCAGGGTTTAAATCATTGACTTTCTCAATTGCATCCTCCACATTTCCACACTGCACTGCCTTCTTGACAGCCATTCTATCAGTAATTGTCGCAAGATCTATATCTGCTACTTTGCAATAAGGAGAACCACAGTTAAATTTTTCAATAAAGAGCACTAAAATGAAATACTAGAACTAAAAACAACACCATCAAAAAAATGCCAATAAAAGTCCCGCTGATGCATAATTTGAGGAGGTCCAAAAATATACAGTCTTACCCCTAATTGGTAGAGAGATTATTTCGAATAAACCCACATAAAAGAAAAAAAAAAGAACTATAAATCAATCATATCAAGGATACGTTCAGTTCCAGATTCTGTGCGGAATTTCTCAGCAGCTTGAACATAACCCTCAGTGACAAAAAAGTTCATCACCAATTTATTCATGTCTTCCTTCCTAATCTTTATATCATTGAGCTTTTTTTCCCACTCTTCCCTTGTAAACACTTTCTTTGATGCAGCCTAGACAAAACAAGTATAAATATGAGCATTTCACCAAACTGTATACCTCACACCATTTTTCATCTGTTTGATGAAAATGGTACTGCAGGCAGAATAATTCATCATTAGTTTGACAATTTTGTCTGCAATAACTCCACTTGTTCAAGATAAATTAGCATTCCACAGATTCAAAATCTCCTCACAGTCACAGCACAACAACTACCACAAAATCTAAAACCCTAAAATACCTGGATAATGCACTAAAATAAACAAGTTTACACCAAACAATAACACATGCTAACGCACAATCGTGTTAAACCCAAACGAACCGAAATCAACATGAAAAGAGGAAACCAGAAACCCTCACTACCATAGCTTCGTTCTCTGCAATATGAGGAATCACGATCCCAAACAGTGGCATCAGTCCCTGATCACCAGCAAGCCTTCGACATTCCCGAACTGGATTCTACCAATCCCTGTAACCAAAGAGACCCGCTACGAATCACACAAAGAACACATATGTTACCTTATAATACCCCAAATTTTCACATTCGCAAAGATTATCAAACTTCTTGAGTTCATTAAAAGTTATCAGAAAGTCCGTGACTTAAGCACAGAACAATGAAGAGAGTGTACGTATAGTAGAGAATTTCAGGTTTCCGGTAAAAATCTGTAACACTTCCCGGGAGAAGTTTATACGACGAAGATGATTAAATTTGGAGGGATAAACCGTCTAATCAAAATTATTTTACGTGATTTCGATAATTCGTGTCAGCTGTTACGTCGTGTTTAAATTATAAGGGTGTTTCTGGTGGACCGGGTTTTCTGGGTCGGGTGTACGAGTGGCCTGGACTCGATTGATGAATGGGGCTTTTGGGGAGCAAACATACGGAAATACACAGGGAATAAGAGATTTTATATTATATTAAATTTAAGGATCGTTTTGTTTGACATATATTTTTTATTATAGCTTTTATTATTTATTATTCATTATTTATTATTTATTTTTAGTTTATATTTTTAAATAAATAGTTACATTTTTATTGCTAATAATAATTACATATTAGATAAATTTTAAAATAACTTATTTTTAATTAATTCAATTTATTTAAATCTCTTATATAATAATTATTAATAAATCGTTAACAAAAATTATTTTATTTTATTAAAATAAATATTTTAAATTTTAAATTTTATTAAAAATAAATTTAATTATTAAATCAAAATTTATTTGAAATTTAAATATT
>JANZXV010000002.1:28311560-28323264 GCA_027576455.1 Erythroxylum roigii
TGTGGGTTTGAGTTACTAATTAAAATAAATATCAGTGTGATTGTTTGTTCTGTCTTGGGTGGCATCCATGTATCCTCTCATGGGGTATTTGGGTGTTACAAGAAATGACTCTTTAAACTTAAATTAAGTATTGGACTTGGTTGATCTCCCTAATAGGTGTAAAGATATAGGATTTTAAATTAAAATGAACAATTGATGGGACTATTGGAAGATACATGACTTGCTTTGTGGCTAGAGGATATTCACAACAAAAGGGAACTTATTATAATGAAATATTTTCACCTGTTACGAGGTTTGCTTTTAATTCATCTAGTTATAATGGGAGATTTGAATCTTGAATTACATCAAACAAATGTAAAGACTACTTTTCTAAATGAAGAATTAGAAAAAGAATTCTATATAGAATAATTTATAGGTTTCATTAAGAAAAGCTAAGAACATAAAGTGCGTAGGTTACTAAAATTTATGGTTAGAAACAATCCCTAAGATAGTGGTCCATTCGGTTTCATAATGTAATTATTTTGTATTAGTAAACTAAGGGAGGTCAAAATGAGTGTTTTGATGATAACAAAACATAATTACTACTAATGAGTTTATTATTTTTATGAAAATCAATATAAAAACAAATTGAAGTCATAAACTTAAGAAGATAGTTTATAAACCATTTAATCCTTTGTATGAGTGAGCCTTTTCGAAGTTATCAAGTGAATGGGAAATATTTTTTAGTTGTGATCTTTTATTAGGGTATTGGATATTGTACTTAGGAGTGTTCCAACCGGGATAAAGGTTCCTTCTTACCTTGGAAGAAGATTGTAAGAATCTCTTTATCGAGAAAGATTGTACAAAAGTTTCCTTGAAAGAAGAACTATAGTGGTTATTATTTTCCTTGAAAGAAGAATTAGAGTAGAATTTCGAGAAGTGTCTTAGGAGTAGATGTAGGTAAGAATTGTTTGTTGAACCACTATAATTTGGTTTTCACTTTCTATTCCTTATCCTTTTTAAATAATTGTTTGATTAATTTATATTAAGTAAAATTTTATCCATATTTATATTAATTATTGTTAATTGAGTATATTGGTTAGAAATTTTTTAATTTCATAAACACCTAAATTAACCTCTCTTTTAGGTGCCATTAGGGACTAATATGTATGATTTCCATATAATTGATGAAGACCACTATGTATATATTGGAAGATTAAAAAAGAGCATTTTGATTGTTTGTAATAACTGTAAGTTTGTTAAGTAAATCAAAGAAAAATTGTCATCCAACTTTGAGATGAAAAATATAAGTGAAACTGCATACATTCTTAGAGTTAAGATTTTAAAAATAATCCAAAGAGATTATTGTCATTATCCCAAGTGACTTATATTGAAAAGATTTTAGAACAATTCTGTATGCGAGATTGTAAACCAATTGATAATCCTGTTGCCAAAGGCAAAGGTCTCAACAAGAAATTTTGCCTATCAACACCAAAAGAAAGGGGTTAGGGGGAAATGAAGAAAGTTCCTTATTCTAGTGTAGATATAAGTCTCATGTCTATTATGATGTGTACAAAGCTAGATATTTGTTTTATTCAAATGATGAGCAAATATCAGCAAATCCAAGATAAGCACAAAAGTAGTAAAGAGAATGTGGAGGTATCTAAAATGTACTATTGGTTATGCATTGTCTTATCTAGGCAATAACCTATGTATATAAGGATATATATATGCAGGTTGGGGAGGATATTCAAATGAGAGAAAATATACCTTTAAATTTGTTTTCTTACTAGATAATGGTGCAATATCAACAATCCTATGTTGCATTATTAATAATTGAAGATGAATTTATGACTTTTTAGATACAATACAAAAAGCTATGTGGCTTAGATGATTCATGATTAATTTATAAATCACTAAGAGTGAGACTAACGGAGGAATAATCAACTGTAATAGTCAAACATTAATTACTTATATTAAAGATCTCAAATTTTATTGTAAAACCAATCATATAGATACTAAGTATAATTATGCAAAGATATAATTGCATAGGGTGAAGTGAGCATAAAGTATGCATCCTACACGAGATATGTTGACAAACCTGGACTTACATATATTGAGCATATAACATTACTAGGATTATGTAGATATTGAAATATAATTGATAAACATTTCTCTATGTATGTTCGTTCATTTTGTTATGATGCCTAAATGTAAACATGTGTTGATATTGTTTATTAAGTGATAAGCAATGTGTAATCTTGATTCTAAAATATGTTTTTATATAACATATTTTTCATATGAATCAAAGAGTATGTCAACCAAATAAGAAATTAGCCCTCTCACACGAACAATTATCTTTAGTATTTTTGATGGCTAGAGATGAGGTGGATTTTAAGTTTACTATCAAGATGATAAATTAGAGCAGGAGCGAAAAGCTTAAACTGTAAATGCTACCTTAGGTGATATGAATTTAAGAGTAGACTAGTGAATATTAAGTACAATGAGAGTTCAGGTTATATATTAAGTATGCTTGAACTAACATCTGCATGATATTGCATTAATAATAGACATATATTCTAAATGAAATGGAGTTAATATTTTAGCATATGACTCTTACAATGTGTGTAAAACACAACAATGAAACGAGATTGATATAAGTCATAAGATCTCAATTTATATCGTGTGAGACCCTAGAGGTTAAATGAGCCTTCATAGTATATACCCTTATGACTTTTCTCTAATTATTAGGAATTAAATTTAACACTTGCTTTTTAAAAATGTTATCAGAAGATCATGCGTGATAAGATCTTATGAGATAATTATATAAAAGCAAATTAAATTCATTTGAAATAATTTAAATTATAAGATGGTCGTTTCTAAGTAGTAACTCATATAAAAAATATATCCAAAAGTGGTGTCCGTCTCTTAGTAATATAATTGAATATAATTAAGACTCAATGAAATAAAAAGATTGAAAGAGATTAAAATTGTGAGATATGAATAAGCTTTAGATATGATTAATTTTCATGATAATCTGCGTTTAGAAGAAACATCAAATCACAAACATCAGGTAAATTAGTTGCCAGAAGTCTCTAACGGTAAGTGAGATGTAAGTTGGGGGCAGGGCACTGATGGTGTACTTGGAAGCTTTGAATGTTCTTCACAACGTTGTCGTCACGCTTGGAATCCCTTTGAAACTAAAAGAAAGAAAAATCTTGTCAGTTGGTTGTTGACAAAGGGACCCGAAACGACCTGGAAGTTTCGCGAGCCAATCTGAAAACATGTCTGACATCTGCGTGCGTACTCGACACTTAGTACGATACGCCGATTTAATTGAATTTTTTTGATCCTATTCATGGGATTTAGATTTAGCCGAAGCCTTCACTTTCTTGTCAGCTAAGTAAATAAATTTCGAATTTTATTGATCTTTAAAAATATTTATATTTATTTAATTACTATTAATTAAAAATAAATTAAAAAAAAGATATGCTAGTTCTACAAGAAAACAAGTAGTACGACGAGAGTTCCTTTTTTTTTCTTCCCCACAAGATAATTCAGAAGGGTTTTAATTATGAGAAGATATTTTTAAGTCATTCATGTTCAGACTAATCTTTGCTCGAGCAAAGTAAGTCTTTTATGGGGAGCAAAACTTTGACCATAAATTTTAAACGGTTATATACATAAAGAGAATTCAAATTTGCGACCTCACTTAAACTAAAAGAGCCCGTTGTTACTCTCGTAAAAGAAGACAGAACCCCAGCCTGCCTTGTTCACCCATTCTATTTCTCCTCAAGCACATGCGGGGACTCACGCGTCAAGTCTTTATTCCTTAACCTACGCAACCCCACCTCCAGGCAAAAGTAAAACTCGTTCACCTTTATATCTATATTAGTGTATAATAATATTAGTCTTTATTTATTACTTTGTGTTTGTTTGTTTACCATTTCCTGCTTCTAAAAGGAAAAACACACACACACACATTTATATATATATATATATATATAACAAAAACAAATAGAGGAAAATAAGAACACGGAAACTCCTTTGAAATTTCCCCTCCTCTCCAGCCCCTCAATTCGTTCAAGTCTAAAAGGGGCTTTTGGAATAATTGGGGTTTGGAGAAATTTGGGATTCCTAGGGTTTGCACGGATTTGTGCTTTGTCTGTGTCTTATGATAATGATGACGGAGACGAATTCTTTGGGTTTCATTCCCGGCGGCGTTGATGACGACGTTGACCTGTCCATGGATTTCGATACCTTCTTTCACATACTTGACGAATCTTCCGATCCTTCTCAGGTAATTCTGTTTAACTTCGAGATTTTTGGTGCAATCTTTGAATTTGGTGTTTGTCGGTCCTGTTGTGAGCTTCTTCTTATCCTGCCACTACTGCTACTGCTAGTTCGTTGGTTTACATGCTTTCGTAATTTTGAGCGTCTCGTGCGTTCTTTTATGTGTGGTGCAAAATTAGTAACTCCTTGCACTGAAAGTTTTCAGTTGTAAGTGATTGTTCCTTATGCCATGGCATTGTTATTATCTTTCATTAAGTTTTTTTAAATTGTTTTGACTATTGGATGGGAAATGCCTGTGAGGACCAAACAATCCATGCATTTTTCCTATACTTTGGCTGATCTATGGTTGCTTGCTTTTTAATTGCTATTTTCTTTCGTTTATTTTTTTTTTCCGAATTGCAGACTAAGGATGAACAAACTTCGTCTAGTAAGTTCAAAGTTGAGTCAACTGCTGATGTTGGCGGCAACATGAACTTGGAACTTCATAGTGGTAACTGCTTTATGACAAAAATAATTGTTATATTTCAATTAAACTAAGGATCATATACCTTTTCAGCTCTGATGTCCAGTGAATAGGGTCGTTTATATTTCATTGACTCTGTTTAGGATGTCAAACTGCAGCGGGCTCCCAATTGTTAGAGGCTGAAACTTTGCATTCTATTGGGCATTATCCCTCATACAACCTGGAAGCTTCAGACTCGGGAAACTTTACTATGGCATTTGATGGTTTAAAAATGGAAGATTCATTGCGTATGGCCTCCTCAGCAACATCTCTCTGTCAAGATTTTAGTGACTGGGTTTCACCATCTCAAGGTGGTCAAGGAGGAGATGTGTTTCGAGTTTCACTATCTGAGACTCACAAATCTGCTAAAGCATCTATTTTTGATGAAGTAAATTCTACCCTTGGTTCAGAAAATTGCTCTGATGATTTGGATGTCAATCTTTTGTTGGGTAAAACTGGAACTCTGTTCAGGCATCTAGCAGGAGCAGTTGATTCTACAAGTACGCATGCCATATTTAATGATTAGACCTGTTCATTTCTTCTTGTTGTCACGAGTTTGATACTTTTATGTAAACAATCATCATTGTGTACTGTGATTATTGCAGGTGCTTCATGTGATATTTGGATGGCAAGTATGGACGAGAAGTCTGGGTATCCTGGTGATGTGGTTGAAAACACATATGGAGTATCAGTACCTGAGAATGATGATAACAATTATGTGGATACATCTTGTATGAATGCCAATATTCCCTCATATGATGCAATTTCGAACGGTTCTACTTTCTGTCATGATTCTACCATCACTAATGAATTAGGTTCTCATTATCTGCTTCCGCAGTTTGACATGAATGTTGATTACTCACTGTTTGGGGGTTCTCCTCAGGATAGTATTTGTGGTGATTTCAAGTTTGATCATGTATCAACTATGAATAAAGAGAAGGATGAAATAAGGGAGTCCCAAACTCTAAATGCATACTGTGCATTAGAGATGTCTATGATTGATAACATTGCTGGAGAGGAGCAAAATGCTAAATGTCAAAGTAGTATTGATAATAGGCATGTTGATGGTGAACATTTGCTGATGCCATTCTGTCATGTTAAATCAAGCATCAGTGAGAAGCAATCAGTTTCTCTTGAGGATAGGAAAGTTGATCAGGTGGTTACAAGTAAGAGTATGATGAGGCTTCCTATTCAAGCAGCTCTCAACAGAGACTATTCCTACAGGGAGAATGACAATTCTTTTGTCGAGAATGTCCCAAAACAGTCAGTATCCTCTTTGTCACTGCCTATTTTTCATCACAAGCCAGTAGTTCATGCAAAGGCTGAGAAACAAGATGTGATTCTTACTTCTGCTGCTGATGGTACATATGCGACTTTAAATGCTGCAAGACAGAGTTTGCAATGTTCTCAGAGATCTGTCATAACCAGCAAACATCCCATTTATATTAAGGATGAGAAAGAAGTTAAAGTGGTTAAATCCAAGGGCTTTGATAGTAACCATTTCTCAAGAGTCAGTCCTGAATCAATACAAAGTAACTCACTTGGTAGCAAATCTCATGTTGATGATGACTCTGAAATTTGCATTCTTGAAGATATTAGTCAACCTCCTCTCTCAAACCAATCTATTTCTCATGGAAAGATCATTGATCCTTTCCATTATTCTGCATACAGTGACACCATCCATCATCCAGGTGTGGGAGCCTTGAGGACAAAGATTATTGATGAACGGGTTCTATACCAAGCTGCGTTGCAGGTTAGCTTCTTGAGTTAGGAATTATACCTGACGTGTTGAAATGTTTACATAACTTCGGTCACCATTCTTTGATGCGAAGGGAAATTTTTGTCTCTGGAAATAGAGCTGAGATATAATTGGAATGTGTGATTACTCCTGAACCATGGAAATGCATGCTCATTAGTGTGTGGTGATTTGTGGGACACCATGTGAAGGCATGTCTCTGTATGGCCTCATGAGGTTTCATATTTCTCCATGGTTTCTGGTTTTCTGATATTGTTCAAGGATTAGGTTTTGGGCTTTTAAATGTGTTAAATTTGCTGTTTATATTCTCATGATTTTTGTTGTTCAGTAAAAGTTAAAAGGTTGCTCATACTTACTGTATCTTGGAACACTATTTGGTTTTAGTGAGTGAAAGTGAAGGATTTGATCTAGTATGCACATTTGAACAGTTGGTATAAGTTACTTCGATAAAAAACTAAAGATTCTAGATTGTCTGACAGGATCTTTCTCAGCCAAAATCTGAAGCTAGTCCACCGGAGGGTGTTTTGACAGTATCTCTTTTGAGACATCAGGTTTGCAAACTTTTTTTCCTCCACCTTCCTTATGTTGTACGTGTATGCTCGTAATATAATAGCAATGACTGAGAGTTGCATATACGAAATGACCTATCTGTTGAAATTACACATATTTGATGAGATTGATTATGTTTTTAATAATTCCCCAGAGAGAAAAGAGCCCCCAACTGATTTGAAATTGATGCTCTAGTTTCATGAATGAAAATAGAATGTCAAGGATACTATGATTATGCCATTTAGTTCTGTCATATGTTTCAAGAAGAAAACATAGCTCCAGTTGGTTTGTATTTTAACCTCGGTATGCTTGATGATTTTGTCATAAACTTGCGTGCTAGTTGTTTAGAATAATGATTTTGTTTTGCCTAGCAGGCTGGGACAACCACCACATACATGTGATCTTATTCAAATACAAGTCGGTATATAAATTTTGACGCTTGAGATTGAGGGAAAATTTTGACACTTCAAATTGAGGGCAATGTCCCTCTTTAAGGACCACCCACCCATAGTATGCTTGAAGTTTTTGCATTGTGATATCCTAATTTGGTTTTTGATAATCCTATTCCCTAGTAAAATAGGTTAAATTTCATTACAGAAAATAACATACCTGTAAATTTTATTGGCATAGGTAATCAACTAGTTAGGTTTTAGTTTCTGTGAAAGAGCTTTACATGTCAATTTCATTGTATAGTAATCTTGACTGGCAAGACATTATTTGCAGTGACATCTCTTCAACTTCCCATGGTTGCATATCTCTTTCTTGTTTGTTTTTTTTTACGTGATCATGATAAGGTTATTCGCCTTACAAAATTGATGATTTCCTCCTCAGAGAATTGCTTTGTCATGGATGGTTAGGATGGAAACATCGAGCTATAATTGTTTGGGAGGGATTCTTGCGGATGACCAGGTGGATGTTCTTGTTGAACGTAATCCATGAAAAATTTTGGGAGACAATATTTCAATTTTTTTTACGAAACTGTTACTTTTCAGGGACTGGGAAAGACAATTTCAACTATTGCTCTTATTCTTAAGGAGAGACCTCCATTTCGTGAATTAGATTTAAATCCTATAAAGAAAGAAAATCTTGAAACTTTCGATTTGGATGGGGATGATGATGGTATTATCGAGGTTGATGGAATGAAACAAGTAAGTAAGGGTTGTGAAGTTAAATCCAGTTCTTTGAAGATCACACATTCTTTAGGGCAATCAAAGGGAAGGCCGGCTGCTGGGACTCTTGTTGTTTGTCCCACAAGTGTCCTGCGTCAGTGGGCTGATGAGTTGCATAAGAAAGTTTCTAGTGAAGCTAATCTGTCTGTTCTAGTGTACCATGGAAGTAATCGAACAAAGGATCCTTCTGAGCTGGCAAAATATGATGTGGTCCTTACAACCTATTCCATTGTAAGTATGGAAGTGCCCAAACAACCTGTGATGGGTGAAGATGATGAGGAGAAAAGAGAAGATCAAGGAAATGATGTTTCACATATTGAATATTCATATGGTAAAAAAAGAAAGCATTCACCCAGTTCTGGAAAAAATGGTTCCAAAAGTAAGAAGGGATTAGATGGTATATTGGTTGATTCTCTTGCCCGACCACTTGCGAAGGTTTCGTGGTTTAGGGTTGTCCTGGATGAGGCTCAAAGCATCAAGAATCGCAGAACTCAAGTAGCTAGAGCTTGTTGGGGTCTTCGTGCAAAACGCAGGTGGTGCTTGTCTGGGACTCCTCTCCAGAATGCAATTGATGATCTTTATAGCTA
This sequence comes from Erythroxylum roigii, assembly GCA_027576455.1. Classification (NCBI taxonomy): domain Eukaryota; kingdom Viridiplantae; phylum Streptophyta; class Magnoliopsida; order Malpighiales; family Erythroxylaceae; genus Erythroxylum; species Erythroxylum roigii. The sequence goes on from JANZXV010000002.1 coordinate 28,320,396, forward strand.
CTTCAAGTTTCTCAGATATGATCCTTACTGTTCCTACCATGAATTCTGCTCTCAATTGAAGGTGCCAATTCAAAAGAATCCAGTAAAAGGTTATAAAAGGTTGCAAGCTATTCTGAAGACAATAATGCTTCGACGTACCAAAGGTTTGATTGCTTGTGTTTCGTCTAAATGCTGTCACATGTTTTATAGATGATGATGTCAAATTTAATCTGCATGTAATATGAAAACATTCGTGCTGAGTGGCTTGTGTTCGATCATCATCTCAAGAAGGCTGTGACCTTATGTCTCGTTGATTTTGAAACTGTTAGATGCTGTCTGTTGTTTCTGTGGTGCTTGTTGAAGCTTCACTTGGCTGAGGTCCTTTTTCTTTTTATAGTTGAAAACGTGTTACAATTTTCAATTGTTAGTTACATGCCATTTTCATGTACTCATTTAATGAAAGACAGTTTATTATACTGGCAATATTTTTTCAAGGTTAGTCATTGCACGTCTTCTATAGACTTGGAGATCCCTGAATATGAATCCCAATACTTTATAGTTGTTTTAACAGATTTCTGCTTGAAGTAAAATGTTTCCTAAGCTTTATTCATGCCATATATTCTATCAATGGCTGCAATTAAAGCTTGATTGTAGTGGAGACAATTTTTCATCTTTGCTGCAAATTTTCTGATGTGCTCATTATTCTTTTTATTTCTAACTCAGTCCACATTTCAGTATTTAGGATTTCTTGCTAGGTTAATGATAGTTGTGTTATAGCTGTGATATGCTTAATTGCTGTTAATGTTTCTCTAGGCACTCTTCTTGATGGCGAGCCAATTATTACCCTACCTCCTAAGGTAATAGAACTGAGAAAAGTAGAATTTACTGAGGAAGAGCGTGATTTCTACACCAGACTGGAGACTGATTCACGTGCTCAGTTTAAAGTATGGATCAACTTGATTATTTAAACACTAAAATTTCAATTTTATATGCATTATTTTATTATGAATTGTTTTGGTTAAGCTTTTAATCCTAGTACTTTGTGCTTGATCAAATCATTATGAATTGTTAACGCTATTAATTGGATGCTGTATAATATGTGTGAATTATAGTTGTTTTGACATCTATAATTTTGGCTTAGGAATATGCAGCTGCTGGAACTGTTAAGCAAAATTATGTTAACATCTTACTGATGTTATTGCGACTACGTCAAGCTTGTGATCATCCACTTCTGGTCAGGGATTTGGACTCAAACACCTTTGGGAGATCGTCAGTAGAGATGGCAAAGAAGCTTTCTCAGGAGAAGCAACTACACCTTCTTAATTGTTTGGAAGGATCTTTGGCAATCTGTGGCATCTGCAATGTATGCAATCACACACATCATGTTCTTTGTTTCTCGTAACAAAACTTCAATAGAACAATTTACTCCTATTCTTGTATCATAATCCTTTTCGGAGCCCTAGAGTAATTCTTTATCTATATGAGTCTTGTCGATTTCTTTTTGAACAGAATACTTAAGCATAAAAGTTGAACATCACCATGAAAATTTAGATGCAGAAATTTCCTCCTTGAACATAAATTGTGCTTTTTCCTGGATTTGTTGTCTCTGTTGCTAAGGAGCTGGTGCCATATTCTATGTGATAGTACAGTTAAACAAGTGGGCAAAGGGCTCGGGAGTGAGTATGATGAAGGATCTAATGGATTTTCACTTAACTTACAGAGTTTTGCATTTTTTTTCACTCAACTTGCAGAGTTGTGCATAAGTTTCTGGTTTTGTATCCTGATAACATAAAGTGATTGTGGATTTGGGTATTTGAGACTCTATTATCAATAATTACGACATAGATATGAAAATTTATGAAAATATTTTGTTGTTCTTATTTTTGGTGTAAAGAAGTCTTCCTTTTCTTCAATGCTTCTTTTCTCTCTTTGTTTTGAAACTTATACATTGTCCTCTATCTGCATTTTATTTTGATGAGTCTACTTTGGGTTTGTTGTTTGTTGAAAAGCGAGTCTACTTTGGGTTTATTACTGATAATAACTTTTCCACTTTTAGGACCCACCCGAAAATGTAGTTGTAACAACATGCTGCCATGTATTTTGCAATCAATGTATCTGTGAACATCTCACTGTCGGTGACATGTTTTCTAAATGTATGCTTATGCAAAGGAAAATTGAAATCTATACTGTTGACACGTGTTAAATTCAACTATCAAAAATAAAGTGCTAAAACTAGATTCCTAATATCAACGACAAATAAAAATGACTTTGGATAACCTATGGAAAACCAATTTCTTGGTTCCCCGACAACGGCGCCATTTTGATCGCGGCTCTGTCGTGATGATCTAAGATCAACCCTTGGGAACCGAATCAAAAAGAATAAATACCAAGGATTGCAGTATAGGATGCAACCTCGGGTTGTCTCACTTAATCGAATCGACGAAAAGGTTTAAGCTAGCCTATTAGTCAAAATTGCAATAAAAGTTGATAAAAAAGGGGGGTTTTGCATGTTGATCAAAATTGAGGAAAAATTAAAGAAAATTGTAAAAAGTATCTTTTTGGATTTTCTTGGGAATTTGAAATTAACATAAATTCAAACTATGATCAAATGAGATAAAGTCCTCTTGAAAACGAGCTTAGGCTATCACGGTTCAAAACAAATTATCGGGGAGTGTATTCCACTAAGTTTTCAAATGATCAACCCTAAAGGACTCTTTAGGTCCAAGGTTTTAATTAATGAACTCCATTTATTAAACCCTTGTTAAAAACACCTTAGTGTGTGAAATGGACAAGTTAATGCAAATGGTCAATCGGATCAAACACAATCATCTATATCAAACACAACTAGGCAGATAATGAGGATTAATGCAATCACCAAAAGACATATATG
>JANZXV010000002.1:28352045-28362578 GCA_027576455.1 Erythroxylum roigii
TATTATTTGATTTATTTGCATTATTTATTAATTGATGCAAATGTTTAGGCTTTATTTAAGCTTAAGGTAATGTGAGTAATTAATATGATTTTAATTAATTGGGAGTAGTCACAATATCTCAAATTAATTACAATTATATATTTAGTTTTAAGGTCACATTAAATTGTTAATTGTAATTAATCATATGTGACATGATAAATGGGTATTTAAGACAAAGAAAGACTTACGAGACAACAATGAGAGACATAAGATAAGACTTATTGCTAGAGGGTTCACTTAGAGGGAAGGAATCGACTATACGGAAACATTTTATCTTGTATCTAAGAAAGATTCTCTTCGTGTAATTATAACATTAGTAGCTCATTTTGATTTTGAGTTACATCAAATGGAAGTGAAAATGACGTTCCTCAATGGTGAACTAGAGGAAGAGGTTTATGTGAAACAATCTGAAGGATTCTCCTCTAGTAATGGTGAGCATTTAGTTTGCAAGCTTAATAAACCCATAAATGGATTAAAACAAGCCTTTCGATAGTGGTATTTAAAATTCCATGAGGTTATCACTTCATTCGGTTTTAAAGAAAATATAATGGACCAATGTTTATACTAGAAGGTTAGTGAGAGTAAGACTTGTTTTCTTGTGTTATACATGGATGACATTTTACTTGTGACTAATGATAAGGGTTTGCTATATGAGGTGAAACAATTTCTCTCAAAGAGTTTTGATATGAAAGATATGAGTGAGGCATCTTATGTCATTGGAATCAAGATCCATAGAGAAAGATCTCGAGGCATTTTGGGTTTGTCTCAAGAGACTTATATCAACAATGTTTTAGAGAGATTTCGAATGAAAGATTGTGTACCAAGTATAGCACCCATAGTGAAGGGTGATTGATAGATTCAGTTTGAATCAATGTCTGAAGAATGATTTTGAACAGGAACACATAAAGAACATTCCATATGCTTCAGTTGTTGGAAGCCTTATGTATGCTCAGGTCTGTACCCGACCTGACATCACATATGCTGTTGGAATTTTAGGTAAATATCAGAGTAATCTAGGTGTTGACCACTGGAAAGTTGTAAAGAAGGTTATGAGATATCTTCAGGGCACAAAATATTGCATGCTCATGTACAGACAAACTGAGAACCTGAAAGTAGTTGGATACTCCGATTCAGACTTTGCTGGCTGCATTGATTAAAGAAAATCAACATTTGGTTATATTTTCATGCTAGATGGTGGAGCTATATCTTGGAGAACTGCCAAGTATGCCTTGATTGCTACTTCCACTATGGAGTCTGAGATCGTATCATGTTTTGAGGCTACCTCGTATGGTGTATGGTTGAAGAGTTTTATATCTGGGCTTAGAGTTGTTGATTCAATTTCTAAGCCATTAAGGTTGTACTGTGACAACTCAGCTGGGATCTTTATGGCTAAAAATAACAAGAGTGGAAGTCAAAGTAAACTTATCGACATTAAGTATTTAGCTATAAGAGAACGTGTTAAGGAAATGAAAGTTGTCACAGAGCACATTAGCACTGATTTGATGATTGTGAATCCTTTAACTAAAGGTATGTCACCTAAGCAGTTTAAGGATCACGTAGTGCAAATAGGACTTGGTTCCATAATGTGGTTTTAATTGTACATTTGTTGCTTCAATGGAAGTCTTATTTAATTTGATGTTTTCTCATATGTTTTTGTGCACACATATATTTGATTGGTTTTGAGAAACATCATCTAATTTAGACCTAGAATAAACATCTGGTTTATTCATTAAGTTTAAGAGTTAGTAATGAGAAATTATATATATGTAATACATGGAAGATAATACTCACTATAAGAGGACCTATTGCTATGATTCATACATTTGGTTTCTTGTTATATTTGATGTTGGGTTAAATGGACCAAGTGGGAGAATGTAAGATTTTTTTCAAATCTTCCTATTATTCCTACCGTTAAGAATATGGTCCATTTAATGTTTAACCCTTAATCACACAAACGTTAACACCCATACTTCATCATATTTCATCCTGTATGATGGGCAGAGGTGATGAAGCGATATATAAAAGTTTTGGGTCCCTATCCTCTTATACACGAAATAAAATATTCAACACCCATCGCATCAAGGAAACAAGAGGCTAGAAGATTCAAAAATATCAGAGATGTTGCTGGACATCATTGGAGCACTAGCTGGACTTATTTTTTTTGGTTTGCTAAATACGTGAATAATATGCATAACATACATCACTACAAGAAATACATACAATTCGCAACATTTTATTGATAAAACGTCGCGAATTGTTCAAAATTTTTAAAGTTCCAATTTTCTGCGGCATTTTATTTTTGCGACGTTTTATCAATAAAGCGCCGCAAAATAGAAACCTTGACGTTTTGTTTAAGAAAATGTTGCAGAAGGCTTACTTAAAATGTTCTGGTTTTTTGTTTGCTTAAAACCTACCCTCTATGCACTGTTGGTATTACTCCTAGGATGTTTTTGGCTTATTTTCTTGTAGTGCATATATCTTGTTTACGCGTAAATAAACTTGTGTTTTTGAGATGCATTCTTGAATTTTCCGATAATTCTTCTAGAATTATACTTTTCTTCTTACATATCGTCAAAGCACCGGAATCCCATTTCCATACTACGTCTACACGATTATTCTTCTGGAATTCTGAAACCTTTTTGCAGTAGAATTGGACAGTAGGTCTTAACAATATGCTTTTTTAAAACTAGACAGCAATGGCACGACTTGGACTGCAAAGAAACGGAAAACACGTAAACAGAGAAAAGCAAGATTGGTTGGAACAGTAAATTAAAGTGAAAGATTCTTCTAGAAATGGTTGGAATGAAAAAGATAATAAAGAAGGGCGTAACATGCGCTTTTATTAAAAACAAAAACGAATTTTTGTTAATGCATTGAAAAAAATGGAGAATGGAAAATAATGCTGGAGGGAGCATTGCACACATATATATGCTTATCATCTGCATCAAAGGAATCATGGGTGCAATGTTAGGTTAAAGATAGGTCAACATAGTATTGCAGATTGACAGGGACCAACTTTATCTTCAAACTTTCGCACAAGAAGATGGAACCTGTAGTTGAGCTTCAATATTGTACCTACTACATATTTCGCTATCCAGATCCGGCTTACATTACATGCCTTCTTCATTATATTACCAGGTCACAAATGATTTTCTCATTGCACTGCAGAGGAGACTATTGCAATCAGATTACTGGTCAAACTTGAGCTTTACGTGCGCACATAATTTGCATTCCACATGCTATCCACGGACAACCACTCAAGAGGAAAAACCAATCTCAAACAAATCAAGCATGTTGACCTCTAACTCTAAGGGGGCAGTTACCATTTAGAGATAAGATATTCGATACATGATTTTATCACAGACTAACATATTCCCAATAATAATGACAAAATTCATACTTAAATCAATTAAAGTATTAATTCCCTCAAATAAACTGAAATATTTACTAATTATTTTTTATATTAATTATCGTCACTTGATTTTCATATGATATAACAGATGTGAAGGAATCAACAGATTTGGCTGGAAAACTACACAAATACACTTTTGTTTATACTTGCTCACCACAGATACAAAATAAAAGGAACATAAGAATTTGCATAGGCAGCGAGAACTAATATAATATAAGGTTATAGACTAACTTGAAAATCAACATGATCCTAAAAAGACTTCATTAACTATCTCTAATTAGTGCTATGAACTCCAAGTGTAAAAGGCAAATGACCTAATAATAGTCTTAAACAGTAATGAAATACAGATGGACATCCATTGGCCAACATAAAGTGGCTCTGTCGCATCTGAATTTGAAGAGGGAGGGGGTTGATGCTACAATTCTTCGGGTTTGTTAGTGAATATATAAAACCAATTAAGTTGGCCTCACACAATAACTTAAGTTATTGTGGTAAAACGATCACTTAACATGGTATCAAAGCCTTTGTGACCAAGTGGTTGTGAGTTCAAATCCTACCACCCACCTATTATTCAGCACAAGGTAGAGTGAGCTTGTGCAAGTTTCAAGCCCAAAAGACTTTCACTTGAGAAAGTATGTTAGTGAATATATAAAACTAATTAAATTAGCTTCACACAACAGCTTAAACTATTGTGGGTAACCGTGATAATCATTTTCGAAGTCAATATCCTATACTACTAATTAATACATTTACAAATTTGTGTTCCATTTTGTCCATGTGAACTCGGAATTTAGCTACCCTGGAATATATAGCATCTCCCTTTCTTTTCTTGAAAAGATATATTAAGAAAGAAGGCAAATTAATGTTGTTTAATGAACAATGGAGAGCGATCTAAAAGATGATTTCCATCTCATTATTCAACTTAATTAAGTTGGAATCCAAGTCATGGCTCAACAAAACCATCTTGGTTGTTCCTCTCATACCTTTCACCAACTAGGGTTCGACATCAGATTCAACACTCAGAAACAACAAGGGGGTTCGCCACAAAAGTCCATCTTTCTACTTTGTGATGATGAGATTCTCATTAAAAAAAGTGGATACCTTTCTGTTTATTTTAGAAAGCACCACTTACGGAGGAGTGGAATATATGCCAACACCTGTGCCTTTTTAACTTTTGTGACTGACAAGAACACGGTCAATCCACAGAAGCATACTGCCACATGCTGTGACCTGGTTCATTTTGCCTTTCCTTTTTTTTTTTGGACAGACAATCCGATTGTCCATATCCATTCTTGTAGACTCTGTAACAGTAATCCAACATTTACATGACGAGACGGGAGGGGACTAAAATTTCTGATTTGATGTTGCTTGTTGACTCCATTAAAACAAGAAGTAGATTACTCACCATATATATAATTATTGTTAGCAATGCTTACTTTTTTATAAAACAAGTAAAAGTTTAACATGAGAAGGATCATTTAACACGAGAAGGAGTTGTGCGGTCAAAAGAAATGATGGATCCTGCAGCTTATTACAATCGAACGCACTGAATGGAGATGGAGTTTGAGAAAGTTATAAGTAGTTGTAGTTGATGATTTGAGAGATATTCTTCCGCATCCTTTGCCTTTCTTATCTATGCATATGCCTTCTCATCTTCCTTATCTTGACTACATATATTCCACAATCATGCCATTTCCACCACCATCAGTGGATCGCTATCTACTAATATCATTGCAAATTATATGACAAACGTGATAAAACTATTGATGAGCCTCTAACATGTTCATATATATGCTTATTCCTGTTATTTTGCTGTAAAACGTCACAGGCAAGCTAAAGCTTGTAGAGACATCTAACTCCTTTATTTTTTCAAAGGAGTTAGCTAGATTTGCGGTCATATCTCAATTATATGACCGCAAACTAAGAGACGAAGGTCAAAAAACTTATTTCATATTCCAAAAGATGTAAGAGTGTAAATTACTGGAGAACCAAAAAGCAGTACTATTCATTAACTCAATAGTTAACATAACGGCAAGTCGGCCAGATAGAAGAGAAGTTCAATGACCACGTAGAATCATAACACCACCAAATGAAACTTTGCTTCTAGAACTCGTTTTCTTTGTTGTTTATGATATGGACTTTTCTCCTTCCTTTGAAGATTATCATTTAATTTGTCGCTCTAGATCAATTAATTTTTAAGCGAATTATTATGTGTTGAATAATCTTTTCAACACCGTACAATTCAATTTAGTAATTGAAATATATATCTTTAAATCACCTTTTTTTAGAAAGGTGTCTGGATCCTCTGTCTAGTATTACTCTGTCTTATTCTGTCTATTTGAATATTAACTATTTATTATTCGGGATCCACATAAATAGATACGAGACTCACATAAATAAATGACTGAGATTCAATGGATATGATATGACAGAGTAATATTGGACAGAAGATCCTAACTTCTAACAAAGAATAGTGTTTTACAGTTTAGTGATAATATTTTTGCATAATGCATGTTAAATATGAAACTTGGATATCAACTCCGCGAATTATAACTTGAATGACATGAAACTTGGATATCTGCTCAAAAATCAAAACGGAGCTGTAATGAATTATGAAGAAGGATTAAAATCACGGTTAGTAGCATATTCTTCGAAAAATTTTCATATTGTAGGATATAAGATAATAACATGTATTTACTGTAACTTAATAAATTGTGATGTATGAAATAGAATTTTGAAGTATCAAAAAAGCATTTCACTCTGCTAACGGTTATTCGCTTGCATATTCATATTTTAATATCAACAGTGATATAACTACCCACGCAATATGGAGTTCAGATCTTTTGTCCAATTTTATGATGTCTTATTCTATCCCATGAATCTCAGTCATTTATTTATGTGAGTTTTACGTGGGCCCTGTATAAATAAACGTGGGACCCGTATAAATAAATCGTTGAGATTCATTGGACAGAATAAGACACCATAAAACTGAACAGAATATCTTGTCTCCGCAATATGAAGGCTCCACCAAAGGGCTAGCTCATGCAAGATACCTGTTACCTGTAACCAAATGTAGACGTCCTATTCATAAGATCAGGTTGCCAACCTGATAAAGCTCACAATTCCATGTAGGATGGTATTGGATATATATCTTTAAGCTAGTTTTCCAATAGCATAAATACGCGGAGTGGTTTTTTCCTTATGCTATCATCTTGTTGTCTAAAGAAGTAATTCCTGTCCAACATGAACTCAGTATTTAAGTTTAAAGCTATCCTCAGTTTTACTTTCATTTCTATTGTCTCTCTTAAGCCTGTTGTGAGTATTGCGCGACACCGGCAGTTGGTTGGGGAGAAGAGATTAACTTCATTTGCAAATGATGATCATCTTGTCACCAACTTGCCTGGCCAACCTCAAGTGGACTTCCGCCACTACTCAGGCTATGTGAGGGTGAATGAAAAGAATGGAAGAGCTCTCTTTTACTGGTTCTATGAAGCTACAACTCATCCTGAAGCAAAACCTTTAGTGTTGTGGCTAAACGGAGGTAAGAATATATGTACATAAAGTTATAACATATCATCATCTTCAAGAAGCCACTTCAATCGTTCTTAACAGCTAGTGGAGAAACTAAATAGTCACAAATGGCAGGATGCCCTCTCTATATTTTCCATGTTAGACATTGGACAGAACAAAATTAACTTTCGTAATCTTGCAATTATCATTGAAGCCGTACGTTATCCATTAACAGTTTTTCGTCCAACTTTTATATATGCTTGCTTATGTACTTGTAATGGAGATCAGTGCAATCTTTTAAAAATGATGCCTGCTTTCTACAGAACAAACTTGTGCTAATATACAATTTGATTGAGTTTGTAAATTAAGGATTTGGCTAAAAGTTGTTTCAAGGATATGTTGTGATAATGCTCTTAAAGGGAATATTTCTAACTTTAATTCCAATTTATCTAAGGAAAGTTCTTCTAATCCACTCATCCAAGTGCTTTAATTCTATATATGTTGTCTAATGAGGTGACAAGATGCTTCTTGTTCCAGGTCCTGGGTGCTCTTCCGTTGGATATGGTGCAACACAAGAGATTGGTCCTTTCATAGTGGACACCGATGGACATGGAATTAAATATAATCCCTATTCATGGAATAGAGGTATTCCAAAGCCACACATCTCCTTTTGGCATCAAAAAGCTATGATCCATAGAAAAACATGTCATACTATGCAATTGTGATCGATCACACTTACAAAATGGTTCCATTATAATTAATAATATAATTCATTTTGCAAATAACTTAATTTTTCTTTGGTGACTTAGAGGCCAACATGTTATTCCTGGAATCTCCAGTTGGAGTAGGCTTTTCATATTCAAATACAACTAGTGATTATGATATTCTGGGAGATGATTTTACAGGTGAGTCACATGCTATAGCCCGTCGTAGTTTCACATATTAATTTGTTTATAATTGTTGAAATTTCTGACTTCAATTTTACTACATCGTGTTAGCAAACGATGCTTATGCATTCCTCCATAGCTGGTATCTCATGTTTCCATCCTATAGATCAAGGACCTTTTACATTGCAGGGGAGAGCTATGCAGGTACTTCGTTACGAACGGTCTGCTAGCTGTTCACGTAATTATATATTTAACTCTTATTAACATATCCATTAACAGGAAAATATGTTCCAGAGCTTGCTGAGCTCATATATGACAATAACAGAGATCCTTCCCTTCACATCGATCTCAAGGGTATCCTGGTATGTTTTGTTTTGCTATTAAGTGTCAAAATTCCTGTGTCCCTAAGACTTCCTAGTTAAACATCTTTTTTCCATTCTTATATATTATCATTATAGTTGGGGAATCCTGAAACAAGTGATGCGGAGGACTGGAGTGGATTGGTGGATTATGCTTGGAGCCATGCTATTATATCCGATGAAACCCACAAGATAATCAGAGCAAGTTGCAACTTTGAAAGCAATAATACATGGGAAAACAAAGATTGTTCTGCATCTGTTGACGAATTAATGAGACAGTACCACGAGATTGACATATACAGCCTTTACACCTCGGTTTGCATGGGTGATTCTGCAAGTTCATATAATAAGTCCACGCGTGTCATGTTTAAGCGCTCATCCTCTATGGTAAATGACAGATTTGTGTAGCTAAAAATGCCCATTTCTTGAATGTTTTACAATAATGATGAGATGATCACTTTAAATGAATGTTTTTGTCTGTCAATTTATTTTTACCAGATGCCAAGAATCATGGGTGGATATGATCCATGCCTGGATGATTATGCAAAAGCTTTCTACAACAGACCGGATGTTCAAAAGGCCCTCCATGTCAGTGATGGTCATCGACTCACGAACTGGAGCATATGCAAGTAATTGTCTGCTTTTATGATAAATTTCCCTCGCAGGATCACTTTTCTAGACGTAATGGAACGTGTGAAAAAGTTTGTTATTCTACGGAATTTCCAAGAATACTAAGGTTTATCTTGCTTCTTTGGATTCAGCTATGCCATTTTTAGCAACTGGACACAGTCAAAATTATCAGTTCTCCCCATATACAAGAAACTGATAGCAGGAGGTCTTAGAATATGGGTCTACAGGTCTGGTTTCCTTTCCTTCCTCATTATGTTAACCAAGAATTCATTATATATGAACCTCATCGTTTCCATTTTTCACATTTGGTGCTCAGTGGAGACACAGATGGAAGAGTTCCTGTACTGGCTACAAGATACAGCATAAGCATGTTGGGACTACCTATAACCAAGAGGTGGAGCCCCTGGTACCACCAGAAGCAGGTATACAAAACACATAGGATAGGATGAATCAACTAGGACTAAACCGAACATAATTTATTCTAATCCTAACAATCAGGAAATTGATTGATGTAATGGATTAGGTGAGTGGCTGGTTTCAGGAATACGAGGGACTTACATTTGCAACGTTCAGAGGAGCAGGCCATGCGGTGCCTGTATTTAAACCCAGTGAATCACTAGCCCTCTTCTCGGCCTTTCTTCTTGGGGAACCTCTGCCTTCTACACGATAAAGACATTAAAGTCATTTACAAATTTTGCTTCCTAATTGGCTCTCCTGTTTTGTCAAAGTTCTACTAATTTTGCCCATTAAGATTTTTCTTTCTGGCCAAGTAGAACCAATAGCTTTATTAGTAACAATAAAAGGGTATGCCAATGCTTTTGTCATGTGTTTGTTTCGACCAATTCAATTAGCTTCTTAGCTAAAATTATGTTATCTTAGTTTAGACTAAGTCTAGGCCGTCAAGGATAATTCCATCCTGGCATTCGCTGTTGGCACACAAATTTAATTAAGGAATACTTTATTACTGAAATTTTATCATGTTAAATATAAAGAACCTTTTTTGGTTTGTTTGCTTTGAATGAGAATTGAAGTTCACATTTTCTTGATTTGGGAAAGTTTTTATTTTTTATTTCTATAATTTTCTTCTGCAATTTAAATTCAAGTTTTATAATTTGTTATTTTACTTCTTCAAATTAGATTTTTTTTACTAAAATGATTGAGAACATATTTTAAGAGTTAGGGTAAATTCGAATACCTATAATATGTGTAATTTTAAGTTGCAATAAGAGTTTTATTAGAATTTTGTATAACCATTTCAGGTTAGAGAGTTTAATCTCAAAGATTAAAAATTGCCTATTTTTTAACTTTTTTAATTTATTATCTAACTTTTTAAAATTCTAATTTAGTAACTAATTTTACAAATTTCATATAACCTAGATTAAAACTTTGTCTCCATTAATTATTTGTGGATGTAGCTTATGTAACACATTTTTGACCTGTTAACTAAATACCCATGTGACAATTGGTGGATAAGTGAACACTTACATAAATTTTGACATAAAATAACCCATAACCTATTTAACTCAAAATAACCCATCTTTTTCGTGCCTCCCTCCTTGGAGCCCTAATTTTTTATCAGTAACTTTTCTCCAAAATGATTAAAAAAAAGTATGCAACAGGATATAACCATAACTTTTTTTTTGTATATTTCTGTCATATAGATATGTCTTATCTATTATTCCATATGTTATTGTAG
>JANZXV010000002.1:28413736-28426101 GCA_027576455.1 Erythroxylum roigii
TACAAGGGATTGCCTTTAGGGCACTACTCTAACAAACTCACAATACGTAAATAAGTCGACTTATCAGACTAGACAAGTCGCCTTATGTGTATCGTGACAGAATAAGTCGCCTTACATCATATACAAGTCGACTTATCCCTACATATGTGTACCCGATAAAGATGACTGAGTAAAGAGATTGTTAGGAAAGTGCATTAATAACCTATAATATACATCTTTAGGAATACATTGAAAGGGCATTTGATGGCTAAGAATGTGGAGCCAAGTGATTACATGTATAAGTTGGTAACAGTCTTAACAATTGGAGATATGCTTAAAGCTTATATTTTAAAGTTCATAGGAATATGAAATTGAGGTATAATTCAAATTGATTAAGGCATTACAATTGTGACCATAGTGGCATCGTTAGACCACGGTATGGGGCATTATATGACAGAAAGGCAGTCATTCACCCTTACATTGAGATGAAGAGGGCCTAAAATGATAAAAGGCCATAATAAATGTGAGATACTGTTAGTGAGTGAGATGAATCTAAAATAAGAGTAAAGTGACTTATGAAAGATAAATGAGTTAGGTGGATCAACACCGGATTTAGGAAATATAGTGAAATGGATATAACAGTTGAATTTATTAACACTGAAGAGAACTGAATTGTCAAAGGAGAGGTGAAGTGTTTTTATGAGTACCACCTTGGCAAGGTGTGCTCAGATTTGGAGAAAGGATAAACTAAGCCCAATATGAATTGATCTGTATGAAACTTTTATGAGTTAGTATTACCAATAAAAGATGTTTCAAAAGTCACACAGTGTTACATGGATATGTCTAGGAAAGATCATTATGATATGATATATGTGTTATTGATACTGGAAGTGAAATTGTGAGTAGTCTGAAATATATTGAGGAACTAGTTAATAAAGAAAATGACTAAATAAGTGATTGACAGATCGAGTGATTCCATTGACTACAGTTAAGTGGAGGAAAATATTTGAGTGATGATATTTAAATGGAAAATGGAGGAGCATATGAGGAAATAATACCCCTGCCTTCCTGATTAATCAAATAAGAATTTTGATGACGAAATTTATTTGAGGGGAGAGTTGTAACATCCCATTACCTGTGGGGAGGCCTAAATAGTAAAAATCAGTGATTAATGAGAGATTAGAAGTGCAATTTTTCCTGCTCATGCATAATATGTCATACACATACACATGAATAGTGAAGTTATTGCACATGATAATAATTGTACATGCATTCATGGATAATTCCAGGTATAATTGAATTGTAATGTGATATTGTTGAGAATTGTGAATTTATTATATTGGAAATTTATTTGGAGGGTGTAGTTGGTAATTTTGAATTTTGGTGAATTTAGGATTTATTCATGAAAATGTGGACTATTATTGTACTACGAAAAAAATTCCCATTTGGCAAGTAAATTGATGTATGAAAAATAGAAATAGGAATCAAAAGATATTGGAGATAATTGGAATGTAAAGAGGAAGTTAATGGAACTAGTTCAAATATAACTAGTTAGTTTGGGAAATTAGCTAAAGGTGTAAGAAGTGGACAAGTGTTCATATTTAAAGCTAATTTTTCTTAACATTAGAAAGACCAAGTGTTGTATTCTTATTTTTATCTTTATCGAAGCTTCTTCCTTAAGATCTTCCCTAATACAGAGTTTTTCATCAAATCATCACCAAAGAGAAACCTTGTTTTTATCCATCTACTTGCCATCCCCAACTTCGGTTTTCTTTCACTTCCTTAAGAGAAACTAAAACGTGCCAGCTTTCATAATGATGTACGTAAATTGCATGAAGTTTAGGGCTTCGTGATAGTTGAAGATGTCAGAGTTTTAACAAGTAAGTATTGTGTAAATCCTTTAGAGTTGTTGATTTATGAGATAAAAGAGATAAAATATCTGTCATTTGCATGATCATGAAATTAACGACCATCTTCATGAACACTATACTAATGAGGTGAAAATTTTGGATATAATTTTAGTATTTGATGGTTATTTGTGATCAAATAATGTAGAAATGATTTTCTTGGAGTTGAATGATCTTATAAAACATGTATAATGAGGTGTAGAAACAATTAAATAAAACAGAAGTGAAGGCTCCGTTTTCACTATATACGTGAGTGTTAAGCATTTTTAAGGATGAGAACAAAATGAATTTTTGAGTTATCGAATAAGTATGTGGTGATGTATGGGAAGGAGAATGAATGATTTAAAATGAAAGTTGAGGAAGAAATGAAGAAGACGCAGAAGTCGAAAGTGCAGGAAAAAAAATCTGAGAGTGAAACAGGGTAGTAAAGTGGAGTTATACATGAATGAATTTTTCTGGTTCTTGGATGACTTTTGTGAAAACTTGGATTTTGGGATTTTGTTTATGAATGATAAGTATAATAAGAGATGAGAAGATTGTCTAAAATGAAAGTTGAGAAGAAAAATAGAGAATGTGCAAAATGGTTGAAAGGCAGAATTGGTAAACTGCAGAACATGAAGAAGGTGAATGTATGATATTTGTGTTTGTGATGATTTTGAGAATTTTGAGTAAACTTGCATATTTAGTGGTACTATAAATGTGTTATGAATGAGCTGAATGGGAGTTAAAATGGTAAAACGAAATTGGAGAATATAAACGGAAGGAAGTGTCAGATTTAATGAAAGAAGAAGCTCAAAGAATGAAAAAGAAAAGTTAGAGAAGCTTTTTTTTAAAAAATTTAAAAATGGTATTATAAAGACGAAAGTTTTAACAACTTATATACAATCCTTTATAAGGATATCAAAAAGAAAATAAAACAACCACTATTACTCTTCTAGAAACCCGTACTTATACGACATTAATTAAATCATCCATATCGTTCTGAGTTCCTAGCTGATGCTATCCTGCTTCCCTTTAGCCACCATTGTTTCTCTAATCAAATTAACTATGGACTCGGCAAGCTCATATTTTGGTTGCTCTTCATGTTTATAAATCCTTCTATTCCTTTCCCTCCATATATAATAAATAGCCATATGAAACGACGTCTTGATAATAAGATTATCCCTCTTCTCTATCCTGGCATATCGAATAATGTCATTTAACACTTCATTCCATTGAAAGGAGAACCTTGGAAGTCTTAATAAATTCAGAATTCTACTCCACACCACTTTGGTATATTGACATTAAAAAAAAATTGATTTCTACTCTCAATAACTTGTTTACACAGCACACATAGAGGGTCGAAAGTATCAAACCATTGGTCCTTCATTCTCAACCTATTCATGATAGTTAACCACAAGAAAATAGCGGATTTTGGACTTAATACCTACTTCCATACTAAGTCCACCCATGGCACTATTGGTAGAGAAGCTCTCTCTATGGTGTATGTTGATTTGTTCGTGAAAACACCACTACTATGGGCAGCCCAAATAACCGTATCAGAAAAATTATTCAATTGCATTTCTCCGATATATGAGTCAAGCACATGCCAAAATCTGACATTGGTCATTCTTGTCCTCTCTAAAAAAATCCAGCCCATTGTTGCCTCTTTCGGAATTCTATTTCTTAAAGGTCGTAAGTCAGTTTTGCCCCATAACGGGCTATTCAAGGACCATATATCAAACCAGAGACTTACCTCTTCTCCATTCCCCAACCGGACCTTCATAAAAGGATAAACTTTCTCCCTAAGCAGCAACCAAGTCTTAAAGATCCAAGAATAATCATTCCGAGGGTGGATTTGACAAAAACTTTCACCACAAATTCGGTAAACTTACACCCATTTTACCCATAAAGCTTCTTTATCAACAAACAATCTCCAAATTCTTTTCATTAATAATACCTGTTGCATTTGAATGATTGAGATGATTCCTAATCCCCCTTGTTTTTTTTGGCACGGTAATGTCACTCCATTTTACCTTGGCCCCCTTACTATTATCATGTGTTCCATTCCATAAAAAGGATTTCAACATCCTCTCCATGTCCTTGATCACCTTCTTTAAATTACCACATACGCCACCCAATGTACATGCATGCTATTCAACACCGACACAATGAGAGTGACTCTAGCGGCAAGTGATAAAAATATGTTCAGCTAAGTAAAAATTTTAGCTTTCAGTTTTTCCAGCAAAGGCATAAACACCGAATATCATGGCTTACCCGATGTTATAAGGACTCCCAGATACTGAAAAGGAGTTTTTTGAAGAGAGATACCCACCAAATTGGAAATCCATTCTGGATCCCGCACATTTGAAGACACTTATACTCCACTCTTCTGCAAATTCAGTTTCATCCCCGACCATCCCAAAAAAGTGTTCAGCAGACTCATCAATATCGATATAACCTGTGGTTCTGCCTTACAAAAGAGAATCACATCATCAGCATACATTAAATGTGTTAATTTCATCTCTTTACATTTATAGTGATATTGAAATAAACCATTGCAATCCACCACTTTCCTAATTAATTTGGATAATCCCTTCATTGCTAAAGTGAATAGGAAAGGGGAAAGAGGATCCCCTTGCCTAATCCCTCGAGTATTGGAGAATGGTTTTGTAGGAAGTCCATTGATTAACACACTCATTGAAGTCGTCTGGATGCATTGGAGTAACCACTGCCTAAATCTCATAGGAATCCTGATGGCTGTTAGACAATCTCTCAAGAAACCCCAACTCACAGTGTCGTATGCTTTATAAAGATCAATTTTTAATGCACAACTTTTGATCTTTTTTCCTGTGTGATATTCCCCTATCAATTCTTGGAGAAGCAATATATTATCCCCAATACTTCTCGATGGAAGAAACGGCCCTTGAGACTTTGTAACCATCTCGGCCAATACCATTTTCAATCTATCATCCAATAAACTTGCAATGATCTTGTATACCGTAGAGCAGCACGAAATAGGCCGATAATCTGTGATCCTCTCTGGTCTGTCCTTTTTCGGAATTACACAAACATACGTATGATTGATTTCTTTCAACATTGAGCTAAAAGAAAAAAATTCTAACACTGCTGCCGTTACAAGAGGTCCTGTTATATCCCAAGTTTATTGAAAGAAACCAGTAGAAAAACCATCGGGTCCAGGTGCTTTAGAACTGTGCATCCAGAATACCACCTCTCTCACTTGCTGGGCTGTGAAAGGAGAAGTGAGCACCTCCAAAAACTCTGGCCTCGGAAAATAATTCGTCATATCTAGTACCTCAAATCCGTTCAGCTAGGTGTCATTTCTCCCTATAAGTCTCAAAAAGAAGTTACGTATATGATCTGCAAGTTCGTGTTGTGAGGTAAGTTTATGCCCCTCATCATCTATCAATTCCGTTATAGTGTTACTGTTTCTCCGGGCTAGTACCGATGCCTGAAAAAATCTGGAATTAATGTCCCCTTCTTTGATCCATGTCTGTCTAGCTTTTTGCTTCTTTATCGAATTTTGTAGTTGAAGTGCTTCTTGATATTGCTTTAAACAATTTGCTTCCCTGTTTCTCAAACTTACGTTGGAAGGGTCTGTATAACATTGCTTTTGGACCTCATTTAGCAATTTGCCCAATTCTACTACATCTCTTCTGCTGCCTTTGTTGAATTCTTTTATTGCAGCTTTAGCAAGCCTTAGCTGATACGCTTTATGGCCATAAATAGTCATATCCCAAACCCGCTAAATCATGGACATAAACCCTTCCATTTGCATTAGCCCATTAAATAATATGAACGGAGCCTCTACTTTGAAACCACCATATATTTGTTGTACTAAGATAGACGCATGATTAGAAAAAACTGGCTCTCCAAACACTACCGATGCCAAAGGGAACCATCGTAGCCAACTTTGATTCACCAACGCTTGATCTAGCTTCTTCCTCATAAGCATCTGTCCCTTTTGTTTATTGTCCCATGTAAACCATCTGCCCAGTCCTCTAAGATCCACTAAATCGATACAATGTAGCAAAGAATTGAGTTCAACTCCTGTCTCAGAATGAAAACCAGCCCCTCCTTCCACTTCATCAGATCGTAGACAACAATTAAAGTCACCTAACACCAACCATGGGTCTTGCATACCCCCATAAATTTCTAGTAATTCCTCCCACAATTTAGTTCTTTGGAAAGCAAAATTAGAAGCGTACACCATAGTTACCTCAAACTGAAACTGACCCATAAGCTAACATCGAATGTGGATGAATTGATCTCCCATCTTTAATACACGAGCCTCAACCCTGTCAGTATTATACCAACACATAATCCGACCATTGTAGTGGTGAATGTGATTAGAGAAACATTTCCACTTGGACCCCAAAAAATCCGTCACCTTATGGATAGCAGCAGCTTTTATTTTTGTTTCTAGAAGTCCTACCAAAACAGGTTGTTTTTCAGTAACTAGTTCCTATACCATAAGCTTTTTGAGGGGATCATTAAGTCCACTTGTATTCCATACTGATATCAACATCTAAAGGTATGTTCAAAAAAGATACTCCGGGGATATAAGCCCCTTATGCTTTTTATTCTTACCTTTTTTCTTTCCAACACTCTTTTTCCTGACTTCTATTGATAAAAGACTAATCTCACCAGCTTTAGTATCGGATTCTACTTCCTTCCCCAAATTAATACTTGTTTCTGTATTTTCAGATTCATCAGCCTCCAAAGTATTAAGCTTTGGAATCGATTTATCTGTCTTCATGCAAGACTTCTTCCCTTCATCCTCGATGGACTGGTTAGTCATGGCCGTTTGAAGTACTGGTGCTTCTCTTATCATAAGACCTCCCTCTCTTGTCGACTCCCCGCCATGGCTTTTGTTTTGTGTCAGATCATCTACACAAGCCATATTTTTATTGCTGCCCTTCTCCTGGATAGTCTCCTTGGACCTCTCTGTCAATATTACACTATCTACATTTGCTTTGTGAACTGTCGCCTCTTCATTCTGTTGCTTAGTAGGAGAGCTAACTTCTTTGTTCGCATTAATATTCCCTTTCAGAAAATGACCCTGCTCTGTAGTTCGATCTTGCCCTTCATCTGTAACCTCTACATTCTCTAAATCTTCCTGCCAACCTGATTTCAAAAATTGACCTGTAGCAACCCATTTCTTTCTCGAAGATACTGGTTTCCATGGATAAGAGATGATGATTTCATCTCTTACCAACTCTCCTGTTTCACCAAGACGTAGGATTGGTAGTTTTTCAGTAAAGAAGCATGCTTTAGGAATTCAATGCAAATCTTTGCATACCCGATTCTGTCCATTGCAGTCATTTGGGAGTCCATACAAATTGGTTTGCCTAATGCGCTAGCAAGGTGACTTAGCCCCTCCACCGTCCAATACTCCATTGGTAATCCATGAAACTGTACCCATAGAGGAATTGTATCTATTATCCCTAAGTCCACACCCATTCCCGGTTTCCATTGATGTAGAAATAGTGGTTGGTCCCCAATATGCCAAGGACCTTGCTCTATAATCTCCAACAAATTGGCCTTTTCAGAGAACTTGAATAACACTGACCCGTCTTCCTTAAGCATCATCTTCTCTAGACCCTTATGTCCCCATCTAGCCTTTGCCCATGCATTAATCGCTAGAAAAGCCAATCTTTTGGACCAAAAGAACCCAACCAAAGAATTCGACCATGCTCTAGCACCTGCTTGTAGAAACTCCAACGGAGGAGTAAAAATCTCGTCCTGGATCACATTCGGGTAGTACTTCAGTTTCCCTTTGTTGGACTGAATACTGGCTATATTTTTCTAAGCACCTTTTGTCGTCACTGTGCGCTAAAATTTATCACCATTTACTTGTGTCCCAGCAGGCTTTTCCCTCTGATTCCCCGTAGTCTTCATACTTGATAAAGGTGGGAACTGATCCTTCGACGTTGAGGGGTTTCCCTTATCCAAGAGACCCTTAGGAGAGGATGTAGAAGGATCGCCCATCACCAGAGATCTCCAGAGAGGAGGTGAGCTCTGCCGTTCGTGAACCCCTGAGAATTCCAGAAATATCCTCAAATAGTAGCTAACCTTTTAGAAGTAAGGAGGGGAGAGAGGGGGGCGTGAAGGTAATTCACCAAATAAGCGGGAATAAAAAGAAGAGAGAAGTCAGACTTTCTCGCTCCCTAAGATTTTGTTGGCCCTAAGAAGTTGGCATTGGTCTAGAACTTCCTTGATTAAACTGTATTGATCTAGGAAGATTTTGATAAAATTGTCTTCATGAAAGTTGTAGATATTTCTTTTAGTTTTCTATTGATATAAAGTTTGAAATTGTTAGAGTTCTGGATCAAAAGTTGTGGAGGTTTGAAGTTGGGTATGCGACTTGGCATTTGTAGGACGAAAATTTTCACGAAAGCAACTTTGGAAGTCCAAGGATGAAAATCGCTATCGTACAAATGCACGATAGCAACTCTGGAGGTTTAAGACGATAGCAACTTTAGCGTTTTAAAGGTGAAAGTCGCCATTGTGCAATTGCACGATAGCGACTTTAGAGAGTTGTTAGTTGATGAACATTCGATGGTTTTTTGGCTATATCTTCTCCGTCCGACCTCCAAATGACATGAGACTTAGACCATTGGACTCATAAGACATTGCTCTACCTTTCCACCAAAATTTATAACAATCAGAAATCAATTGAGAGAGTTATAGTGAAAAATGTGGGTCAGGTCTAACAGTGTATATTCTTCAACATTTTTGTCTTTATCTATCACACCTATGACTCTTTCACACTCATATACCTCTCACGCCCATGACTTTTCTCACACCCATGAATTATTCTCACGGGTGTGACTCCTACACAAGCATGATTTTCACTCTCATTCCCGTGAGTGGCAATTGTTGGGCCAGCCATTTTAATTGTCTTTTCATGCTACAGTGCTCTCTAATGGTTGATGAACATTGTGCAGCCGAACCATCTTGCTTCCTTCGATAATAACTTCTTTTCTAGACCTCCAAATGATTTTATTCTTGAGCCATTGGATTTGTAATACATTGTTTCACCTCTCTAAAAAATTGGTAGCATTCTAAATTGAGTGAAAAAAGATTGATTGAATGAAAGTGAGGGAATCTATTGGAATAGTGAACTGGTGTTGTTTTTCTGAATACACTTCAATATTTTGATTATATCTAGATCTATAGGATTCCAAATGAGATGATTTTTAATTTGGAGTAAACTAGAGACATAGAGATACAAATCATATGAAAAGGTCGAATTGTGATTCAGTCTCTAAGATGTTGAATTTCTGGATGAAAGTTGTGCATAGTACACTATTTTTAAATGTGAACAAACCGATAATGTTTGAGGTATATCTTCAAGTAAGGGATAGAGGTCGGGATTAGTTCACGTCTGCATTGTATTTCTTTATTTTGTACTGAATTGTAATTTCTGCAAAATTTTGTATTAAGGAATGCATTCTAAAATTATTATACAATGTGTATGTGAATATAATTATGTTGTATTGACATAATGATTATGAGTGTTTTGTTTCTGGAATGGGCCCTAGTGATAAACAAACTACTGTTGATTTGAAAAATATTTATGGAATAAAGTGGGCCCATTTTTATGATTGATATCTGCATATTATGTTTGTGATTGTGGTTGCAAAAAAAAAATTTAGACCGATTTTTGACTGATTAAGTGTTCTAGTACGCCACCCTCGCAGGTCACGGACTCGAATATCACTTAGGGTGTCGGGTACATGCCTTACGGGAGTGGGGTGTTACATTATGTGGTATCAGAGCCCTAAATTACTATCTTATATGGGAATTTTTGAAATATGTGTCAAGTTACATGCATTTTAGTCATGCCATAGCAGACAACGACAACTGATCCCCAGTATGAGTCATATGCATGAGCATTCCTTAAGAGTTTGAGCTATTAAAAGCACTGAGAAAAATGATGATATGATAGAATGTGAGAAAATAAAGGTTTATGGGTATTTTGGAAATGATAAATAGTATCTGGTTTTGTATGATAGATAAAGGTTATGGTTTTTTCATTAAACATGAGATCAATATTGTGTTATGATGGTATACCCTTAAATGTGATATAGGTGTGAATATGTATATTGCCGTGGATTGATTGAGGAAAATAGGGATATGAGTAGAAATGAGGAGACTAAAGTGTATAAGCAGAATGTAATGAAATCTTAAATTTGTTATGATCATAAGAGGATAAATTTGGAACCGAAATGGTTATATGAGTATAGTGATAAGAGTTTATAATTCAGTATAAGAATATATTGGGAGAATTTAGACCAGAATTTCATAATGATTATGCTTTAATAATTCTGAATTGATTGAGGATATACACATGGGAGATGAAATAGAAATGAGATAAAGAAAAGGTGATGAATCAAATAAGAATAAAATATAATAGTTGAATCAATATGACATGATGTAACACCAGAAGAGATAAATTTTGGAGGATTGGAGTAAGTTGATTTTGGTATATGTCAATGTGAGGAAACCCCGATCGTGGAAAGGATAAAAAGAGAAATATTGTTTGCGATTAATTGAGATCAAAATATTACTATTGTAAGATAATTGGTGATTTGTCAAAAATAAATTTCTGGATAGAATGGGATGACCTTGATGATACACACCTAAGTATGTGTGACAATAATGATGTCTGCTAGTTCATCGAGTTTTGGTAACTAGAACATTACGACCTTGTAAGAAACAATAGAAATTGATCTTCTTGAGGTACTAAGAATGTTTAATGAATAGACCGAATAGTCTATTCTTAAGAATGATCAAGGAAGAAATAAATCAAAAATGATATTGGAGTCTTAATCATAACGGAGACTCAAGCCTAAGATGTAGAATATGTTATCGAGGGTGTAATATAAAGTATTCAATTATGCGAGTGGATTCATGAATTGAGGGGATACAAATTGAATATGAGGAATGTGTTACCAACACAGAAAGTGAAATATTTAAATAAATTGAAATGTGTGGAGAAACTAGTATGAATGAATAGGCATTTGAATAAGTCAATGTAAAATAAGAGGAATTTGTATGAATGGAGAAAAATTATTTGAGAAAAGAAGTTAATTGGGAAACTGAAATTGACATGAGATAATATTATCTTAATTGAGGAATTAGTCACTTAAGGAAGTACGAGAATTAATTATGGACGCATGGAAATTTGGGTTATATCCGTTGGAGTTAACAATGCCCCTAATAGTATTATACTATTGAAGATTAAAGTGACTCAAGCAAAAATTGGATCAATTAATGACTATGATCATAGAGGACAATTAGAGTGTATTCGAAAAATGAAGCGAATATTTTGAACAATGAGATTTAGAGGTAGAAACAATTATATGCCAAGTTTAATGAGAGTGAATCTTAGCTGCATCAAATAAAGTGTAGAATGTATATATCTAAACATGGCATATTGGGAGACCCAAAGAAAATAGAGGAAATGATGAAGAGAGAAACTACAAGGAATATATATATGAGATTTGAAGTTGCCAAATTTTTTTTGTTGAAAATAGGATACTAACAGAGACTGTTAAGGAGTTCTTATTAATCTTAGTCCTTTGATAAAAATATTTGAGGAAAAATGTGTAAACCGTATGAATGACGAATGAAAAAATAATTTTGACGAACTATAACCTTAATGTTAATTATGCCATTTGGATTTAGAGATTATGCAGTATATAACGAAGTTTCACATCGGAGATTAAGATACAATTTGTTATAACAGTATAAAGTGGTTTTTGTATACATAGAGACAATTAAAGTCTTATGAGATGATTTTGATACATGGTTTAGAATTGTTATGATAGTAATTGCTTTGAGATCTTGGAGACATTAGATGTGTAGAGTCATTTCTGTAATGTGCAGATCTTTTAAACTGAGGTAAGTATTGAGTATGAAAGGATTGAATATAAAACCAAGACAATGAATAGAGTTACTTATAGATTATGATTGTACAAATGAATAATTTTCTGTAAAGCTAGTGTTGTATCTGATGCATTAAGCAGAAATTCCAATAGCAGTGAAGCATGAATTCAGATATTGGGGTCACCAAATCTAGTGAAATAAAGAGCATAAGATTTGAGCAAAAATGAAGTACATCTAGCTATTGAATTTAAAGAGTAGTCTTACATGGAAAGTTCATAAAAGTCCAAATTGAGGATTCGGAATCTATGAATTTTATTAAGAAATTGAAAATGAATATAAATTTTGAGTCCGAATAGGAAAACTGTTACCTTGTGAGCAACCGGAGAAAAATGGAAAACGGAGCGAAACAAGGAAAGCGAAGGATCGTGAATCAGAATACAAATCAAATCGAATTAGAAAAGGAATGTCCGACATCCGGCAACGAAGATTGATCGAAAAACTATGCGAGTCGCGTTGGAAACCCTAAGACTAAGCCGAAAATCCCGATATAATTTTTTTTCATTTCTTTCCTTCCTCTTTATA
>JANZXV010000002.1:28438811-28458930 GCA_027576455.1 Erythroxylum roigii
AATTGATTTTCTTAACCTTTACTTTATTAAAAATTAGTATTAATAATTATCCAATTAAGAAAAATACTAACAAGTTTTAGTTGACTAATAAATAAAAATTTTTAATTACTGAGACAACATTCCCTCTTCTAGTAAACTGCCAAAAGAAGTTGGGTTAAACTAATAAAAGGTCGTCACGTTGGAGATAGAAATTCGAGATTAGTTTCCATGTTCATTGCCCAGACACTGGTTATTAATTATCCTAATGCCAGCAAGACGACATATATATCTTATTGAAGGTAAAGTATTTGGGTTCTTCAACTTAATATCATGGGAAATTAGTTGGTAACTTAACCGGTCGGCCAAATTCCATAGAGCCTCAGTCGAGAGAACTCCCCACAAGACTAACGAAGTTCGTTATCATGCACGTGCTTGAAGGATTATTATAAACATTTTAAAACGCGCACGTATATTTATAATATATTTATATATATGACTTAGACGCGTAAATCAGTCAAAAAAAATTCAAGTATCGACTAATTTTTAAAAGTAAATATTGACGTTGTATACTTTTTTTTTTTACCATGTATTTTAGGAGAGTCCTAATTTTAAGAAGGTACTCTTAAGTTATCAATATTTAAATTAATCTCCGCTCAAGTTAGATAGATCCTTTGCGAAAGATAAAGTTCTAACTCTAAATTTTAAACGACTATATATATGATAATAGTTCAAACCTACGAACTCACTTTAATTAGAAGAGCTCATTGTCAACTTACCAGTAACTTGTGGTTATTGACATTGTATACTTTCATCTGTCCATATTGGAATTTCCATATCGCCTCTAAATGTGAAATCTTCTGAAATCTTCCCTACTGACAATTCCTAGAAACTACTTTACGAGCTACATACCTACATAAATACTCACGATGCTCACCTAAATCTCTCTCGCTCACAGAATCCAACTAATTTCTTTATACTAGGAACTAGCATTTAAGTTTCCTCCAGTGTCTTCTTCAAGGTGCCATGCAGATGAGGTCACCGTCCACAGCCAAGAGCTTGTACAGGAAATTTTGGTCTCACCGTAACCAAATCCGAAAGTCCGTTATTAAACCCTGCGACGTCTTCATTAATCATCGAGGAATAGACACCAAGAGAACCATTTCTGGTTTACTTTATGATGACCTTTCACGACTTGGGCTCAATCCTTTTCTTGACAGCAAGAACTTGCAGGCTGGCGACAGATTGTTCGATAACATTAACAAGGCAATCGCTGATTGCAAAGTTGGTGTCGCTGTTTTCTCTCCGCGTTACTGTGACTCCTATTTTTGCCTTCATGAGTTGGCTCTGTTCATGGAGACCAAGAAGAAGGTTATACCTATATTTTATGACGTGAAACCCTCACAGCTTCATGTGAAAGGCAATGGTAGCTGCCCTGCAAATGATCTTGAGAGATTCAAATACGCTTTGGAAGAGGCAAAGCACACGGTCGGACTCACGTTCAACACAGATAATGGGTTAGTCTTAATAAAATTCTAATGTTAGTTTTGATTAATCAAATATTAAAATCTTTCTTACACATATGATGGACATTTATATGCATGCAGGAACTGGTCGGAATTCCTAAGCACAGCGACTCATGCGATCTTGAAGAGCTTGACCGAGCTCGACGGAGAGGCAATCAGCAAAACTCGAAAATATATTTCATGAATTTAATTATCAATGAAGAAGAAGCTAATTAATCATCTTACACAAAACAACTTAGTTACTCTATACGATACTCTAATGTAGGTCTTTTACTCGCTAATTATTCTTTCTATTATGTAATTTTTTCATTTTCTCATGTATAGGAAGGTGTATATCACCTTATACAGCTGGCTAGTTACGTTTAATTGATACAATAAAGGTAGACACAGGGATTCGAACTTGTAAACTATATTAATAATATAAGATGTGAATTATGTTCTTCCATTTCTATGTATGTGATTCATAACTTATAATCAGCAAAGAGATGTACATTAATGAAATGAATATTTTATTGAAGAGAATGTGAAAGGGAAAATCTGCATGATATATGACTTTGGAAGTTCCTGCAAATACATAATTAGAAGGTTGTGCAGGAATAGGATATAAGCTATATGGACGGGGAAACGAAGTTCCACGGCTTCGAAATCTCATAACATAACGAGGTGTGATCAATGCGGAGACATATATTTCCACAAATTTAAATCGTTGTATGAATTTCTTGGAATTGGTTCGAATCCGGCTTTTATTTCTCTTTGAGTTGTCATATTTTCTTATATCGAGGATAAGGCCGTGATTAAGTTGAGAAATGCGCGTGACTAATTAATTAACTCGATCAAGAACTCTATCTGTGCTTTGTGCTAATCCTAGAGGGACATGGATGAGGATCTGATGGATGGACTAATAATAGGTACGTTGCCCTGCTAAATGAGTCAATACTAGAGCTAAAAGCTTGTTAACTTGGCTCAGGAAGAGTTTTTTATTGAGAAATTAAAGAGATATATTGATAGCCTTTCAAAGGCATATTGAGAACGTTTAATGTACAAAACCAAAGCAAAATTCCAAAGGGTCTATCCTATCAAAGTACATCAACACCATCCTTACATATTAGTTACGTTTATAGCCATATGTAAGTTCCATTAGTTTCCATTCGTTCTAGCTTTATGTTTTCTGTTTCACAGAACCAACCATCTCCTTGTTTCCACTATTGTGCACCGCTTATCTGATCTTTTAACTTGGGATATTGAGGTTTATCATTAGCTCTTTGCAACTTTGTAGTGTTTCCTTTAAGAGGCCTTCTTTAGTTTTCTCAGTTTTACAAAGCACACAAATGTCTCAGGAATTCAGGAACTTCAGTCTATTTTTTATAGTTAACCCATAAAACCACAACAGAAAAGATACATTTGAGAGAAGGTTTTTGCTCCAAATAATTCTATGCTATTTAACTTTTCCACCTTTTGTTCTTATTAGCTCTCTGCCGGAATTATACATGAAGTTGCTTGAGGGGTGATACATCTAGATGTAACTACCTTCCACACCTTGCAACCTATAATCATGGAGTGTTGGAAATTAGTTTGTGATGTAACTAGTTAAAGTCAAACTTGTTCCGAAGGGTTGCTTCATTTCTAAGAGTTGTAACTTGTAGTGAACAGATGTGATTGTTCTGAAGGGTTGCTTCCTTTCTAAAAGTTATGACTTGTAGTGAACATATGTGACTGCTCTGAAATGTTGTTTCCTTTCTAAAAGTTATGACTTGTAGTGAACAAACGTGACTATTCTGAAAACTCTATATAAACATAAGTTTTAGTCAAGATTAAAAATGTTTGTTTTTAACAACTTTTACCAAAACAATCTCTGCATTTATAATTCTTGAAGAACTTTTATACTCTTGCAACTTGAATGTTCTTGTGTTCTTTATATCCTAGAAGTAATTTTGCCTTTAACCGGGTTTGCAAGCATAGTGGGGGCAAATAACACTTTGAGGAAAGTGTTCAACGCACCTAAAACACTTTAAACTTTGTGTTTTGATCTCAAGTTCTCTCAATTCTCTGCAACACCGTCTACTTCATTGTTCATCCTTTGTTTTATGGACTTCCAACCCCCATTTTATTACATGGAGTAATTCAGTCAATGCAGGTAGATAGATGGTTCATCGGTTCCCTAAGATCCCCTCGAACTTGGCATTTTCTTGAGAAATATTTAAGTAATGCAATATGAGGTTTAAAAGATAAAGAGGGCCTTTCTAGGTCCAATTATCGAAATATAGGGAGACTTTTTTTCACTCTCAATCTTGCACTTAATATAGTCAACTAGTTAATCCTTCATCTTGATTAATTGTGACATAAACCAAGAGCAGTTTGTATCTTTATTCATCTCCCATAAGCTTCTCCCCTTGAGTATGTGTTTATTTATCGTGACCAAAGTTTGTTCTTCTTAGTGAGCAATCTCTACACATCATAACCAAAGTACGTTCTTCTTAGTGAGCAACCACCATAGTCTTTTTATTATTATAATTTTATTGTTGTGGCTCATTATAGTTATCCTAGCCCTTCCTCATCAGTTGGTCTACATGCCTCTTTCCATCTTACATTAGCCATTACTTTTCCTTTTTTGTTGACTTCCCAAAGAAAAGCTCTCATCATCTTTTCAACATTATATGGTTATGCCTTTAGATAACATTATATGGGTTGACCAGTATATATAGGTTTAAGAAAGCACATATTTGATCAGCATTATTCTTCTCACATAAGACAAGTCTTTACTACTCAAGTGATTTAGTCTTTTTTTAATCTTCTCTTTTAAAGCAGAGCACTTTCTAAATATTTATCTCTTGCTAAATACAACTAATCTAAGGTAAATGAAGGGAGCTTTGCTTCATAGAATCTTGAAACTCTTAATAGTCATTTTGATTCCTCAATTACACTTAAGGATAAGATCAGTTGGCTTTTGTTATAGTTTTCACTCAGTCTTAATATTTCCTTAAATAATCATGGGGAGTTGGAGGTTATGTGTACAGATCTATCATTAGCCTAGACAAAAATTGATAGGTCAACTATTCTAACTCTTTTACATTTAGTTTGATAATCAAAATCAAGATTCAAAGAACTATTGTATCTGATCATCCTAGATAGAGCTACCATGCATATTATGAATAAATAAGGAATATGGGATCTTCCTACCTTAATCCTTTCCCCCTTTGAAGAGTTTTGTTGGTTCACCATTTACAAGAATATTAAATGAGGTCGAAACTATGCATTATTTTACCCAATTCTTAAATTTGTCTAGAAAACCAAAGGCCTGAAGCAAAAACATGATGAAGTACTAGTTTATGCTATCGAAAGCTTTAACAAAATATATCTGCAGTGCACAATCCTTCAGTGCTTTCTTCCTTACATAATTTCTAGAAAGCTTATGCTCCATCAAAAAATTTTCACCATTGACTTCCCCCTCCAAAAATGCCACTTATGAATCTTCAATTAAGAGATGAAAATCCCATCTTAGTCTTGTGTAAGCACTTCTAAAATGATTTTATGAAAAAATTTGCAACAAGAAATTATTCTAAAAATGATCATAGATTCAATGTTGGTTAGGTATCAAGCAAATGTAAGTCTTGTTAAGCTCCTTTAATAATTTCCTATTTTTAAGAATTACTAAATTAATAAATAAGTACATAATGGAAGGCCAAGTTTTATGAAAGAAATATTCATGGAATCCATATAGGACAGCAGCTTTATAGGGGTTTAATTTAAAAACTAATTTTCAATTTCCTGAATCGAGACTAATCTACAAAGTCTTTCTTTCAGGTACCTAGTAAGTTGACTATTAACTAAAGATCTTAGTAAGGGGTCTAAAGAACTTCTAGTTGAATACTAATAAATTCACTAAAATATTTGAAAACTTCCTCCATTAATTCTTCTTGGGTGGAGGCTGATCCCCATTTGGTTTTCTTAAAGAGTTAATCATGCTAGAGTTGTTCCTAGATATGACTATACTATGAAAATTTTTCATATTTTTCCCCCTCTTAAATCCAATTTATTTTAGCTCTTTGCCTCGTAAAGGAGTTATGGATAAATACTATCATTGTGTATTCAATTAAAACCTTCTTCTCTTATTAATTTAGTAAGGGATAAATTAGATTTTGGTACAGGGAGTTTTGAACAAGGATTTGATTTAATAGCTTCTATTTGATCCTCTGTGTGCATTGTTCTTCTAGCATTGAGATTTGTCATTTCCTGCTTAATTAATTCTAATTTCTTCACATATTGGAATTACTTGCTTATTTTAATCTATTTTTTAAGGCTTTTATTGACAGCTTCTTTAAACCTTCTTCCTTTATTAAAAATTTGTTGAATCTGAAGGAGCTTCTTCTTCACCATCTATTTTACATTTTCATTATGAGGATTATTGAGTGGTTTGATATTCTTAAAGCCTTAAAAACAGGTTTGCTTATATGGAAATTCTTAAGCCGATCCTCATTAATCAAAGCCCTGTCAAGCTTTTTCCTTAACATCCATTTAAAATTTCACTTATTATACTAGTTAAAGAATTTGACTTCCATTTTCATGCAATATTTGAAATCATTAGTGAAAACTTTTTGTTTCGCTTGCCCTTTAATTCATTCCTATGAAGGACAATAATGAAGTCATATAGTAAGATTTAGGGGCCTTGTATTATTAAGCGGATGGATTATAGACTATTCCATAGACTTTTTATTTGGAAATTAAAATTGGAACCATATATAATTTTTATAGAGGCAATGAAGTTATCTTACATCATATCCACTAGCATACACATCATTTGTTCATTTGATTCAATCAAGTTCATCCTAACTCTTTTGGAGTTATAAAACACTATAAGGTGCCTATAATGATGATGTTCATGGTTTGATAAAAATGACCAGGAGTTCCCTAGTGTACACAACTTTGAGATGTTCTCTTGCTTGTCCTTAATTTCCAATAAACCAAGCAAATTTGTCTTTGTTTTTTGAAAAAATCCCTAACATCGTATAACTTGTCGAGGTAATTTATACCCCTAACCTTCCATACTAACATTGACATCATGTTATATTTAAGGGCTTAGTTCTCTTTGATTTGGTTTTCCTACCTGATTTCCTCTTTTCAATGCTCCAAAAGTAATTTAGGTCATGCTCAATTTCTTTTCATATTTGGACATTTTTATCTACTTCCCCTTTTTCTTCTAATTGATCATCCCTTCTTAATTTCTGATAGATGCATAATTGATCATAATTTACATCATATTTGATGTGTTTTTTCTTGATATTTTATATTTTTGGTATGTATTTGGTAATTAATGTGCTTCAAGTGTGTTTATAGAGTATAATTACCTTCACGGAATTAAAAAAGAAGAATTTGGATAAAAACACGACGTAAAACAAAGATGAAATGCACAACTATGCATCTGCCCATGTACTTTCACGATATTTAGAGATTTTTAGTTATTCAAGGTATGATGCATGATTGTCTAAGAGACCGTGCATCTCCCAGAACCCTGATTGCCTTCACGGAATTAAATGAGTGTGTTTACAGAGTATAATTGCCTTCAAGAAATTAAAAAAAAAGAATTCAGATGAAAACATAACGTAAAACAAAGATTCCACGCACATAAGGGATGCACAACTGTGCATCTACATATGCACTTTTATGATATTCAAAGATTTTTAGTTATGCGCGGTCTAATGCACAATTGTGTAAGAGACCGTGCGTCTCCTAAAACCCTAAATTTTATGATAAAAAGACATTTTTAGGGAAGATGCAAGAAGGGAGACGACAAGAAGCGGGAAACGTGAAGATTTTATTAACGGATCCATCATAATACAATATCAGACCCCTACATCACTATAATACTTGATAGAAAACAATCAGTGAGATTTAGAATTATAATTCCATAATTTTCGATTTATTTTTTTGTTTATTTATATCTAATTTTGTGTTTGCTGATGTATAACTAAATTTTATGTTAGTATTTAGGCTATATGAACCCTATTTGATACTTGAACATGTGTTGATTATTTTGTTAATGAAATTGATTGTTTGATTTATTAAAATCCAATTACTTGTTTCATTTAAGTTTTAGTAATCTAAAATATTAGATCATAATTTGATTTCAGATGTAGCGATTAAGAAATCCTAGGTTTGAATAGATCCACGATAATTAAAAATAGTTAATTGCAACCTAGAGATAAGATGACAAATCTTCTAGATTAGGGTCAAACCTAATAAAGAGATTCATAAAACGATAACACAATCCTATAAATTTTAACCAAATTAATTAGATTAGAAACTTTAGGATTAGTTGTTAGTAAACTCAAAGTCAGCTATAGCATACTATACGAGTCTGCACAGTCCAATGAATCATCAACCCAATTGCATAACAAAAGATCAATCTGTTAATGTTTAGGAGAATTTAAACCTAAATATTAATCACTTGATATTGGTAATTAACTTAGCACTTCCTAATTCTTTGCTTAATAGTGTTGTTTGTTTATTTTATTTGCTTAATTTTAGCTTTTGTAACTAAAATAATAATCAATTCATAGGCTAGATAATAAAACAATGGTAATTACTAGTACTTGTTGTCCTCGTGGGATCAAGTCGTACTTGTTGGTACTAGCTATAGCTACAACGTGTACTGTGGTATAACAATATTGACACTCATGAAAAAAAATCAATCAATTTATTTTATAAAGAAATGGAATTCCCTTAGTTAATATCCCATTCAGGTAACTAAGAGTTATGATCACTAAGAAATAGTTCTCCTCCCTTGATTGTATTCCTCTATTGGATTCCATCAATAAAAAGATTTAACAATTATTCTAATAGATTTTAAAGATATAGAGGTAGACTTCAATTGATAATTACTATCCTAAATAACCTCTCTCTATATATATACTGGAGCTCACACATGGCCCTTTCCAAAGTGACAATGAAAGAAATGGATAGGAAGCGTAAAGAATTCCTATGGAGTGGATTTGGTAGAAATAAACAGCACTCTAAAGTAAAATGGTCTTCCATATACTAGCTTAAAAACTGTGGAGGTCTAGGAATCACTTCTGTCAAACTCCTAAACAAAAACTTGATGGCAAAGAGACTTTGGAATCTATGTAAGGATAAAGAAGACCTCTAAGTTAAATGGACACATTTATATGACATATAGGAGGAGAGTATATAGCTATTCCTATTAAAACAAAGATGTCATAGACATTTCAACAAATTCTTCAAACAAGGAAGTGGATTTATTAGACACAAAATTGGAAATAGAAAAGATATTTTTCTAGTTTTATCAATGAAATTCTCTAAGCCCTTTATAAAACTGCCTCTCTACAATTCCTTAAAGGATCTAATCTGCAAATAACAAAGATCAATGAATTTATTAAAGAAAACTCATCCTTTTTACTCCTATAGGGGAACCAGTGATATTCTCAATAGCTTGTCTATGTATACTTTAAAGCCCTTTAAGCCTATCTTTATTCAATAGACACCTGATAAAACAAGTTTTTTGGTCTTAAATCTTATAAAAGACAACTATTGGATGCTCACAATCCTATAATTAAGCCTTGGTATAAATCAGTATATGATTCATACATCTTACCTGCATATTCCTTCATCCTTTGGTTGGTAGTTATTGGTAGACCAACTACCAAAGATTCTTTATGAACTTTAATTATGAACTATACGGGAATGGTCTTCTTTGGATGTAACTTCACACAATGGAATTAGAACAAAATGTGTGCTCATTTAGGAATAAGTTGCAATAAAATTGAATGGAAGGAGATAGTACATTAGATCACTAAATTGAGGGTAAAGAATAAAGGAGATATTAAGCGTCTTAGAATTTACCTTGGTGCCACATTCTACTACATCTGGAAGGAAAGGAACAATGGACTACATAGAAATCCTCCAACACATTTGTAGGTCATTTACATTAAAATTTTCCTTCATGTTCATTATACTATAAAAACAGTTAATGCTCAATCCAATCTAAGTCTTGAAATGAGATGCAGTTAGGGACTTTCAATGTAGGAATTCTCTAATATAGACTAATTTATTTAGCGTATGTTATGTTAGCTAGTTTAATTTTTGTTAATCACTTTTTTTAGTGAAATTTTGTCATTTTGTAAAATGCAATGTACTCTTCCTTATTTATTAATTTCAAACACTTACTTTCTTAAAAAATAAATAGCCATTAATTTTTTTATGATATTTTTTGAACTAAAATTGAAGTTTAAGTGTAGTTAAATAGGGTAAGAAACAATGCTCAAGTTTTTAACACGAATTTTATTTTAGGCAATTTTTAATTTGAAGAACAATAAATGATTACTATACGTATATGTTGTATAAGTTAGAGCATCTTATAAATTTTGAATTATAAAGTAAACATGTTATTTCCTTGCTTACTTTACCTGTGAGATATAACTCATAATTTTTCCCAACAAGTGGTATCAGAACTAGGTTTGGTTCTGTGCCAAAGGATTTCTCGTTGAAGATGGAGGAAAAAATAAGCAAGATGATTAAATTAAATGGATTCAACTACCACATATGGAAGAAGAAGATTAAAGATCTTTTGTTTGTCACAAAAATGCATTTACCAGTGTTAACCACAACAAAACCTAAAAATAAATCGAATAAGGAGTGGGCATTTGAGCATGAGCAGGTATGTAGTTTTATTCGGCAATTTGTGGAAGATAATGTGTACAACCATATCTGCTACGAGACTCACACACGAACATTATGGAAGAAGCTTGAGGAGTTGTATGCCTTAAAAATTGGCAATAATAAATTATTTTATTTGACAAAATTAGTGCGAATAAAATATCAATAAGATACCTCTGTGGCAGATCACTTAAATGAATTTCAAGGGATCATGGATTAATTATTAGGAATGGACATAAAGTTCAATGATGAAGTGCTTGCCCTTTTCTTGTTTACCTCCCTGCTAGAGTCTTGGGAGACTTTAAAGATTTCAATCACCAATTTTACGGTTGACGGTGTTGTTAATATGGAATATGTAAAAATTATAATTTTGAATGAAGAGATGAGACCGAGATCATAGTGTTCGGCTTCTTCAACACAGTTAGAAGTTCTAGTCATAGGTTCCAAGGAGAGGAGCAAATTTAGAGGTCCAAATTTCAGAGATAAGAGTAGAGGAAGATCAAATAAATATTCAAACGTTGAGTGCCATCATTGTAAAAAGAAGGGTCATATCAAAAGGTTTTGCTGGAAGTTCAAAGAAGAAAAGAACAAAGGCAAAGAAGTCAAGAAAGATGATAGAAGTGACGATGAACATGCATCAACGGCTACCACCATTAATGACTTTCACATTGTTTCATATGATAATGATGTGAATAGTTCATCCTACGAGTTCAACTAGATAGGCAACAGTAGTGCCACTATTCATG
This sequence comes from Erythroxylum roigii, assembly GCA_027576455.1. NCBI lineage: Eukaryota > Viridiplantae > Streptophyta > Magnoliopsida > Malpighiales > Erythroxylaceae > Erythroxylum > Erythroxylum roigii. Next base: position 28,449,727 of record JANZXV010000002.1, read on the forward strand.
CTACATCACATGAAGAACTCTTCTCATCATATACACAAAGAGATTTTGGTGTCGTTAAAATAGGAAATAACGGCTTAGCCAAAATCACTGAAAAAGGTGATATTTACTTGGAAATACAAAATGGAATGAGATTGACTCTGAAAGATGTCAGAATTGTTCCTAATCTTTGCCTAAACTTGATCTTTGTTGGCATACTTGATGATGAAGTTTTTTGTAGTACTTTCAAAGATGGCAAATGGAAACTTACTAAGGATTCCTTTGTAATCGCCAAAGGTAAGAAGTGCTTAAAGTTGTACATGATGTAGGCAAAGGTCTCCAATGATGATATGAATCCAGTGGAGAAAAATGATGCAATTGAATTATGGCACAGGAGACTTGGTCATATGAGCGAGAAGGGGATGACTCAGTAGGTTAAAAAATGCATTATTTGGAATTGACCAGCTGCATTTAAATAAGTGTGTTGATTGTCTAGTAGGAAAGAAAAATAAAGTTGCTTTCAAAGGTTACCCTTCTTTCAGAATGAAGAACGTGTTGGATCTGGCACACTCAGCTCTATGTGGGCCAATGCCAAAGTTGTAACACCCTCTATACGGAACCTACAACCAAATTCCTATACATTCATTCAAGTTATATAATTATATTCAATAATATATATATACACATTACAAAATTTCATATCATTCAACATTATGATTTAAAAGTAGTATTACATATTTACATTAACAAGATAATCCAAAATGAAAACATACAATTTCCTTTATTACATATACAACCATTCTTTAATCAGAAGACACATCCAGAGGTACTTTTACTCCTAGTTGTTGGCCTTGGTCCCTGCAGATGTTTCTTGTACCTCACTCCTATGACGTGGACCAACACGGATTATTACTCGCGCTAAGATTGAAAGCTTAATGGGGAAAACATTTAGTTTGGATGACCATTCACAGCAGTCATCCACCAAGCACATACATTCATAAACATCGCACAAATATAAATAATGATGACCTACTTAATCAAATAACTAATGAAAACATGCTTCAATATTTTTTTTCATATACCACTAATTCACCTTCAAAACTTAAACATTTATATTCAACACTCAATGATACAAATTATCAATACAAATGCAAATACTCATTCATATACCTATCATTTATGTTGTCATACTATATTTCTTATTTATATCTCTTTACTTTACTTTATGTGTTAGGCCTGCACATTTTCTGTGGGTGTGGATAACGAATGTTATGGATATCTGAAGATATCAAACTATGGATACCCGAAGTTATCGAACTGTGGACACCAGTGGTATCAAACTATAGTAGTTGCACTGTAACCCTATAGGCATGCCTACCTATCCACAACCAAGATAATAAAGCAAGCACTATAATATTTCCTTTAACCATTTGCAAATTTCACAATTCATATATCAAGAAATCATATGATATACATTTCAAGTCATAAAATCTATATATGTGTTCATACATGCAATTCATAACTTACCACCATTAGGAGGGTGTGAAAATCACGCTTTTATAATCATACTATATATATATGAGCAATAAATATGCATACCAATCATTTATGTACAAGTAAGTTTTCTTTGGAATGCATTAAGCTCAATCTTAAATTCCAATATTCAATCACCCAATTCACACATGGTAAGTCCTATTTCGTTTATTTTTACGTGTTTGAAAGCTTTCATACACATTCAAAAATATTTGGATAAGATTCGATAAAAATCGGAAACAAAAACAATGTCATAGCCGTGACAGACACTCTCTCCATATACCACTACTTGTTCCTGAATATGCATATAGAAAAAGTCAGAACTGGGTTTTGAGGTATTCTAAACATTTTTTCCACTGTGTCTATAGTTTCTATATCACCAATAATTAGACCATTTGGAATTCTAAATCATGAGATAAGATATAAGCAAAATATCACAAGCTGCTCCAAAACAAGGACAGCATCAAGTCACCTTTTTAGATCTCAATGTTTAAGGTCATAGAGCCAAAATTAGGTCAGAATCCCTTCAAAAGATATTTAGATCTATGTCTTAGGTCTCATATGCAACTTAAATCGCACGATTTAGAGGTCTTTAGGCTGAGTTAACACTCAAACAATATGACTGACTCAAATAACTAGATAGAATTCTACTACATGATACTCTCTTGTCATATACAACCAAGTTCATGCAAAGTAACACCAAGAAAACATCCCAAAAAAACTTCCACATCCAAATGAATCTTTATCTCCATTCAATCATACACAAATACAGCAATCAACTAAGTGAAGTCCCAAACCTAAAAATTGACAAAGTAGGTCCTCTATTGCCTTTCCTTCCTTTCCTCTTTGGCTTTGCTTGAATCACCAACTAAAAAATCAAAAATATACCTCTCAATCCCACTTCCATCCTTATAATTTCATTCCTTCATAAGCAAAGTAAGAACACATAAAGGTGAAGAGAAAATCCCTCACTTTTACCTTGATTTCCACCTAAGATTGGCTTGATTTTCTATATAAAAATGATGAGATAAAGAAGGTGAAATGGAGAGGAGAAAAATCTAAACTTAGAACCCACAAAATGTCGTGCTTCTCCCCTCTCCATATCCCCATTCCAAAACTTTCAAGACTCACACTTATGCTTAATTCCTATTGGAAACATATGCTTTATTATTATTGGTCACACATGCCTTAATCCAATTGGTCCATGTGTTAACTTTAGAAAAATTGCATATTGGTCCTTCTTGTTCCTTTACTTCCCACATTGGCCTACAATATTATCAATTAATTTCATTCCCCTATTTCTTAATTTTTCTAATGTAATAAATTTCATGCAATTTGGTTAATTATTCCTAGAGTTATATTTAAAACACTGCAGGCTGTTCGAAAACAGGGAAAATAGTCATAACTCAACTTCAAGCCAAAATTCAAAAACCTTAGAGGCACAATAAAATTTCAGTTCCTTCATAAAAGTTTTAAATCTATGTCTCTAGCTTAATCTCCAATTGGAATTATCCAATTTGTAGGTCTACAGATCAAGATATGGCCAAATTACAGAAGTATGTTCATGCTAAAATGAACAAATTACCCATTTACCCAAATCTTTTACATTAAGTACTATTACGTCTCTTACTATGCGTAGATGCACTTAATTCATTTGTTATGCGCACTTATTAATACACCCTAGACATGCTATAATACTTCTAGGGTATATGTTGGGGCTTTACACTAAATAACTTCAGGAAATGGTGGAGAGGACAGGTTTGACTTATCTGAAATGATATTATACCTGGAATAATAATCAATCAAGTGAATGGTTTTTGTTGAGAAAATTAGACAAATGTATGGTTAATGATAATTGGATAGAGTAATTTCTAATAAGAGCAATTCCCAATAAGCAGTGCCATGTTTGATGATCTAAGTGTGTCTAACCATATTCCAATAGTAGTGGAACTTTATTAACAGGTGATAGGAAGATGAAGGCCCTTTTCAAGATATTCAATCATTTGATGGACAATTATGAATTCAAAAACATACTTTAGAAAGGGGATGAAGTTGGAGTTTCCAGGCTCCAAGGGGTACTGACTCAGCATGAAGTTGAAAGCCTTGCAAAATAGACTAAAATTGCTCAGTAGAGAAATAATAGAACCAGAATTAAAAGCTAAAGTTTATGTTTTAGACGGGTTAAAGAAATGTCAGAAGAGATTACTGGACAAACCAGAAGATTTGCAATTGAGAAAAGAAGAATCTGCATTGGTGGAAAAGTATAATCAACTACTAATAAGTACAAATACCCTATTAAGGCAGAAATCTAGAATGATACGGATAAAAGAGGGTGAGAGATGTAATAAGTATTTTATGAATTCAATTTCATCTAGTAGGAATAAGAATTATATCAGAATGTTAAAAGATGAAACAAAACATATTTACAAAGATCAAGAAAGCAAGAAGAGGGTTAATTTAGATTATTTTGCTAGGTAGTATGGGATTGAAATGTCAATAAAGGTTATACCAGAAGAGGTGCTAACAGGTCTTAAACAACTTGATGAAGAAGACAAGGTAGAGTTGGTTAGGGAAATAACAAGGGGAGAAATCAAAGATGTTATTTTCTCAATAAACATTGAAAAAGCCCTAGGAACTGATGGATACAATGGGAGATTTTTTTTTTCAAAAACACTGGGATATTGTAGGAGAAGAAATGGTAGAAGTAATGAGAGAGTTCTTTAAAAAGAGGGACAATCCTCAAGGAATGTAATAAAACATTTACCTGCCTTTTCGTAAAAAAATAATGCAAAAGGTTAGAGCAATTTGGGCTAATAGCCTGTTGTAATTTTCTATACAAAACTATCATGAAGATATTGGCAAATAGGTTGAGAGCAAGTTTAGGAAAGTTAATCAGCCCATAACAAAATGCATTCATTAAGGGGAGGTCAATGGGAATCAATATCTTACTCTATCAGGAATTGTTAGAGGTATATAATTCAAAGAGGAGAATAAGGAATTGCACTATAAAGATGGACCTTGCCAAGGCCTATGACTCAATTAATTGGGGCTTTCTTTTCAATATATGGGAAGCAATAAGTTATCCTCCTATGTTTAGAAAATAAGTAGAGGAATGTGTAACCACTGCTTCTATGTTAATCTTAGTGGATGAGGAACCTACAAACCTGATCAAAGCAAGGAGGGGACTAAGGCAAAGGGACCCATTATCTCCTTACCTATTTGTACTTTGAATAAGGTCTTGTCGACTCTTCTTGCAAGTAATGTAAGGAGGCACCCAAAATCTCAGTTCCATGGCAGATGTAAAGGTATGAAGCTCACACATTTAGCTTTTATAGATGACTTGCTATTATTTTGCAGGGCTAAGAAAAGTCAATAGATTTAATCTTGCAAGCGATGGAGGAGTTCCAAGAGATTTCAGACCTAAGATGCAATCCACTGAAGAGCTATTTCTACTTATCATAAAACTCAAGTAGAGAAGTAGCCTCTAAAGCTATAGAGATGGGATTAAAATAAGGGAACCTACCCTTTAAGTACTTAGGGTTATCAATATCTCTAAGAAGAATCAATGCAGCAAATTGCAAACCTTTTTTTTGGATTCAATCCATGGAAGAATCAACCAATGGAGTAATAGGTTCCTTAGTTATGGAGGTATGCTCCAACTAATTCAGACAATCCTAAGAAACCTTACCAATTATTGGATCAATGACTTATCCATCCCAAAAAGTATCATCAAGGAAATAGACAGGAGATTTAGAGACTTCTTGTGGAATGGTTCAAACCAAGGTAGAAGCAAAGCGAAGATAAACTGGAGTAAAATTTATAGACTGAAGCATTGAGGACTAGGAACTCACTCTACAAGGATGATTAACAGGGTAACTATAACAAGGTACTTGTGGGGGTTGTCTTTCAAAAGGGAGGATTTATGGGTGAAATGGATACATATTGTATTCATAAAGAATAAGAGTATTTGGATACTAAAGCAAAGGTAGGAAATGGCTAGAACTTTAAAGGAAATCCTAGAGACAAGGCAATGGATGCAAAATCAGGTATTCCACATGATTGAAAATAGAGAAAGCATGTATTTTTGGTATGATAATTGGCATTGTAAAGGTCTCCTATATAAGGTGGAAGAGATATAACCCTTGAAATTGGTGGTGAATCTAGAAACCAAAGTGAGCATGCTAATTAGAAACAATCAATGGATATGGCCCTACCATAATAATAGAAGTGCCAGATCCATATTGGAAGAGATGCCAAGATGCCATGAGGGAGAACAAGATGAAATTCAGTGGCTAGCAGATAAATCAAGGAAGTTCAGTACAAAAGCATACAAAACATTTCTGCAGACTACACAGAACACAAGGCAGGAGTCGACAGCTTTGGTATGGGACATTGACATCAATCTAGCTCATTTATTCATCTTATGGATGGGAATCAATGGAGGGCTTCTCGCAAGGGATAAGATAAAGTTCTCAATTAACACATTGCACTATAAGTTATGTAATACTGAACTAGAAAATATGGAACATGTTATGATTAAATGTAGGTATACTAGGCAAGTCTGGGGTCGAATGCAAGCTATTCTCAATATGGGCATACCAGTGGACTCTTGGAATGAAACTATTGCTTGGTTGGGGAAACTTAGAGTGCAAAATACAACGGATCTTAAAGCAATTAAAATAACTTAAGCAATATTGGTGTATTATATCTGAAAAGAGAGAAATTGCAAAACTTTTAAACAAGAAAGTAGAAGGACGATTTTTATGGGCAACTGGTAAAGTTGCTCTTTTGTGACCATAAAGTCACAGGTTTAAGGCACGAAAACAACCTCTTTGTAAAAATACAAAGGAAAGGTTATGTATATTATAACCCTTTCTAGACCCTCACAAAGCAGGGAGTCTTGTGTACTGGGTATGTTGAATTTGATTTTTTTCTTATCTTCGTTACAGATTGACCATGTTAGCTAAAGGAATAGTGGTTAATCTGTCAAATAACATGAAGAGAAGATGAGGATTGGAGTAATATTGGTTTTGTGTGTTTATAAGTCTCCCTTAGATATCATGATGTTGATGATTACTAGGAATCATAATTCTTTGTAATCTATATCTTTTGGACTATTCTATATCAGTTGTAAAGACTATATTTTTTTTATTCAATGAAATCTTTTAATTTTCAAAAAATACAATTTAAGAAATTTGAAATTTTAGAGGCTATTATAAAGGTTTTGTTTTAGTATGTTTTATTTTGATATTGATTCTATTAAAGGTGAAATAAATTGTATTCTCAAAATTTTAATAAAAAATTGAGAATATTTTAGAACCTGATCCAAATTAAAAGTTAAAATTTCCAAAGATTTCTTTGGAGAAAACTTCAACAAAGTCCATAAAATTTCACCTTAAAACCTCATCATACACGTAAAACTTCAAAAAATGCAACTTCAAACCTCATCATACACATGAATGGGAACCAACACTTAATCGGATCTGACCAACTCAGGGTAGCAAAATGTTGTTCTCATCAAAGTTGCATTTATGACAACCATCGATTCTCCTTGGCTATTAAAAATTCCTCTGTCTGCAATTCATATTATTTTCATAAAATAAAGAAATGGTTATCTTATGTTATTACTTTTTTATCTTGCATTTATTTATTTTTTCATATGCAAATATCACATTAACTTTTTGTTTTATATTTTTTTGATTTCTACATATTAACAATTAATAATTTTTAATAACCTAATATTTATTTTCCTATTACTAAAAATTTCTAACATGTAACATTTCTATTTGTGCTTTCTTATTAGTGATTGGTAAAAATTACTCTTTACTTTTATTTGTTTGTTATTATTATTTCCTATTACTTGCTTTAATTATTGTTTTTATATATTATTTTAATAATTTATTCATATTACTATTTATTATGCTTTTCTGGAAATTTATTAATATTGTGTGTATATATATATATAATTGGCATACCTGTAGGGTGGAAACCCTTAGAAAGCACAGGTGTGCCCGCTTGACTCGTCTACGAAGTTTACTCGAATTATAAAAAAAAAGTATATATATAAAACCCTTTTTGGGCTAATTATGTATCAGTGGGCTCAAGCTTCTAATATACAATAACTCCCGTTTATATATGCGGATTGTCTGATCTGAAAACGTTTGGAGATCTGAATTTGCAGAACAAAAGCGGTAGAAAAGAGAAGAAGAAAAGAGGAACAGGCATGGCAGCAGCAACAGGAGGACCAGATCAGCTCTTTAATCTGCGCAACAACTTCTATTTGGGAGCATATCAGGCGGCCATCAACAACAGCGATCTCCCCAATCTCTCCTCCGACGAAGCCGTCGAGCGCGACTCCGTTGTCTTCCGCTCTTACATTGCTCTTGGCAGCTATCAGGTGCTACTCCCAGTTTTTCATTTTCTTTTGTTTGATCTGATCTTTACTTTTTTAAAAAACTTTGTTTGAGTTGATTTCAATTGATTTCTACAGCTTGTGATCAATGAAATCGATGATTCGGCTCCCACTCCTCTCCAAGCCGTCAAATTGCTCGCCTTGTACCTCTCTTCCCCTGCCAACAAGGTCTAGTTCCCCAATCTATCTCTGGGAAATTTCTCTGATTGTTAGATCTAATAGGGTTATTTTCTCTAATCTTCGTTTGGGTTCCTTAGTTATGTTTCTATAAGCCGTCTTGCTTTAATGAAAAGACAAAGATAGACTTTTTGTTGCTTTTACTCTGTTCTTGCTTCTGTACTCTGGATCTCGGAATAAGTTGTTGCAACAAAATGTAGAGGGAGATGCAAAGTTTAATGCGGTGGCATTGTGCCTATGAATATGCAGGAATCCACAATTTCAAGTTTGAAAGAGTGGTTGGCAGATGCAGCCATTGGAAGTAATACGATACTGAGGCTGATTGCTGGAATCATATTCATGCATGAGGAGGACTATAATGAGGCTCTCAAACACACTAACGCTGGAGGAACCATGGAACTGTGAGTTTAGGTTTAACCTGAATTCTAGATATTTTTTGCATGCACCCTCATAAGTCCTAGGATGGCTTGGTTCTTTGTCAATTTCAAAGAATAGTAGTTTAGTTGCAGATTGCATTGCAAACATCTTCTGGGAAATATAGTGGGAATGATCTCTTTCTAACTTAGCTCTGCTGGTGGAAGTTCTGTTTTTCACCTAATGAACGCTCATAAGCTGAAAATTTTTAAAGAGGAGACTTTAGGTAATTTTCAATAAGAGAAGGGCAGTCTGCTATCTTGATTCAACAGAGTTCATTTTGTTTTCCAGGTTGCATTTTATTAATTTTTTACTTTCCGAATCTGATCTTTTCTTTTGCAGGCATGCTTTGAATGTCCAAATATTCATCAAGATGCACAGGTCAGATTATGCAGAGAGACAGCTGAGGGTCATGCAGCAGATTGATGAGGATCACACACTGACTCAACTAGCGACTGCATGGTTGAATCTGGCAGTTGTAAGAGCATTATCTTCTCTATATTATTAGTTTAAAGCTAAGAAGCACAGAAACGGACACGGACACGCGACACGACACGGATACGGATACGGGGGCACAACAATTTCTAAAATTTGGTGGACACGGACACGGCACATATATATATATATTATAAAATTTAGAATTAAGAAAAAAATTCAGAATTCATAATATGATAAATATTGATTGATGTGTT